>OY804581.1:16471815-17004810 GCA_963680875.1 Bathymodiolus brooksi | reverse complement strand
CAATCTGACAAACTTTCATGAAGATGCTCTCACTGACACACACCTATAATTAAATAACATAAGACGTACGACAATATATACAAGATAAGACACACAATCTGACAAACTTTCATGAAGATGCTCTAACTGACACACACCTATAATTAAATAACATAAGACCTACGACAATATATACAAGATAAGACACACAATCTGACAAACTTTCATGAAGATGCTCTCACTGACACACACCTATAATTAAATAACATAAGACGTACGACAATATATACAAGATAAGACACACAATCTGACAAACTTTCATGAAGATGCTCTCACTGACACACACCTATAATTAAATAACATAAGACGTACGACAATATATACAGGATAAGACACACAATCAGACAAACTTTCATGAAGATGCTCTCACTGACACACACCTATAATTAAATAACATAAGACGTACGACAATATATACAAGATAAGACACACAATCTGACAAACTTTCATGAAGATGCTCTCACTGACACACACCTATAATTAAATAACATAAGACGTACGACAATATATACAGGATAAGACACACAATCTGACAAACTTTCATGAAGATGCTCTCACTGACACACACCTATAATTAAATAACATAAGACGTACGACAATATATACAGGATAAGACACACAATCTGACAAACTTTCATAAAGATGCTCTCACTGACACACACCTATAATTAAAAACACTGAACGGATCTACAAAGATAAGACATTAACCATAATACTAAACACTGTGAACGGACCTACAAAGATAAGACATTAACCATAATAATAAACACTGTGAACGGACATACAAAGATAAGACACACAATCTGACAAACTTTCATGAAGATGCTCTAACTGACACACACCTATAATTAAATAACATAAGACGTACGACAATATATACAAGATAAGACACACAATCTGACAAACTTTCATGAAGATGCTCTCACTGACACACACCTATAATTAAATAACATAAGACGTACGACAATATATACAAGATAAGACACACAATCTGACAAACTTTCATGAAGATGCTCTCACTGACACACACCTATAATTAAATAACATAAGACGTACGACAATATATACAAGATAAGACACACAATCTGACAAACTTTCATGAAGATGCTCTCACTGACACACACCTATAATTAAATAACATAAGACGTACGACAATATATACAAGATAAGACACACAATCTGACAAACTTTCATGAAGATGCTCTCACTGACACACACCTATAATTAAATAACATAAGACGTACGACAATATATACAAGATAAGACACACAATCTGACAAACTTTCATAAAGATGCTCTCACTGACACACACCTATAATTAAATAACATAAGACGTACGACAATATATACAGGATAAGACACACAATCTGACAAACTTTCATGAAGATGCTCTCACTGACACACACCTATAATTAAATAACATAAGACGTACGACAATATATACAGGATAAGACACACAATCTGACAAACTTTCATGAAGATGCTCTCACTGACACACACCTATAATTAAATAACATAAGACGTACGACAATATATACAGGATAAGACACACAATCTGACAAACTTTCATGAAGATGCTCTCACTGACACACACCTATAATTAAATAACATAAGACGTACGACAATATATACAGGATAAGACACACAATCTGACAAACTTTCATGAAGATGCTCTCACTGACACACACCTATAATTAAATAACATAAGACGTACGACAATATATACAGGATAAGACACACAATCTGACAAACTTTCATGAAGATGCTCTCACTGACACACACCTATAATTAAATAACATAAGACGTACGACAATATATACAGGATAAGACACACAATCTGACAAACTTTCATGAAGATGCTCTCACTGACACACACCTATAATTAAATAACATAAGACGTACGACAATATATACAAGATAAGACACACAATCTGACAAACTTTCATGAAGATGCTCTCACTGACACACACCTATAATTAAATAACATAAGACGTACGACAATATATACAGGATAAGACACACAATCTGACAAACTTTCATGAAGATGCTCTCACTGACACACACCTATAATTAAATAACATAAGACGTACGACAATATATACAGGATAAGACACACAATCAGACAAACTTTCATGAAGATGCTCTCACTGACACACACCTATAATTAAATAACATAAGACGTACGACAATATATACAGGATAAGACACACAATCTGACAAACTTTCATGAAGATGCTCTAACTGACACACACCTATAATTAAATAACATAAGACGTACGACAATATATACAAGATAAGACACACAATCTGACAAACTTTCATGAAGATGCTCTAACTGACACACACCTATAATTAAATAACATAAGACGTACGACAATATATACAAGATAAGACACACAATCTGACAAACTTTCATGAAGATGCTCTAACTGACACACACCTATAATTAAATAACATAAGACGTACGACAATATATACAGGATAAGACACACAATCTGACAAACTTTCATGAAGATGCTCTCACTGACACACACCTATAATTAAATAACATAAGACGTACGACAATATATACAGGATAAGACACACAATCTGACAAACTTTCATGAAGATGCTCTCACTGACACACACCTATAATTAAATAACATAAGACGTACGACAAGATAAGACACACAATCTGACAAACTTTCATGAAGATGCTCTCACTGACACACACCTATAATTAAATAACATAAGACGTACGACAATATATACAGGATAAGACACACAATCTGACAAACTTTCATGAAGATGCTCTCACTGACACACACCTATAATTAAATAACATAAGACGTACGACAATATATACAAGATAAGACACACAATCTGACAAACTTTCATGAAGATGCTCTCACTGACACACACCTATAATTAAATAACATAAGACGTACGACAATATATACAGGATAAGACACACAATCTGACAAACTTTCATGAAGATGCTCTCACTGACACACACCTATAATTAAATAACATAAGACGTACGACAATATATACAAGATAAGACACACAATCTGACAAACTTTCATGAAGATGCTCTCACTGACACACACCTATAATTAAATAACATAAGACGTACGACAATATATACAGGATAAGACACACAATCTGACAAACTTTCATGAAGATGCTCTCACTGACACACACCTATAATTAAATAACATAAGACGTACGACAATATATACAGGATAAGACACACAATCTGACAAACTTTCATGAAGATGCTCTAACTGACACACACCTATAATTAAATAACATAAGACGTACGACAATATATACAGGACAAGACACACAATCTGACAAACTTTCATGAAGATGCTCTCACTGACACACACCTATAATTAAATAACATAAGACGTACGACAATATATACAGGATAAGACACACAATCTGACAAACTTTCATGAAGATGCTCTCACTGACACACACCTATAATTAGATAACATAAGACGTACGACAATATATACAAGATAAGACACACAATCTGACAAACTTTCATGAAGATGCTCTGACTGACACACACCTATAATTAAATAACATAAGACGTACGACAATATATACAGGATAAGACACACAATCTGACAAACTTTCATGAAGATGCTCTCACTGACACACACCTATAATTAAATAACATAAGACGTACGACAATATATACAGGATAAGACACACAATCTGACAAACTTTCATGAAGATGCTCTCACTGACACACACCTATAATTAAATAACATAAGACCTACGACAATATATACAAGATAAGACACACAATCTGACAAACTTTCATGAAGATGCTCTCACTGACACACACCTATAATTAAATAACATAAGACGTACGACAATATATACAGGATAAGACACACAATCAGACAAACTTTCATGAAGATGCTCTCACTGACACACACCTATAATTAAATAACATAAGACGTACGACAATATATACAAGATAAGACACACAATCTGACAAACTTTCATGAAGATGCTCTCACTGACACACACCTATAATTAAATAACATAAGACATACGACAATATATACAGGATAAGACACACAATCTGACAAACTTTCATGAAGATGCTCTCACTGACACACACCTATAATTAAATAACATAAGACGTACGACAATATATACAAGATAAGACACACAATCTGACAAACTTTCATGAAGATGCTCTCACTGACACACACCTATAATTAAATAACATAAGACGTACGACAATATATACAAGATAAGACACACAATCTGACAAACTTTCATGAAGATGCTCTCACTGACACACACCTATAATTAAATAACATAAGACGTACGACAATATATACAGGATAAGACACACAATCTGACAAACTTTCATGAAGATGCTCTCACTGACACACACCTATAATTAAATAACATAAGACGTACGACAATATATACAAGATAAGACACACAATCTGACAAACTTTCATGAAGATGCTCTCACTGACACACACCTATAATTAAATAACATAAGACGTACGACAATATATACAAGACAAGACACACAATCTGACAAACTTTCATGAAGATGCTCTCACTGACACACACCTATAATTAAATAACATAAGACGTACGACAATATATACAGGATAAGACACACAATCTGACAAACTTTCATGAAGATGCTCTCACTGATACACACCTATAATTAAATAATATAAGACGTACGACAATATATACAAGATAAGACACACAATCTGACAAACTTTCATGAAGATGCTCTCACTGACACACACCTATAATTAAATAACATAAGACGTACGACAATATATACAAGATAAGACACACAATCTAACAAACTTTCATGAAGATGCTCTCACTGACACACACCTATAATTAAATAACATAAGACGTACGACAATATATACAAGATAAGACACACAATCTGACAAACTTTCATGAAGATGCTCTCACTGACACACACCTATAATTAAATAACATAAGACGTACGACAATATACACAGGATAAGACACACAATCTGACAAACTTTCATGAAGATGCTCTCACTGACACACACCTATAATTAAATAACATAAGACGTACGACAATATATACAAGATAAGACACACAATCTGACAAACTTTCATGAAGATGCTCTCACTGACACACACCTATAATTAAATAACATAAGACGTACGACAATATATACAAGATAAGACACACAATCTGACAAACTTTCATGAAGATGCTCTCACTGACACACACCTATAATTAAATAACATAAGACGTACGACAATATATACAAGACAAGACACACAATCTGACAAACTTTCATGAAGATGCTCTCACTGACACACACCTATAATTAAATAACATAAGACGTACGACAAGATAAGACACACAATCTGACAAACTTTCATGAAGATGCTCTCACTGACACACACCTATAATTAAATAACATAAGACGTACGACAATATATACAGGATAAGACACACAATCTGACAAACTTTCATGAAGATGCTCTCACTGACACACACCTATTATTAAATAACATAAGACCTACGACAATATATACAAGATAAGACACACAATCTGACAAACTTTCATGAAGATGCTCTCACTGACACACACCTATAATTAAATAACATAAGACGTACGACAATATATACAGGATAAGACACACAATCTGACAAACTTTCATGAAGATGCTCTCACTGACACACACCTATAATTAAATAACATAAGACGTACGACAATATATACAGGATAAGACACAGAATCAGACAAACTCTCATGAAGATGCTCTAACTGACACACACCTATAATTAAATAACATAAGACGTACGACAATATATACAAGATAAGACACACAATCTGACAAACTTTCATGAAGATGCTCTCACTGACACACACCTATAATTAAATAACATAAGACGTACGACAATATATACAAGATAAGACACACAATCTGACAAACTTTCATGAAGATGCTCTAACTGACACACACCTATAATTAAATAACATAAGACGTACGACAATATATACAGGATAAGACACAAAATCTGACAAACTTTCATGAAGATGCTCTAACTGACACACACCTATAATTAAATAACATAAGACGTACGACAATATATACAAGATAAGACACACAATCTGACAAACTTTCATGAAGATGCTCTCACTGACACACACCTATAATTAAATAACATAAGACGTACGAAAATATATACAAAATAAGACACACAATCTGACAAACTTTCATGAAGATGCTCTCACTGACACACACCTATAATTAAATAACATAAGACGTACGACAATATATACAAGATAAGACACACAATCAGACAAACTTTCATGAAGATGCTCTCACTGACACACACCTATAATTAAATAACATAAGACGTACGACAATATATACAAGATAAGACACACAATCTGACAAACTTTCATGAAGATGCTCTCACTGACACACACCTATAATTAAATAACATAAGACGTACGACAATATATACAAGATAAGACACACAATCTGACAAACTTTCATGAAGATGCTCTCACTGACACACACCTATAATTAAATAACATAAGACGTACGACAATATATACAGGATAAGACACACAATCAGACAAACTTTCATGAAGATGCTCTCACTGACTCACACCTATAATTAAATAACATAAGACGTACGACAATATATACAAGATAAGACACACAATCTGACAAACTTTCATGAAGATGCTCTCACTGACACACACCTATAATTAAATAACATAAGACGTACGACAATATATACAAGATAAGACACACAATCTGACAAACTTTCATGAAGATGCTCTCACTGACACACACCTATAATTAAATAACATAAGACGTACGACAATATATACAGGATAAGACACACAATCTGACAAACTTTCATGAAGATGCTCTCACTGACACACACCTATAATTAAATAACATAAGACGTACGACAATATATACAAGATAAGACACACAATCTGACAAACTTTCATGAAGATGCTCTCACTGACACACACCTATAATTAAATAACATAAGACGTACGACAATATATACAAGATAAGACACACAATCAGACAAACTTTCATGAAGATGCTCTCACTGACACACACCTATAATTAAATAACATAAGACGTACGACAATATATACAGGACAAGACACACAATCTGACAAACTTTCATGAAGATGCTCTCACTGACACACACCTATAATTAAATAACATAAGACGTACGACAATATATACAAGATAAGACACACAATCTGACAAACTTTCATGAAGATGCTCTCACTGACACACACCTATAATTAAATAACATAAGACGTACGACAATATATACAAGATAAGACACACAATCTGACAAACTTTCATGAAGATGCTCTCACTGACACACACCTATAATTAAATAACATAAGACGTACGACAATATATACAGGATAAGACACACAATCAGACAAACTTTCATGAAGATGCTCTCACTGACTCACACCTATAATTAAATAACATAAGACGTACGACAATATATACAAGATAAGACACACAATCTGACAAACTTTCATGAAGATGCTCTCACTGACACACACCTATAATTAAATAACATAAGACGTACGACAATATATACAAGATAAGACACACAATCTGACAAACTTTCATGAAGATGCTCTCACTGACACACACCTATAATTAAATAACATAAGACGTACGACAATATATACAGGATAAGACACACAATCTGACAAACTTTCATGAAGATGCTCTCACTGACACACACCTATAATTAAATAACATAAGACGTACGACAATATATACAAGATAAGACACACAATCTGACAAACTTTCATGAAGATGCTCTCACTGACACACACCTATAATTAAATAACATAAGACGTACGACAATATATACAAGATAAGACACACAATCAGACAAACTTTCATGAAGATGCTCTCACTGACACACACCTATAATTAAATAACATAAGACGTACGACAATATATACAGGACAAGACACACAATCTGACAAACTTTCATGAAGATGCTCTCACTGACACACACCTATAATTAAATAACATAAGACGTACGACAATATATACAAGATAAGACACACAATCTGACAAACTTTCATGAAGATGCTCTCACTGACACACACCTATAATTAAATAACATAAGACGTACGAAAATATATACAAGATAAGACACACAATCAGACAAACTTTCATGAAGATGCTCTAACTGACACACACCTATAATTAAATAACATAAGACGTACGACAATATATACAGGATAAGACACACAATCTGACAAACTTTCATGAAGATGCTCTCACTGACACACACCTATAATTAAATAACATAAGACGTACGACAATATATACAAGATAAGACACACAATCTGACAAACTTTCATGAAGATGCTCTCACTGACACACACCTATAATTAAATAACATAAGACGTACGACAATATATACAAGATAAGACACACAATCTGACAAACTTTCATGAAGATGCTCTCACTGACACACACCTATAATTAAATAACATAAGACGTACGACAAGATAAGACACACAATCTGACAAACTTTCATGAAGATGCTCTCACTGACACACACCTATAATTAAATAACATAAGAAGTACGACAATATATACAGGATAAGACACACAATCTGTCAAACTTTCATGAAGATGCTCTCACTGACACACACCTATAATTAAATAACATAAGACCTACGACAATATATACAAGATAAGACACACAATCTGACAAACTTTCATGAAGATGCTCTCACTGACACACACCTATAATTAAATAACATAAGACGTACGACAATATATACAGGATAAGACACACAATCTGACAAACTTTCATGAAGATGCTCTCACTGACACACACCTATAATTAAATAACATAAGACGTACGACAATATATACAGGATAAGACACAGAATCAGACAAACTCTCATGAAGATGCTCTCACTGACACACACCTATAATTAAATAACATAAGACGTACGACAATATTTACAAGATAAGACACACAATCTGACAAACTTTCATGAAGATGCTCTCACTGACACACACCTATAATTAAATAACATAAGACGTACGACAATATATACAAGATAAGACACACAATCTGACAAACTTTCATGAAGATGCTCTAACTGACACACACCTATAATTAAATAACATAAGACGTACGACAATATATACAAGATAAGACACACAATCTGACAAACTTTCATGAAGATGCTCTCACTGACACACACCTATAATTAAATAACATAAGACGTACGACAATATATACAGGATAAGACACAGAATCAGACAAACTCTCATGAAGATGCTCTCACTGACACACACCTATAATTAAATAACATAAGACGTACGACAATATATACAGGATAAGACACAGAATCAGACAAACTCTCATGAAGATGCTCTAACTGACACACACCTATAATTAAATAACATAAGACGTACGACAATATATACAAGATAAGACACACAATCTGACAAACTTTCATGAAGATGCTCTCACTGACACACACCTATAATTAAATAACATAAGACGTACGACAATATATACAAGATAAGACACACAATCTGACAAACATTCATGAAGATGCTCTAACTGACACAGACCTATAATTAAATAACATAAGACGTACGACAATATATACAGGATAAGACACACAATCTGACAAACTTTCATGAAGATGCTCTCACTGACACACACCTATAATTAAATAACATAAGACGTACGACAATATATACAAGATAAGACACACAATCTGACAAACTTTCATGAAGATGCTCTCACTGACACACACCTATAATTAAATAACATAAGACGTACGACAATATATACAAGATAAGACACACAATCTGACAAACTTTCATGAAGATGCTCTCACTGACACACACCTATAATTAAATAACATAAGACGTACGACAATATATACAAGATAAGACACACAATCAGACAAACTTTCATGAAGATGCTCTCACTGACACACACCTATAATTAAATAACATAAGACGTACGACAATATATACAGGACAAGACACACAATCTGACAAACTTTCATGAAGATGCTCTCACTGACACACACCTATAATTAAATAACATAAGACGTACGACAATATATACAAGATAAGACACACAATCTGACAAACTTTCATGAAGATGCTCTCACTGACACACACCTATAATTAAATAACATAAGACGTACGACAATATATACAAGATAAGACACACAATCTGACAAACTTTCATGAAGATGCTCTCACTGACACACACCTATTATTAAATAACATAAGACGTACGACAATATATACAGGATAAGACACACAATCAGACAAACTTTCATGAAGATGCTCTCACTGACTCACACCTATAATTAAATAACATAAGACGTACGACAATATATACAAGATAAGACACACAATCTGACAAACTTTCATGAAGATGCTCTCACTGACACACACCTATAATTAAATAACATAAGACGTACGACAATATATACAAGATAAGACACACAATCTGACAAACTTTCATGAAGATGCTCTCACTGACACACACCTATAATTAAATAACATAAGACGTACGACAATATATACAGGATAAGACACACAATCTGACAAACTTTCATGAAGATGCTCTCACTGACACACACCTATAATTAAATAACATAAGACGTACGACAATATATACAAGATAAGACACACAATCTGACAAACTTTCATGAAGATGCTCTCACTGACACACACCTATAATTAAATAACATAAGACGTACGACAATATATACAAGATAAGACACACAATCAGACAAACTTTCATGAAGATGCTCTCACTGACACACACCTATAATTAAATAACATAAGACGTACGACAATATATACAGGACAAGACACACAATCTGACAAACTTTCATGAAGATGCTCTCACTGACACACACCTATAATTAAATAACATAAGACGTACGACAATATATACAAGATAAGACACACAATCTGACAAACTTTCATGAAGATGCTCTCACTGACACACACCTATAATTAAATAACATAAGACGTACGAAAATATATACAAGATAAGACACACAATCAGACAAACTTTCATGAAGATGCTCTAACTGACACACACCTATAATTAAATAACATAAGACGTACGACAATATATACAGGATAAGACACACAATCTGACAAACTTTCATGAAGATGCTCTCACTGACACACACCTATAATTAAATAACATAAGACGTACGACAATATATACAAGATAAGACACACAATCTGACAAACTTTCATGAAGATGCTCTCACTGACACACACCTATAATTAAATAACATAAGACGTACGACAATATATACAAGATAAGACACACAATCTGACAAACTTTCATGAAGATGCTCTCACTGACACACACCTATAATTAAATAACATAAGACGTACGACAAGATAAGACACACAATCTGACAAACTTTCATGAAGATGCTCTCACTGACACACACCTATAATTAAATAACATAAGAAGTACGACAATATATACAGGATAAGACACACAATCTGTCAAACTTTCATGAAGATGCTCTCACTGACACACACCTATAATTAAATAACATAAGACCTACGACAATATATACAAGATAAGACACACAATCTGACAAACTTTCATGAAGATGCTCTCACTGACACACACCTATAATTAAATAACATAAGACGTACGACAATATATACAGGATAAGACACACAATCTGACAAACTTTCATGAAGATGCTCTCACTGACACACACCTATAATTAAATAACATAAGACGTACGACAATATATACAGGATAAGACACAGAATCAGACAAACTCTCATGAAGATGCTCTCACTGACACACACCTATAATTAAATAACATAAGACGTACGACAATATTTACAAGATAAGACACACAATCTGACAAACTTTCATGAAGATGCTCTCACTGACACACACCTATAATTAAATAACATAAGACGTACGACAATATATACAAGATAAGACACACAATCTGACAAACTTTCATGAAGATGCTCTAACTGACACACACCTATAATTAAATAACATAAGACGTACGACAATATATACAAGATAAGACACACAATCTGACAAACTTTCATGAAGATGCTCTCACTGACACACACCTATAATTAAATAACATAAGACGTACGACAATATATACAGGATAAGACACAGAATCAGACAAACTCTCATGAAGATGCTCTCACTGACACACACCTATAATTAAATAACATAAGACGTACGACAATATATACAGGATAAGACACAGAATCAGACAAACTCTCATGAAGATGCTCTAACTGACACACACCTATAATTAAATAACATAAGACGTACGACAATATATACAAGATAAGACACACAATCTGACAAACTTTCATGAAGATGCTCTCACTGACACACACCTATAATTAAATAACATAAGACGTACGACAATATATACAAGATAAGACACACAATCTGACAAACATTCATGAAGATGCTCTAACTGACACAGACCTATAATTAAATAACATAAGACGTACGACAATATATACAGGATAAGACACACAATCTGACAAACTTTCATGAAGATGCTCTCACTGACACACACCTATAATTAAATAACATAAGACGTACGACAATATATACAAGATAAGACACACAATCTGACAAACTTTCATGAAGATGCTCTCACTGACACACACCTATAATTAAATAACATAAGACGTACGACAATATATACAAAATAAGACACACAATCTGACAAACTTTCATGAAGATGCTCTCACTGACACACACCTATAATTAAATAACATAAGACGTACGACAATATATACAAGATAAGACACACAATCAGACAAACTTTCATGAAGATGCTCTCACTGACACACACCTATAATTAAATAACATAAGACGTACGACAATATATACAAGATAAGACACACAATCAGACAAACTTTCATGAAGATGCTCTAACTGACACACACCTATAATTAAATAACATAAGACGTACGACAATATATACAGGATAAGACACACAATCTGACAAACTTTCATGAAGATGCTCTAACTGACACACACCTATAATTAAATAACATAAGACGTACGACAATATATACAGGATAAGACACACAATCTGACAAACTTTCATGAAGATGCTCTAACTGACACACACCTATAATTAAATAACATAAGACGTACGACAATATATACAAGATAAGACACACAATCTGACAAACTTTCATGAAGATGCTCTCACTGACACACACCTATAATTAAATAACATAAGACGTACGACAATATATACAAGATAAGACACACAATCTGACAAACTTTCATGAAGATGCTCTCACTGACACACACCTATAATTAAATAACATAAGACGTACGACAATATATACAAGATAAGACACACAATCTGACAAACTTTCATGAAGATGCTCTAACTGACACACACCTATAATTAAATAACATAAGACGTACGACAATATTTACAAGATAAGACACACAATCTGACAAACTTTCATGAAGATGCTCTAACTGACACACACCTATAATTAAATAACATAAGACGTACGACAATATATACAGGATAAGACACACAATCTGACAAACTTTCATGAAGATGCTCTCACTGACACACACCTATAATTAAATAACATAAGACGTACGACAATATATACAGGATAAGACACACAATCTGACAAACTTTCATGAAGATGCTCTCACTGACACACACCTATAATTAAATAACATAAGACGTACGACAATATATACAGGATAAGACACACAATCTGACAAACTTTCATGAAGATGCTCTCACTGACACACACCTATAATTAAATAACATAAGACGTACGACAATATATACAAGATAAGACACACAATCTGACAAACTTTCATGAAGATGCTCTCACTGACACACACCTATAATTAAATAACATAAGACGTACGACAATATATACAGGATAAGACACACAATCTGACAAACTTTCATGAAGATGCTCTAACTGACACACACCTATAATTAAATAACATAAGACGTACGACAATATATACAGGATAAGACACACAATCTGACAAACTTTCATGATGATGCTCTCACTGACACACACCTATAATTAAATAACATAAGACGTACGACAATATATACAGGATAAGACACACAATCTGACAAACTTTCATGAAGATGCTCTCACTGACACACACCTATAATTAAATAACATAAGACGTACGACAATATATACAAGATAAGACACACAATCTGACAAACTTTCATGAAGATGCTCTCACTGACACACACCTATAATTAAATAACATAAGACGTACGACAATATATACAAGATAAGACACACAATCTGACAAACTTTCATGAAGATGCTCTCACTGACACACACCTATAATTAAATAACATAAGACGTACGACAATATATACAAGATAAGACACACAATCTGACAAACTTTCATGAAGATGCTCTAACTGACAAACACCTATAATTAAATAACATAAGACGTACGACAATATATACAAGATAAGACACACAATCTGACAAACTTTCATGAAGATGCTCTCACTGACACACACCTATAATTAAATAACATAAGACGTACGACAATATATACAAGATAAGACACACAATCTGACAAACTTTCATGAAGATGCTCTCACTGACACACACCTATAATTAAATAACATAAGACGTACGACAATATATACAAGATAAGACACACAATCTGACAAACTTTCATGAAGATGCTCTAACTGACAAACACCTATAATTAAATAACATAAGACGTACGACAATATATACAAGATAAGACACACAATCTGACAAACTTTCATGAAGATGCTCTCACTGACACACACCTATAATTAAATAACATAAGACGTACGACAATATATACAAGATAAGACACACAATCTGACAAACTTTCATGAAGATGCTCTCACTGACACACACCTATAATTAAATAACATAAGACGTACGACAATATATACAAGATAAGACACACAATCTGACAAACTTTCATGAAGATGCTCTAACTGACACACACCTATAATTAAATAATATAAGACGTACGACAATATATACAAGATAAGACACACAATCTGACAAACTTTCATGAAGATGCTCTAACTGACACACACCTATAATTAAATAACATAAGACGTACGACAATATATACAAGATAAGACACACAATCTGACAAACTTTCATGAAGATGCTCTCACTGACACACACCTATAATTAAATAACATAAGACGTACGACAATATATACAAGATAAGACACACAATCTGACAAACTTTCATGAAGATGCTCTAACTGACACACACCTATAATTAAATAACATAAGACGTACGACAATATATACAAGATAAGACACACAATCTGACAAACTTTCATGAAGATGCTCTCACTGACACACACCTATAATTAAATAACATAAGACGTACGACAATATATACAAGATAAGACACACAATCTGACAAACTTTCATGAAGATGCTCTCACTGACACACACCTATAATTAAATAACATAAGACGTACGACAATATATACAAGATAAGACACACAATCTGACAAACTTTCATGAAGATGCTCTAACTGACAAACACCTATAATTAAATAACATAAGACGTACGACAATATATACAAGATAAGACACACAATCTGACAAACTTTCATGAAGATGCTCTAACTGACACACACCTATAATTAAATAATATAAGACGTACGACAATATATACAAGATAAGACACACAATCTGACAAACTTTCATGAAGATGCTCTCACTGACACACACCTATAATTAAATAACATAAGACGTACGACAATATATACAAGATAAGACACACAATCTGACAAACTTTCATGAAGATGCTCTCACTGACACACACCTATAATTAAATAACATAAGACGTACGACAATATATACAGGATAAGACACACAATCTGACAAACTTTCATGAAGATGCTCTCACTGACACACACCTATAATTAAATAACATAAGACGTACGACAATATATACAGGATAAGACACAGAATCAGACAAACTCTCATGAAGATGCTCTAACTGACACACACCTATAATTAAATAACATAAGACGTACGACAATATATACAAGATAAGACACACAATCTGACAAACTTTCATGAAGATGCTCTCACTGACACACACCTATAATTAAATAACATAAGACGTACGACAATATATACAAGATAGGACACACAATCTGACAAACTTTCATGAAGATGCTCTAACTGACACACACCTATAATTAAATAACATAAGACGTACGACAATATATACAGGATAAGACACACAATCTGACAAACTTTCATGAAGATGCTCTCACTGACACACACCTATAATTAAATAACATAAGACGTACGACAATATATACAGGATAAGACACACAATCTGACAAACTTTCATGAAGATGCTCTCACTGACACACACCTATAATTAAATAACATAAGACGTACGACAATATATACAAGATAAGACACACAATCTGACAAACTTTCATGAAGATGCTCTCACTGACACACACCTATAATTAAATAACATAAGACGTACGACAATATATACAAGATAAGACACACAATCTGACAAACTTTCATGAAGATGCTCTCACTGACACACACCTATAATTAAATAACATAAGACGTACGACAATATATACAAGATAAGACACACAATCTGACAAACTTTCATGAAGATGCTCTCACTGACACACACCTATAATTAAATAACATAAGACGTACGACAATATATACAAGATAAGACACACAATCTGACAAACTTTCATGAAGATGCCCTCACTGACACACACCTATAATTAAATAACATAAGACGTACGACAATATATACAGGATAAGACACACAATCAGACAAACTTTCATGAAGATGCTCTCACTGACACACACCTATAATTAAATAACATAAGACGTACGACAATATATACAGGATAAGACACACAATCAGACAAACTTTCATGAAGATGCTCTCACTGACACACACCTATAATTAAATAACATAAGACGTACGACAATATATACAAGATAAGACACACAATCTGACAAACTTTCATGAAGATGCTCTCACTGACACACACCTATAATTAAATAACATAAGACGTACGACAATATATACAGGATAAGACACACAATCAGACAAACTTTCATGAAGATGCTCTCACTGACACACACCTATAATTAAATAACATAAGACGTACGACAATATATACAGGATAAGACACACAATCAGACAAACTTTCATGAAGATGCTCTCACTGACACACACCTATAATTAAATAACATAAGACGTACGACAATATATACAAGATAAGACACACAATCTGACAAACTTTCATGAAGATGCTCTCACTGACACACACCTATAATTAAATAACATAAGACGTACGACAATATATACAGGATAAGACACACAATCAGACACACTTTCATGAAGATGCTCTCACTGACACACACCTATAATTAAATAACATAAGACGTACGACAATATATACAGGATAAGACACACAATCAGACAAACTTTCATGAAGATGCTCTCACTGACACACACCTATAATTAAATAACATAAGACGTACGACAATATATACAGGATAAGACACACAATCTGACAAACTTTCATGAAGATGCTCTAACTGACACACACCTATAATTAAATAACATAAGACGTACGACAATATATACAAGATAAGACACACAATCTGACAAACTTTCATGAAGATGCTCTCACTGACACACACCTATAATTAAATAACATAAGACGTACGACAATATATACAGGATAAGACACACAATCAGACAAACTTTCATGAAGATGCTCTCACTGACACACACCTATAATTAAATAACATAAGACGTACGACAATATATACAGGATAAGACACACAATCAGACAAACTTTCATGAAGATGCTCTCACTGACACACACCTATAATTAAATAACATAAGACGTACGACAATATATACAGGATAAGACACACAATCAGACAAACTTTCATGAAGATGCTCTCACTGACACACACCTATAATTAAATAACATAAGACGTACGACAATATATACAAGATAAGACACACAATCTGACAAACTTTCATGAAGATGCTCTAACTGACACACACCTATAATTAAATAACATAAGACCTACGACAATATATACAGGATAAGACACACAATCTGACAAACTTTCATGAAGATGCTCTGACTGACACACACCTATAATTAAATAACATAAGACGTACGACAATATATACAGGATAAGACACACAATCTGACAAACTTTCATGAAGATGCTCTCACTGACACACACCTATAATTAAATAACATAAGACGTACGACAATATATACAGGATAAGACACACAATCTGACAAACTTTCATGAAGATGCTCTCACTGACACACACCTATAATTAAATAACATAAGACGTACGACAATATATACAAGATAAGACACACAATCAGACAAACTTTCATGAAGATGCTCTCACTGACACACACCTATAATTAAATAACATAAGACGTACGACAATATATACAGGATAAGACACACAATCTGACAAACTTTCATGAAGATGCTCTCACTGACACACACCTATAATTAAATAACATAAGACGTACGACAATATATACAAGATAAGACACACAATCAGACAAACTTTCATGAAGATGCTCTCACTGACACACACCTATAATTAAATAACATAAGACGTACGACAATATATACAGGATAAGACACACAATCAGACAAACTTTCATGAAGATGCTCTAACTGACACACACCTATAATTAAATAACATAAGACGTACGACAATATATACAGGATAAGACACACAATCAGACAAACTTTCATGAAGATGCTCTCACTGACACACACCTATAATTAAATAACATAAGACGTACGACAATATATACAGGATAAGACACACAATCAGACAAACTTTCATGAAGATGCTCTAACTGACACACACCTATAATTAAATAACATAAGACGTACGACAATATATACAGGATAAGACACACAATCTGACAAACTTTCATGAAGATGCTCTCACTGACACACACCTATAATTAAATAACATAAGACGTACGACAATATATACAGGATAAGACACACAATCTGACAAACTTTCATGAAGATGCTCTCACTGACACACACCTATAATTAAATAACATAAGACGTACGACAATATATACAGGATAAGACACACAATCAGACAAACTTTCATGAAGATGCTCTCACTGACACACACCTATAATTAAATAACATAAGACGTACGACAATATATACAGGATAAGACACACAATCAGACAAACTTTCATGAAGATGCTCTAACTGACACACACCTATAATTAAATAACATAAGACGTACGACAATATATACAAGATAAGACACACAATCTGACAAACTTTCATGAAGATGCTCTCACTGACACACACCTATAATTAAATAACATAAGACGTACGACAATATATACAAGATAAGACACACAATCTGACAAACTTTCATAAAGATGCTCTCACTGACACACACCTATAATTAAATAACATAAGACGTACGACAATATATACAAGATAAGACACACAATCTGACAAACTTTCATGAAGATGCTCTCACTGACACACACCTATAATTAAATAACATAAGACGTACGACAATATATACAAGATAAGACACACAATCTGACAAACTTTCATGAAGATGCTCTCACTGACACACACCTATAATTAAATAACATAAGACGTACGACAATATATACAGGATAAGACACACAATCAGACAAACTTTCATGAAGATGCTCTCACTGACACACACCTATAATTAAATAACATAAGACGTACGACAATATATACAAGATAAGACACACAATCTGACAAACTTTCATGAAGATGCTCTCACTGACACACACCTATAATTAAATAACATAAGACGTACGACAATATATACAGGATAAGACACACAATCTGACAAACTTTCATGAAGATGCTCTCACTGACACACACCTATAATTAAATAACATAAGACGTACGACAATATATACAGGATAAGACACACAATCTGACAAACTTTCATGAAGATGCTCTCACTGACACACACCTATAATTAAATAACATAAGACGTACGACAATATATACAAGATAAGACACACAATCTGACAAACTTTCATGAAGATGCTCTCACTGACACACACCTATAATTAAATAACATAAGACGTACGACAATATATACAGGATAAGACACACAATCTGACAAACTTTCATGAAGATGCTCTCACTGACACACACCTATAATTAAATAACATAAGACGTACGACAATATATACAAGACAAGACACACAATCTGACAAACTTTCATGAAGATGCTCTCACTGACACACACCTATAATTAAATAACATAAGACGTACGACAATATATACAGGACAAGACACACAATCTGACAAACTTTCATGAAGATGCTCTCACTGACACACACCTATAATTAAATAACATAAGACGTACGACAATATATACAAGATAAGACACACAATCTGACAAACTTTCATGAAGATGCTCTAACTGACACACACCTATAATTAAATAACATAAGACGTACGACAATATATACAAGATAAGACACACAATCTGACAAACTTTCATGAAGATGCTCTCACTGACACACACCTATAATTAAATAACATAAGACGTACGACAATATATACAGGATAAGACACACAATCTGACAAACTTTCATGAAGATGCTCTCACTGACACACACCTATAATTAAATAACATAAGACGTACGACAATATATACAAGATAAGACACACAATCTGACAAACTTTCATGAAGATGCTCTCACTGACTCACACCTATAATTAAATAACATAAGACGTACGACAATATATACAAGATAAGACACACAATCTGACAAACTTTCATGAAGATGCTCTCACTGACACACACCTATAATTAAATAACATAAGACGTACGACAATATATACAAGATAAGACACACAATCTGACAAACTTTCATGAAGATGCTCTCACTGACACACACCTATAATTAAATAACATAAGACGTACGACAATATATACAAGATAAGACACACAATCTGACAAACTTTCATGAAGATGCTCTCACTGACACACACCTATAATTAAATAACATAAGACGTACGACAATATATACAAGATAAGACACACAATCTGACAAACTTTCATGAAGATGCTCTCACTGACTCACACCTATAATTAAATAACATAAGACGTACGACAATATATACAGGATAAGACACACAATCTGACAAACTTTCATGAAGATGCTCTCACTGACACACACCTATAATTAAATAACATAAGACGTACGACAATATATACAAGATAAGACACACAATCTGACAAACTTTCATGAAGATGCTCTCACTGACACACACCTATAATTAAATAACATAAGACGTACGACAATATATACAGGATAAGACACACAATCTGACAAACTTTCATGAAGATGCTCTCACTGACACACACCTATAATTAAATAACATAAGACGTACGACAATATATACAGGATAAGACACAGAATCTGACAAACTTTCATGAAGATGCTCTCACTGACACACACCTATAATTAAATAACATAAGACGTACGACAATATATACAGGATAAGACACAGAATCTGACAAACTTTCATGAAGATGCTCTCACTGACACACACCTATAATTAAATAACATAAGACGTACGACAATATATACAGGATAAGACACACAATCTGACAACTTTCATGAAGATGCTCTCACTGACACACACCTATAATTAAATAACATAAGACGTACGACAATATATACAAGATAAGACACACAATCTGACAAACTTTCATGAAGATGCTCTAACTGACACACACCTATAATTAAATAACATAAGACGTACGACAATATATACAGGATAAGACACACAATCTGACAAACTTTCATGAAGATGCTCTCACTGACACACACCTATAATTAAATAACATAAGACGTACGACAATATATACAAGACAAGACACACAATCTGACAAACTTTCATGAAGATGCTCTCACTGACACACACCTATAATTAAATAACATAAGACGTACGACAATATATACAAGATAGGACACACAATCTGACAAACTTTCATGAAGATGCTCTCACTGACACACACCTATAATTAAATAACATAAGACGTACGACAATATATACAAGACAAGACACACAATCTGACAAACTTTCATGAAGATGCTCTCACTGACACACACCTATAATTAAATAACATAAGACGTACGACAATATATACAGGATAAGACACACAATCTGACAAACTTTCATGAAGATGCTCTCACTGACACACACCTATAATTAAATAACATAAGACGTACGACAATATATACAAGATAAGACACACAATCTGACAAACTTTCATGAAGATGCTCTCACTGACACACACCTATAATTAAATAACATAAGACGTACGACAATATATACAGGATAAGACACACAATCTGACAAACTTTCATGAAGATGCTCTAACTGACACACACCTATAATTAAATAACATAAGACGTACGACAATATATACAGGATAAGACACACAATCTGACAAACTTTCATGAAGATGCTCTCACTGACACACACCTATAATTAAATAACATAAGACGTACGACAATATATACAAGACAAGACACACAATCTGACAAACTTTCATGAAGATGCTCTCACTGACACACACCTATAATTAAATAACATAAGACGTACGACAATATATACAAGATAGGACACACAATCTGACAAACTTTCATGAAGATGCTCTCACTGACACACACCTATAATTAAATAACATAAGACGTACGACAATATATACAAGACAAGACACACAATCTGACAAACTTTCATGAAGATGCTCTCACTGACACACACCTATAATTAAATAACATAAGACGTACGACAATATATACAGGATAAGACACACAATCTGACAAACTTTCATGAAGATGCTCTCACTGACACACACCTATAATTAAATAACATAAGACGTACGACAATATATACAAGATAAGACACACAATCTGACAAACTTTCATGAAGATGCTCTCACTGACACACACCTATAATTAAATAACATAAGACGTACGACAATATATACAAGACAAGACACACAATCATACAAACTTTCATACACAGGGCCGGCCTTAAGCCAATTGGACCAATTGCTGCCAAATGGTCCCCGTACTTAAGGCACCACCAAATGGTCCGCATGCTTAAGGTACCACCGTGCTGGAGTTATCTAAAATGGTCCCCGTGCTTAAGGCACCACCGTGCTGGAGTTATCTAAAATGGTCCCCGTGCTTAAGGCACTACCAAATGGTCCCCGTGCTTAAGGCACCACTGGAGTTATCTACTATCAAGTACACACAACAACCCACTGGAGGTTTTACAGAGAACAGCATTCGGTCCCGCATCTCCTAAGGCCGGCCCTGTTCATACAGAGGTTCTCACTGCAGGTTTTACAGAGAACAGCATTCGGTCCCGCATCTCCTAAGGCCGGCCCTGTTCATACAGAGGTTCTCACTGGAGGTTTTACAGAGAACAGCATTCGGTCCCGCATCTCCTAAGGCCGGCCCTGTTCATACAGAGGTTCTCATCGCAGGTTTTACAGAGAACAGCATTCGGTCCCGCATCTCCTAAGGCCGGCCCTGTTCATACAGAGGTTCTCATTGCAGGTTTTACAGAGAACAGCATTCGGTCCCGAATCTCCTACGGCCGGCCCTGTTCATACAAAGGTTCTCACTGCAGGTTTTACAGAGAACAGCATTCGGTCTTGCATCTCCTAAGACCGGCCCTGTTCATACAGAGGTTCTCACTGACGCACACAGTAGCCCACTCAGGAAGTGTGTCAAGTTGTGATGAATGCAGTATAATATTTATACATGTGCAATAATTTAATACGATTATACTTTAAGTCACCAATTCAACAATATCAACATGAATCTTGAAATCAAAATCGTCCAATGGATATCATTATTCGAATACGTAATCGTTCAAGGTTATACCTGGTGTATAAATCAACACCTAAACTTCCTTTTTATAAAAATTTCGCAAAGATGGACTCATATCAAAATTTAATTCAGAAGGCCGTAAACATCAAAAGAACAGAAAAAAATACAAATCACAAGTACATCTCTATTACTGTAACGGGTGATAGAAATCACAGAAAAACGAATAATTATTAAAGATTTTTTTTGGGATAAAACCAGACCCCCCCCCCCTTTTCCAACATCCTTTCATCTATTAAGAAAGACACTTGTAAATCTCATTAAAAATATATAGGTACTGTTTTTAAATGTCACAAGTCTATAATGGCACAACCTGATTTTAAGGATACGATTTCCATCAGATTGACAAGGGTGGTAAATTATTCAGTCATGGTCCGATTAAACTACTGAGTGAATGCTATCTAAACACCATTTGTGTGTGCCATTTTTCAGCTATATCATGGCGAGAGAAAAAAGTGTCATTTCGATGATAATGTCCGCTTTGTACTAGACCAACCTCAGTTTGGATATTTATAGTGCTAACTCACTTTGAAACAAGTCCATATGATTCACCTACATTATCCTGATACCGAACTATAATTCATCTTAACTCTTACTCCTTGATACAGAGAAGCAACAAATACCAATGTTATAGTTTTGATCTACTTGACCGGGGACCCACGATATGTTGTATTGGAAGCGACCATGTTAACCATTACACCACCGATACGGTTCAATCTTCCTCGGTGATATGCAAATCTGCATGTGGTAATAATCAAGCATACAAAGTCTGTGGAAATCCTATTTAAAATGTGAGAGGAATTACGTTTACAAAAAGTTCCGTTGATATAATAAAATAAGCCAGTAACTCTTTCAAAAATAAATCGATCAAAATGTTGTAACAATATGCGAATGTACTTATAAAATTGTTATTACTGTTCAAACGTACAAATAACATATTACATTGTATTCTAACATGACGTTCTTCATTGTATATATAGATAATGCAGTGATAAAACTCTCGATTTATTGAAATGTGCACATGCGTAAATATCTGCCAAATTAAGACCACCATTCCTATGTGATTTCATATTACAGGATCGTGGTGCTCACAAGCATTAAATTGTTTGCTTTGCTTACATATTCCTTTAGGGGGGGGGGGGGGGGGGAACTACAGATAACCTTTTATCGACCTTGACTTGTATAGATTATCGCATTCCTGTGACATAGTTTCCCAGGACAGCTGGCGATATTGACACCAGGCGACCGTTTCACTATATGTCGTGAACGCCGACGTAAGTGCACTCGTAAGAGTTACGACCGTATTACTAAGAAATAATATTTACGACTTACGATAAAAGGTGCTGGTAAAGATAAGAGTGGTGGTAGGTATCATCAATTTCTGAATCGTAATCCTACGTCCACGTAACAAAGGTCACAGTGTTGCTTGCAGCTCTTTTTTTTAGGAAGAGAGACATGAAAAGAGACTGCTAATATTTCGTGATGCCCTCAACCCACTTTAATCTAATCACACCGTGCAACAAATAGATTGAACCCACATCAAATCATCATTTGAACCCAGTTCTTCAATTCATTTATAGATCAAGGCACTACTTTGGAGAAAAAAATTAAACAGCTATTGTTTGTTTTAATATGCTTTCTTTCTCGTACACATTTACAATGTCAGCGACAGCAACATGTTTTATCAACGCGGGATACCAAGAAGAACAGTTTGCATGTATCGATATCGGGTACAAACAATCAATAGAAAATAAATTTAAGCACAAACAGAATATGAATGCATATATTCTATAAAATATGTTGGTCAATTGTACGCTTAACAAATACATTTTCCCCTAGTAACTTTGATTATTTATTTTTTTAATCACATAAAACAAACATATTTAAGAATTAGATCTAGTTTGATATAAAATATGTAGGATTTGTTTTTAATGTGAACCTTAATGTAATCAGTTTCCGAGCTGTAAAAGGGGCCGTCGTGGTAGTGATCGTATGGTAGTACAACTAAAGTTCTGTGCAATCAGTGCCCATCACTACTAAAGTTGTGAGTTCGAACCCCGTTCATGGCGAGGTGTACTCGATACAACATCATGCGATAACCTTTGTCAGTGATCTTGCGACAGATCGGTAGTTTTCTTCAGGTCCTCCGGTTTCCTCCACTTTCTTAAAATCACATATGCTACATATTGTTTTAGTAATTATGATATATTCTAATATGACGTTATTCTTTCGCTTTGTAAACAAACGAGTGATTGATCGATTGGGTATAATCCCATTAGCACAAGAGCCAGTGCATGTGACTGACTTTCCCGTCGTAAATGTACATGTTGATGAATTATCGTCTGCTCGAATTTAGGAGCATAAATTGTGTGCAACATTTTCTGCAAAAGTAAATATCCATTACCGTCTTCCAATCAAAGTATACTACCGTATTTGTACTCTTAGACATATCAAAATCGAAATAAATCATGGAAACCAGAACATGGGTTGGCGGAAAAAAAGTAAATGTTATCCCTCGCCTCCAGCTCGGGATAAATACTAATATCCGCCAACCTATGTTAAAACTCAAAACACATTCTGGCTTTCATGATTTATTTCTTAATTAAATTGAGGTTCATTAAGGGTACATTACCTGAACATCAACTTTCTTAAAATTAAATATACAATGTATAAATAATTAATTTCGATAAATAAAATCATTTAACCAAATAAGGTTTTATTTTAGAATATATGAAGTTTAATTACATCTTATATAAGAATCCTGGATTTTGATTGGTTAATAGGAGGTGTATTTTTCGTGTATTTTCACATTTATGATTAATTTCGTTCATTTTTACCGCTGCCGGGGTATTTGCATGAGGATTTAATGTGTTTACCCTCGCGTGCATCAAACCGCCAAATTCATTCGGAATATTTCTACTTTACCTTTATACGTAAAGTAAAGTGATTAATCAAATTTGAAACCCGGAAGTGTTCCGAAGTAAAGGATTTAACTTTTTTCCCTCTGCCGTGGTATTTGCTAATACGTATTTCATGTTGTTACCCTCACGTGCCGCAAACCGCCAAATTCATTCGGAATACTTCAACCACTGTCTAACAAAACAAATCGAAATACTACCACTGTACCTGCTGTAGGGAACAGTTCAAAGCGTCCCATAGTATTTAACAACTGCCAAGTTACAAACTGCAACGAACTTGCATTATGTATAAATGTATTATATATTGGATAATTTAATATGGTTATATTTTCCACTAACACCGATAGAAAAGTCAAACAGACCGATAGTTTATCAAGTGGTACGGTTACCCATGAAATTTAAACAAGGTGAGTTGAAAGTCAGTCGGAACATGGATTTTGAGTGAAGCACACGCTTTGTGTTTAAGTAAAGTGAGGAACAGGCAGTTTGAGTATTACAATTGTCAAATTCAGGACATAGATATTCATAGGCTAAGGTTCATTACACTCAGGTAAGTCTTTTTGCTTTATTTTATGGTTAATTACGGTAAATTTTGCTGTCGAGATGTTATTTCTTCCTCGCGGTCCATAATATCCGGAAAATTAACATATTATGCAAATGTTTAGACAATGTAAGTAATGCGTGGTTTCAATATCTATTTTACAGGGGTTTTTATGCCTGGTTTTTGGTGTGCGTGTAGCAAAGTTTGCTGTCGGTGTAAATGGTGTCGATGTTGAAATGGTACCGGTTTTGGTGTACATAAATTGATGTCACAACGCCCAGCATCGGTGATATTATTATCGTTAAATGCCGTCATAAATTTGGAGCTTTAGAGTTGTTAGCCTGTTGTCGATGTTTCTGTATTTCTTAAACCTGTGTCGTTGTGTGCCTCCTACCGATATCTGGATCTGGTTTGCTTCTGTGTTAGCTTGTGTTTTCTGGAGAAGTTCAATTAGGACGAAGATGTTAGGGTGTGCGTGGTTTTTAGGTGCTTTTTTAGCTTGCCGTGCCATCCCTCTAGGTGGTTGTTGGTACGTGGATCCTCGTTGTCGAAATGGTTCCATTGTTGATGGTTGTTTCCTTCTACCCAATACTCTGTAACATAATCAGTGAAAGTTGTCGCGTTGATGGCAATCTCCTCTCTGTGTTCCAGTGCGTTGAACCATACATCTTCGACTAGTTCTGGTGGTACCAGTGGTAGAACTGCTGTTCGTCTTACGAATAGTCGGATGATTTCGTTGTCTCTGTAGTCGATGGAGAGTCCAAGTTTCTGTGTCTTTCTCTAGATGCATTGTACAGAGTGGAAGAATCGGCTTTTCAGAGTGGCTTGTGTGAATGCTCGTTGTGCGGAATTATGAGTAGCTGTCTCGAAGTCGATGAAGAACGTCTGTGGTGTTAACTGAAGTTGATGTTGTTGACAAGTGGTCTTGAGTAAGTTGAGGTAACGGTCGTATATTTCTTTACTTTTACCGGGTAGTAGTCCAAAGACGAGTGGGTACATGACATCGTCGACCATTGCATGTAGTGTGTAGAGTTGAGTAAATTGAGTTGGTGAAGTGTAGAAAGTGCCGTCTCCATAGATGATGTCTGCTGATACAAGGTTGGTGAGGTTCCGAGATGTAGTAAACATCAGAATTGTATCTGCGTTGCCGTCGTCTGCGAATAAGAACTGTTCGTGTGCAAGGTCTGTGTCCATTTGCCCTCAAGTTGTTGACGAATTTCATTATGTATTACAGTGTTCAAATTTTGTAACTGAAAGAAAAAATCTAATTCCAAAATACTTTTTCACCAGACCAAACGCATTAAAACTGTCATCATTATTTAACAAAAAGAAACCTGAAACTATTCGCAAATTATGTAAGCTTATTGATATAGTAAATAATAACTTAATTGCACGATCTAAACATGTATACAAATTGTCATCCGATGTGACAATTCACTTTAGCACTTTAGCACTTATATCACTTAAACTACTACATAATACTATAAACATTAAACCACGTGTGGTAGTAAACAAATACACGTGCTCCAGTAACATTTGTAAATACATTTATGTCCTAATTCACCAGTTCAAACGAACATAAATTATTTACAAATAAAACTCAACACTTGTATTTGGATATCAGCTCGCCAGACAGAACAGTAAGCTTCGAATAACAAAGAAAGGCCACTGCATATACATGTATGTACAAATAATTATATTCCTAAATTCTTAGAAACAGACAAGCCTACATTAATGTTTTCTTTGACATAACCGTCCTTAGCTTTATCACTTTTCCAACGGCCATGTTTTTTAAATAATCTATCATCAATACCGGCCGCTGCGGCCGCAGTAGCTCCACCGGATCTTCAGCTATGAAGACAACATTTTCTTTTGTCTATGCCTACAGCTTCTATTGCTGATAACAAAATCTCTCTGGCCCTTGCATAAGAAATCTGACCAGAATTCCTAAGTTTATAGGAATCAGTACTTTTACAAAAAGAAACAGATCTAAATATATAATCAACAGAGTTTTCTGAAGTGTCAGCTAGCTTGAGGTATCTGTCTAACATGTCAACAGGACCAGTAATGGTACCAGTTTTTGAAATAACAACTTCCCTCCCTTCTCTATAAACATCTGTATTACTCTTTCCCAAATATAATTTAACATGAGATGGGAAAAAGGAAATGTCAGACCTTTTCAAACTAGCTAACTCTGAGAATCTGAGAAAGCCTATTCTTAGATCCTTGAGGTTACAATTTTTATTTCCATAAAGTAATACAATTTTTTGCAAAATATCTGGTGTAATAGGTTCTTTTTTCAGTATTACGTGACCAATTTTTATATGTGCTCCTTCACGTACAGAAACTACTAGATTATATTTACATGGATCAGGAACACCAGCTAATTTGTGAGCCCAGCTTAAAGCATAAAAAGCTTCGTCTATTTTACTAACTGAATTTGCTGACTCTGATAAATTAATTAAATACAAAGCTACATGAAAGTGTGATTCAGGTAATGACGTAACAGAGTATTAGCCCACTTACACCAAGAATTAAATGCGTACTGGTACTTCCTCCTAGTATTGTCAGCTCTAGAGGAAAGAAGATACTCAGGTAGCTTCTGGTAAAGCCTGCAAAAATCTGGATCCCCGATAGAATTAATCACATACTTGTACTCTTCCCATTTTTCAGCATTGAACAAGTCTGAAAATATTTTAAAATAATATATCATATAAAATTATTCACAACTGAAAATAAATTTTGTTTAAAACCTTTTTTGACCATGCCAGCTACAATATCTTACGATACTAGGGTCATGTCACAGTGACCATACCAGCTACAATATCTCAGTAGATATTAGGGCCATGTCATCAACTATTTGCATCAAGCAAACTGCCAATATTTGTGTGCCAAATGGTTCTACACCGAAATTCGTATTCTTATTCGACCACTGTTCGAATATACCGCATGTATTCGAAAATTCAATTACGTCTTTAACGTATGGCTTGTATTCTAAATTCTTATTGAATATCAATGGCAAAAATGTCGCAGATTTCCATTTAGGAACAATTAATGTACATTTTGCTTTACAAGCTACAAGATGTATGATTGCTCTGATTACCAAATCAATTGGAGGCACTAGCCAATTGTTTTCTGAAAACCAATTTTGTGAAACGGCATCAATTGCCTCTGACCCAGGATTCCAAAATAAGGAGTTGAACCTGTGTAATTTTGCGTTTGCAGAGCTAGCAAAACGATCGACCGTGTATGGTCCCACATTTGATCCATAAAAACAAAAAAGTGAAGAGTTGCTCCCCAATCTTCGAAATCAAACATCTTGCTAATATAGTCAGCTTTTTCGTTTTCTGTTTTGTGAATCCACTGTATATCAATTGAAATACCCTTTTCAACACATGTCGAAAAAATAGACAAGGCTAAAGAATGTAATTTTCTTTCATGCTCCCTGCATTGACAATATTCACACAATTCTGACTGTCAGTGAACCATTTAATTGTTTTACACTGAAAGGAGTTTTTAAAACAAGAAAGTGCTAAGTCAATTGCTTTAAGTTCTCTCGATGTGGAGCTTTCCGCTCTTTCATTGACAAACCACATCTTGTGAAAAAGTTTACTTTCTACTTGTACAGTGTAAGCACCCGCTGCGACATTACTAGCGTCAGAATAAATGACTACTGATGACTTACTATACACCCCTAGCTGTCGAGGGTTCAGTTTGAAATGTTGTGTTCCCAAAATCTTAATTCTGTCAAAGCTGTGTCCTGGTTAAATGAAATAATAGGTTTATCCCAAGCTGACCTATTTTCTAAAGCCATATAACAGTACTTATACATGATCCTTGCTACATTGCCTATTACGGGTGTCATAGAAATAACTCGACCTACTACCTGAGCTAAATGTCTTGCTGTATAAACTGAATAAGATTTTAAAATGACGCAGAGTGAAGACATTAAATCATAAACTCTTCGCTCCGGAATACTCAGAGTAAATTCTGTAGAATTCCAAACAATACCAAGCCACTCGAGTTTCGTTACTGGGGTAAAGACCGATTTTTCTTCATTAATAAAGAGTCCTGCTTCAATTAGGGATTCTTTCACAAATTTTGCATCTTCATAGCATGAACTTACATCTTTGCTCATACCGAACCCATCATCCAGATATAGAACAACTTTTACCCCAGTTTCCCGCCAAAGTTTTACAAGAGGGTGAAGACATTTAGTAAAAATATAAGGTCCAGTAGTAATTCCAAACGCCAAAACAGTATAGTAGTAAAACTGTTATTTCTACTGAAATCCGAAGTAAGTATACTGTTGTGGACAAATGTCGATATGGAAATAGCCTAATTTTAAATCATACTTAAACATGAAAACGTTCTTGTCAAAATACTGGCCTGCAACTCTCCAGTCCTCGAGTTTAATGTTGTCTCTCTTTACATATCTATTCAGTGTATTAAGAACTAAAATCAGGCGCTTTTTTCCAGATTTCTGAGTTGCCACACTTAAAGGGTTCACAACAAAAGGTTGAAAGGGAACCTGTACAACATATCCAGACTTAATTAAATCAGAAATAGCTTGAGAAACGAATTCTTCGTTTCCGAGAGCTGATCTATTGTTCTTAAAACACATTTGAATTGGAGGTTCAATAAATGGTATGACATAACCGTCTTTTATTGTGTCCAAAACAAAAGAACTAGCCCCTATTTTCCCCAATAGGTCACGTGTCGTGCTAAGCTACCCTTTACATCCTGACAATTTTCAGAACATTTACTCATATCTTCAAAATAATGAACCTGTTCAAGGAAATGGGTAAACTCGTGTGATTCATCAACCCAGTTTAAGTGGCCACATAAAAAATACTTATCATTAACAACAGCGCTGCATGCAGTAGCTGAAGTTGTCTCACTATTTGGAGGCGTTGACTCCGGCATCAGTGTTGTTTGTTGGCTTGGCGATGAGAAGTGGACAGTTTTTCCTCCAGTGTCCGAATTGCCTCCAGGCATGACACACATCCCAGGCGCACGGCTCACGCCATGCAACGCTCCCACGAAAGGGCGGTTGACGTTGATACATCTGTGCGAATATTGGATTAGGATACGTTTGAGCTGGTGGTTGACGAGTAGTTGGAGGAGGTACCTTCGGGTATGGCTGTGGACGACTCTTTGATCTCTCTTTTGCGATACGTAGAGCCCTACTTTGCGCTTGTCGTATTTTCTTTTCGTCGTCGCTGTCGTCCGCAACGGCGCTGGATTCATACTCGCGTACTGTGCCCCAGTCAGCGGGTGAAGAGTCAGCAATACGGATCAACTTATTCCGGCCTTTAATTTTGTCAGTAATGTCCAGTACGGACCTCAGTTGTTGTGTCAGATCAACAGGAAGTTGTTTGTACAACTTTTGCAACATTTCAAGCACTTCTTCATTAAATGTGTGTTCAATTTTGTTACCTTCGCTCTTGAACTTTATCGAGACGTCACTCTTTATCTTCTTTTTCAGGCTATGTTGTTCCTGAATGAGTTCAGACTTCAGGTCGCCAAGTTTCACGTCCAGTATATTCTTGAAAAGGTTTAGCGTAACAACCAAATCAGTATTTCTGGACTCCTGGAGGTAGGAATATTACATGACTGTTGTTCCTGGTCATCTTCATTGATGTCGGCAGATTGTTATGCCATAGTAGTCGTACTTTACTGTCTGACTGGCAAACTTCGAATGACGAATTCAATTCTTAAAAATACCGCCTAACTTAATTGCACGATCTAAACATGTACACAAATTGTCACCATTCACTTTAGCACTTTAGCACTTAAACTACTACATAATACTATAAACATTAAACCACGTGTGGTAGTAAACAAATACACGTGCTCCAGTAACATTTGTAAATACATTTCTCCTTGAAAAAAATCCATCACACCTTTGTTAGTATTTGTATCATTTGTATTTAACGTTTAAACATTCTTTTCATAAGTTGTATTCAATATACAACCATAATCTTGATAATTGATGTAATAATATGTATTTACTTTGTATTGATTTGAACACTCTCACTCTGTAACCTTTGTAACATAGGTTTAGAGAATAAAAGTTATCATTATTATATCAGTACGGGTGTTCGGTAATTTTGGTGTTTCTTTGTTGCGGGATCTGTAAAGTGACATACGGTTTTCTTGGTATTTATTTAATTTTGAATGACACTTACAAGTACAAAAAACAATAGATGTTGTTATAGTTAATTTGTTGTTTTTGCAATTAGTATCTAATTAATTATTACCTGTAATTTACAATATTGCAAAAAGGGCAAAATATTTTTTGAATGAAATAAGAATTATTAATACAATAAATCAGAAATTAGAATGAAACATTTTTTAATCAAATAAATTGAAATAAATCATAAAAGAAATACATAAAGAGAAAAGTAAAATATTTATTTCTAAGATATTTGTATCTGAACAATGTTGTTTTTGCATTTATGTTGAGGTCATTTAAAGGTTATTTACTTTTCAAAAGGTATTTACTTAGTGAAATATCAAATGATATATTTAGTTTAAATCTAACGAAAGGAAGCAACATTTAAGAATGTTACTTGCAAAATGTTGGCATTCAGAGAAACAGTTGTTAAGGGAAACAGTCACCCGGTTATAGATTTACAGCTGTTAAGGGAAACAGTCACCTGGTTATAGATTTACAGCTGTTAAGGGAAACAGTCACCTGGCTATAGATTTACAGCTGTTAAGGGTAACAGTCACCTGGTTATAGATTTACAGCAGTTCGCTTGTTTAAATTGTTAAATGGAAATGCCATCAAAATGTCAGTAACTTAATAACATCAAGGATTAAAGAAATATAGGACTGCTAAGATGGAGGTTAGTGGGTATTTTTATATGCATTTTAATTCACCCTTCTTCATTTCTTATATTGTACACATAATTGTAAAATCTCATATGAAAATATTATTCCCTGTTTCTTTTCATTACACTCCAATTTAATTTACGAGTAAAAACCTGGTTGACTTTGGTAAAGTGAAAGATGGAAGGTAATTGGCGTCATATAAAATGTGTGTGACGGTGCCCACATCAGTATACATTCATTACCGTCTTTCTTCAAAGTGTACTATCGTATTTGTACTGTTAGACATATTAGAATCGAAAATTTCATCGAAGCCATAATGTGTTGTGAGTTTTAACATGGGTTTGCATGATATTACTAAATTTTATCCCGAGCGATAGCGTAAGCTGGCTGGTCGGGTCAAATCAAACACAACTCTCCCTCATAACATGACGTAATTGAGGAGCCTCCTTGAATGTAGGAGATAACTTGTAGCAACAGTTTGTTAGGAGTTGTCGTTCTTGCCCGTTACATAGCTAACAGTTCTTACCTTATTCATCATCTCCTGTTATTCTTGACAACTAAACTGTCGTTCAACAGGACCCATCCCAGAACCACCTTTTTTTCCTAGACGATATGTATAGTTTGTAAATTGTTTTCGTCGTGAATATACTTGATATACTGAAATAAGGGGGGGGGTTGATTATATGTCCCACGTTTGTATTTTGAGATATAATTATTACACGAGATCATAAAACGACAGTTTGTCGATCAAATGAAGTATCCGGAGAAACTTGCAGGCCTTTTGTTGGTGACTGACAAACACAAGGGTACATCTAGTGAGGACCCAAATATCTGATGCTTGATCTTATGTAGAATGTTCATAATAATACTCACAAAGACCAAGATAAAGACAGTAAAAACAAAATGACACTCGGAGATAAATTAAAATTCTCGACTCTAAATCAAAGACAAAGATAAGTTTTCATTTCAATATTTTCTTGTTCTCCGCTTAGCACGAATATGTTAAGCAATCGGACGACAAACTGAGAATGGCACGTTTGTAGTGTATAAACGACCACTTAGTTTACACTCGGGATGAAATACTATGACTCACCAACCCATGTTAAACCTCACAACACAGTATGGCTTCCAGTAATTATTTCCTAGGCAATAGACGTTGGACAGTGTCATAACTATCTGGTCTCTGGTTGTTTCACTGTAAAACTCAGTGTAATGATGTAGTACAAAGACTGGGTGTGAGTGACATGTTTATCTGTGGACCGTTGTTTCGGTGAGCTATACCACTGTAAAACTCAGTGTGATGATGTAGTACAAAGACTGGGTGTGAGTGACATGTTTATCTGTGGACCGTTGTTTCGGTGAGCTATACCACTGTAAAACTCAGTGTAATGATGTAGTACAAAGACTGGGTGTGAGTGACAGGTTTATCTGTGGACCGTTGTTTCGGTGAGCTATACCAATGTAAAACTCAGTGTAATGATGTAGTACAAAGACTGGGTGTGAGTGACATGTTTATCTCTGGACCGTTGTTTCGGTGAGCTATACCACTGTAAAATTCAGTGTAATGATGTAGTACAAAGACTGGGTGTGAGTGACATGTTTATCTGTGGACCGTTGTTTCGGTGAGCTATACCACCGTAAAACTCAGTGTGATGATGTAGTACAAAGACTGGGTGTGAGTGACATGTTTATCTGTGGACCGTTGTTTCGGTGAGTTATACCAACGTAAAACTCAGTGTAATGAAGTAGTACAAAGACTGGGTGCAAGTGACATGTTTATCTGTGGACCGTTGTTTCAGTGAGCTATACCACTGTAAAACTTAGTGTAATGATGTAGTACAAAGACTGGGTGTGAGTGACATGTTTATCTGTGGACCGTTGTTTCGGTGAGCTATGCCACTGTAAAACTCAGTGTAATGATGTAGTACAAAGACTGGGTGTGAGTGACATGTTTATCTGTGGACCGTTGTTTCGGTGAGTTATACCACTGTAAAACTCAGTGTGATGATGTACTACAAAGATTGGGTGTGAGTGACATGTTTATCTGTGGACCGTTGTTTCGGTGAGCTATACCACTGTAAAACTCAGTGTAATGATGTAGTACAAAGACTGGGTGTGAGTGACATGTTTATCTGTGGACCGTTTTTTCGGTGAGCTATACCACTGTAAAACTCAGTGTGATGATGTAGTACAAAGACTGGGTGTGAGTGACATTTTTATCTGTGAAAAATTGTTTCGGTGAGCTATACCACTGTAAAACATCAGTGTAATGATGTAGTATAAAGACTGGGTGTGAGTGACATGTTTATCTGTGGACCGTTGTTTCGGTGAGCTATACCACTGTAAAACGTCAGTGTGATGATGTAGTACAAAGACTGGGTGTGAGTGACATGTTTATCTGTGGACGTTGTTTTGGTGAGCTATACCACTGTAAAACGTCAGTGTGATGATGTAGTACAAAGACTGGGTGTGAGTGACATGTTTATCTGTGGACCGTTGTTTCGGTGAGTTATACCACTGTAAAACATCAGTGTAATGATGTAGTATAAAGACTGGGTGTGACGGACATGTTTATCTGTGGACCGTTGTTTCGGTGAGCTATACCACTGTAAAACGTCAGTGTAATGATGTAGTACAAAGACTGGGTGTGAGTGACATGTTTATCTGTGGACGTTGTTTTGGTGAGCTATACCACTGTAAAACATCAGTGTAATGATGTAGTATAAAGACTGAGTGTGACGGACATGTTTATCTGTGGACCGTTGTTTCGGTGAGCTATACCACTGTAAAACGTCAGTGTAATGATGTAGTACAAAGACTGGGTGTGAGTGACATGTTTATCTGTGGACGTTGTTTTGGTGAGCTATACCACTGTAAAACGTCAGTGTAATGATGTAGTACAAAGACTGGGTGTGAGTGACATGTTTATCTGTGGACCGTTGTTTCGGTGAGCTATACCACTGTAAAACGTCAGTGTAATGATGTAGTACAAAGACTGGGTGTGAGTGACATGTTTATCTGTGGACCGTTGTTTCGGTGAGTTATACCACTGTAAAACTCAGTGTGATGATGTAGTACAAAGACTGGGTGCGAGTGACATGTTTATCTGTGGACCGTTGTTTCGGTGAGTTATACCAATGTAAAACTCAGGGTGATGATGTAGTACAAAGACTGGGTGCGAGTGACATGTTTATCTGTGGACCGTTGTTTCGGTGAGCTATACCAATGTAAAACGTCAGTGTAATGATGTAGTACAAAGACTGGGTGTGAGTGACATGTTTATCTGTGGACCGTTGTTCGGTGAGCTATTCCACTGTAAAACTCAGTGTGATGATGTAGTACAAAGACTGGGTGTGAGTGACATGTTTATCTGTGGACCGTTGTTTCGGTGAGTAATACCACTGTAAAACTCAGTGTGATGATGTAGTACAAAGACTGGGTGCGAGTGACATGTTTATCTGTGGACCGTTGTTTCAGTGAGCTATACCACTGTAAAACTCAGTGTAATGATGTAGTACAAAGACTGGGTGTGAGTGACATGTTTATCTGTGGACCATTGTTTCGGTGAGCTATACCACTGTAAAACTCAGTGTGATGATGTAGTACAAAGACTGGGTGTGAGTGACATGTTTATCTGTGGACCGTTGTTTCAGTGAGCTATACCACTGTAAAACTCAGTGTAATGATGTAGTACAAAGACTGGGTGTGAGTGACATGTTTATCTGTGGACCGTTGTTTCGGTGAGTTATACCAATGTAAAATTCAGTGTAATGATGTAGTACAACGACTGGGTGTGAGTGACATGTTTATCTGTGGACCGTTGTTTCAGTGAGCTATACCACTGTAAAACTCAGTGTAATGATGTAGTACAAAGACTGGGTGTGAGTGACATGTTTATCTGTGGACCGTTTTTTCGGTGAGCTATACCACTGTAAAACTCAGTGTGATGATGTAGTACAAAGACTGGGTGTGAGTGACATGTTTATCTGTGGACCGTTGTTTCAGTGAGCTATACCACTGTAAAACTCAGTGTAATGATGTAGTACAAAGACTGGGTGTGAGTGACATGTTTATCTGTGGACCGTTGTTTCGGTGAATTATACCAATGTAAAATTCAGTGTAATGATGTAGTACAACGACTGGGTGTGAGTGACATGTTTATCTGTGGACCGTTGTTTCAGTGAGCTATACCACTGTAAAACGTCAGTGTAATGATGTAGTACAAAGACTGGGTGTGAGTGACATGTTTATCTGTGAAAAATTGTTTCGGTGAGCTATACCACTGTAAAACATCAGTGTAATGATGTAGTACAAAGACTGGGTTTGACGGACATGTTTATCTGTGGACCATTGTTTCGGTGAGCTATACCACTGTAAAACGTCAGTGTAATGATGTAGTACAAAGACTGGGTGTGAGTGACATGTTTATCTGTGGACCGTTGTTTTGGTGAGCTATACCACTGTAAAACTCAGTGTAATGATGTAGTACAAAGACTGGGTGTGAGTGACATGTTTATCTGTGAAAAATTGTTTCGGTGAGCTATACCACTGTAAAACATCAGTGTAATGATGTAGTACAAAGACTGGGTTTGACGGACATGTTTATCTGTGGACCATTGTTTCGGTGAGCTATACCACTGTAAAACGTCAGTGTAATGATGTAGTACAAAGACTGGGTGTGAGTGACATGTTTATCTGTGGACCGTTGCTTCGGTGAGTTATACCACTGTAAAACTCAGAGTGATGATGTAGTACAAAGACTGGGTGCGAGTGACATGTTTATCTGTGGACCGTTGTTTCGGTGAGTTATACCAATGTAAATCTCAGGGTGATGATGTAGTACAAAGACTGGGTGCGAGTGACATGTTTATCTGTGGACCGTTGTTTCAGTGAGCTATACCACTGTAAAACATCAGTGTAATGATGTAGTACAAAGACTGGGTGTGAGTGACATGTTTATCTGTGGACCGTTGTTTCGGTGAGTTATACCACTGTAAAACTCAGTGTGATGATGTAGTACAAAGACTGGGTGCGAGTGACATGTTTATCTGTGGACCGTTGTTTCGGTGAGTTATACCAATGTAAAACTCAGGGTGATGATGTAGTACAAAGACTGGGTGCGAGTGACATGTTTATCTGTGGACCGTTGTTTCGGTGAGCTATACCAATGTAAAACGTCAGTGTAATGATGTAGTACAAAGACTGGGTGTGAGTGACATGTTTATCTGTGGACCGTTGTTCGGTGAGCTATTCCACTGTAAAACTCAGTGTGATGATGTAGTACAAAGACTGGGTGTGAGTGACATGTTTATCTGTGGACCGTTGTTTCGGTGAGTAATACCACTGTAAAACTCAGTGTGATGATGTAGTACAAAGACTGGGTGCGAGTGACATGTTTATCTGTGGACCGTTGTTTCAGTGAGCTATACCACTGTAAAACTCAGTGTAATGATGTAGTACAAAGACTGGGTGTGAGTGACATGTTTATCTGTGGACCATTGTTTCGGTGAGCTATACCACTGTAAAACTCAGTGTGATGATGTAGTACAAAGACTGGGTGTGAGTGACATGTTTATCTGTGGACCGTTGTTTCAGTGAGCTATACCACTGTAAAACTCAGTGTAATGATGTAGTACAAAGACTGGGTGTGAGTGACATGTTTATCTGTGGACCGTTGTTTCGGTGAGTTATACCAATGTAAAATTCAGTGTAATGATGTAGTACAACGACTGGGTGTGAGTGACATGTTTATCTGTGGACCGTTGTTTCAGTGAGCTATACCACTGTAAAACTCAGTGTAATGATGTAGTACAAAGACTGGGTGTGAGTGACATGTTTATCTGTGGACCGTTTTTTCGGTGAGCTATACCACTGTAAAACTCAGTGTGATGATGTAGTACAAAGACTGGGTGTGAGTGACATGTTTATCTGTGGACCGTTGTTTCAGTGAGCTATACCACTGTAAAACTCAGTGTAATGATGTAGTACAAAGACTGGGTGTGAGTGACATGTTTATCTGTGGACCGTTGTTTCGGTGAATTATACCAATGTAAAATTCAGTGTAATGATGTAGTACAACGACTGGGTGTGAGTGACATGTTTATCTGTGGACCGTTGTTTCAGTGAGCTATACCACTGTAAAACGTCAGTGTAATGATGTAGTACAAAGACTGGGTGTGAGTGACATGTTTATCTGTGAAAAATTGTTTCGGTGAGCTATACCACTGTAAAACATCAGTGTAATGATGTAGTACAAAGACTGGGTTTGACGGACATGTTTATCTGTGGACCATTGTTTCGGTGAGCTATACCACTGTAAAACGTCAGTGTAATGATGTAGTACAAAGACTGGGTGTGAGTGACATGTTTATCTGTGGACCGTTGTTTTGGTGAGCTATACCACTGTAAAACTCAGTGTAATGATGTAGTACAAAGACTGGGTGTGAGTGACATGTTTATCTGTGAAAAATTGTTTCGGTGAGCTATACCACTGTAAAACATCAGTGTAATGATGTAGTACAAAGACTGGGTTTGACGGACATGTTTATCTGTGGACCATTGTTTCGGTGAGCTATACCACTGTAAAACGTCAGTGTAATGATGTAGTACAAAGACTGGGTGTGAGTGACATGTTTATCTGTGGACCGTTGCTTCGGTGAGTTATACCACTGTAAAACTCAGAGTGATGATGTAGTACAAAGACTGGGTGCGAGTGACATGTTTATCTGTGGACCGTTGTTTCGGTGAGTTATACCAATGTAAATCTCAGGGTGATGATGTAGTACAAAGACTGGGTGCGAGTGACATGTTTATCTGTGGACCGTTGTTTCAGTGAGCTATACCACTGTAAAACATCAGTGTAATGATGTAGTACAAAGACTGGGTGTGAGTGACATGTTTATCTGTGGACCGTTGTTTCGGTGAGTTATACCACTGTAAAACTCAGTGTGATGATGTAGTACAAAGACTGGGTGCGAGTGACATGTTTATCTGTGGACCGTTGTTTCGGTGAGTTATACCAATGTAAAACTCAGGGTGATGATGTAGTACAAAGACTGGGTGCGAGTGACATGTTTATCTGTGGACCGTTGTTTCGGTGAGCTATACCAATGTAAAACGTCAGTGTAATGATGTAGTACAAAGACTGGGTGTGAGTGACATGTTTATCTGTGGACCGTTGTTCGGTGAGCTATTCCACTGTAAAACTCAGTGTGATGATGTAGTACAAAGACTGGGTGTGAGTGACATGTTTATCTGTGGACCGTTGTTTCGGTGAGTAATACCACTGTAAAACTCAGTGTGATGATGTAGTACAAAGACTGGGTGCGAGTGACATGTTTATCTGTGGACCGTTGTTTCAGTGAGCTATACCACTGTAAAACTCAGTGTAATGATGTAGTACAAAGACTGGGTGTGAGTGACATGTTTATCTGTGGACCATTGTTTCGGTGAGCTATACCACTGTAAAACTCAGTGTGATGATGTAGTACAAAGACTGGGTGTGAGTGACATGTTTATCTGTGGACCGTTGTTTCAGTGAGCTATACCACTGTAAAACTCAGTGTAATGATGTAGTACAAAGACTGGGTGTGAGTGACATGTTTATCTGTGGACCGTTGTTTCGGTGAGTTATACCAATGTAAAATTCAGTGTAATGATGTAGTACAACGACTGGGTGTGAGTGACATGTTTATCTGTGGACCGTTGTTTCAGTGAGCTATACCACTGTAAAACTCAGTGTAATGATGTAGTACAAAGACTGGGTGTGAGTGACATGTTTATCTGTGGACCGTTTTTTCGGTGAGCTATACCACTGTAAAACTCAGTGTGATGATGTAGTACAAAGACTGGGTGTGAGTGACATGTTTATCTGTGGACCGTTGTTTCAGTGAGCTATACCACTGTAAAACTCAGTGTAATGATGTAGTACAAAGACTGGGTGTGAGTGACATGTTTATCTGTGGACCGTTGTTTCGGTGAATTATACCAATGTAAAATTCAGTGTAATGATGTAGTACAACGACTGGGTGTGAGTGACATGTTTATCTGTGGACCGTTGTTTCAGTGAGCTATACCACTGTAAAACGTCAGTGTAATGATGTAGTACAAAGACTGGGTGTGAGTGACATGTTTATCTGTGAAAAATTGTTTCGGTGAGCTATACCACTGTAAAACATCAGTGTAATGATGTAGTACAAAGACTGGGTTTGACGGACATGTTTATCTGTGGACCATTGTTTCGGTGAGCTATACCACTGTAAAACGTCAGTGTAATGATGTAGTACAAAGACTGGGTGTGAGTGACATGTTTATCTGTGGACCGTTGTTTTGGTGAGCTATACCACTGTAAAACTCAGTGTAATGATGTAGTACAAAGACTGGGTGTGAGTGACATGTTTATCTGTGAAAAATTGTTTCGGTGAGCTATACCACTGTAAAACATCAGTGTAATGATGTAGTACAAAGACTGGGTTTGACGGACATGTTTATCTGTGGACCATTGTTTCGGTGAGCTATACCACTGTAAAACGTCAGTGTAATGATGTAGTACAAAGACTGGGTGTGAGTGACATGTTTATCTGTGGACCGTTGCTTCGGTGAGTTATACCACTGTAAAACTCAGAGTGATGATGTAGTACAAAGACTGGGTGCGAGTGACATGTTTATCTGTGGACCGTTGTTTCGGTGAGTTATACCAATGTAAATCTCAGGGTGATGATGTAGTACAAAGACTGGGTGCGAGTGACATGTTTATCTGTGGACCGTTGTTTCAGTGAGCTATACCACTGTAAAACATCAGTGTAATGATGTAGTACAAAGACTGGGTGTGAGTGACATGTTTATCTGTGGACCGTTGTTTCGGTGAGCTATACCACTGTAAAGCTCAGTGTGATGATGTAGTAAAAAGACTGGGTGTGAGTGACATGTTTATCTGTGGACCGTTGTTTCGGTGGGTTATACCAATGTAAAACTCAGTGTGATGATGTAGTACAAAGACTGGGTGTGAGTGACATGTTTATCTGTGAAAAATTGTTTCGGTGAGCTATACCACTGTAAAACATCAGTGTAATGATGTAGTACAAAATCTGGGTGTGAGTGACATGTTTATCTGTGGACCGTTGTTTCAGTGAGCTATACCACTGTAAAACTCAGTGTAATGATGTAGTACAAAGACTGGGTGTGAGTGACATGTTTATCTGTGGACCGTTTTTTCGGTGAGCTATACCACTGTAAAACTCAGTGTGATGATGTAGTACAAAGACTGGGTGTGAGTGACATTTTTATCTGTGAAAAATTGTTTCGGTGAGCTATACCACTGTAAAACATCAGTGTAATGATGTAGTATAAAGACTGGGTGTGAGTGACATGTTTATCTGTGGACCGTTGTTTCGGTGAGCTATACCACTGTAAAACGTCAGTGTGATGATGTAGTACAAAGACTGGGTGTGAGTGACATGTTTATCTGTGGACGTTGTTTTGGTGAGCTATACCACTGTAAAACGTCAGTGTGATGATGTAGTACAAAGACTGGGTGTGAGTGACATGTTTATCTGTGGACCGTTGTTTCGGTGAGTTATACCACTGTAAAACATCAGTGTAATGATGTAGTATAAAGACTGGGTGTGACGGACATGTTTATCTGTGGACCGTTGTTTCGGTGAGCTATACCACTGTAAAACGTCAGTGTAATGATGTAGTACAAAGACTGGGTGTGAGTGACATGTTTATCTGTGGACGTTGTTTTGGTGAGCTATACCACTGTAAAACGTCAGTGTGATGATGTAGTACAAAGACTGGGTGTGAGTGACATGTTTATCTGTGGACCGTTGTTTCGGTGAGCTATACCACTGTAAAACGTCAGTGTAATGATGTAGTACAAAGACTGGGTGTGAGTGACATGTTTATCTGTGGACCGTTGTTTCGGTGAGTTATACCACTGTAAAACTCAGTGTAATGATGTAGTACAAAGACTGGGTGTGAGTGACATGTTTATCTGTGGACCGTTTTTTCGGTGAGCTATACCACTGTAAAACTCAGTGTGATGATGTAGTACAAAGACTGGGTGTGAGTGACATTTTTATCTGTGAAAAATTGTTTCGGTGAGCTATACCACTGTAAAACATCAGTGTAATGATGTAGTATAAAGACTGGGTGTGAGTGACATGTTTATCTGTGGACCGTTGTTTCGGTGAGCTATACCACTGTAAAACGTCAGTGTGATGATGTAGTACAAAGACTGGGTGTGAGTGACATGTTTATCTGTGGACGTTGTTTTGGTGAGCTATACCACTGTAAAACGTCAGTGTGATGATGTAGTACAAAGACTGGGTGTGAGTGACATGTTTATCTGTGGACCGTTGTTTCGGTGAGTTATACCACTGTAAAACATCAGTGTAATGATGTAGTATAAAGACTGGGTGTGACGGACATGTTTATCTGTGGACCGTTGTTTCGGTGAGCTATACCACTGTAAGACGTCAGTGTAATGATGTAGTACAAAGACTGGGTGTGAGTGACATGTTTATCTGTGGACGTTGTTTTGGTGAGCTATACCACTGTAAAACGTCAGTGTGATGATGTAGTACAAAGACTGGGTGTGAGTGACATGTTTATCTGTGGACCGTTGTTTCGGTGAGCTATACCACTGTAAAACGTCAGTGTAATGATGTAGTACAAAGACTGGGTGTGAGTGACATGTTTATCTGTGGACCGTTGTTTCGGTGAGTTATACCACTGTAAAACTCAGTGTGATGATGTAGTACAAAGACTGGGTGCGAGTGACATGTTTATCTGTGGACCGTTGTTTCGGTGAGTTATACCAATGTAAAACTCAGGGTGATGATGTAGTACAAAGACTGGGTGCGAGTGACATGTTTATCTGTGGACCGTTGTTTCGGTAAGCTATACCAATGTAAAACGTCAGTGTAATGATGTAGTACAAAGACTGGGTGTGAGTGACATGTTTATCTGTGGACCGTTGTTCGGTGAGCTATTCCACTGTAAAACTCAGTGTGATGATGTAGTACAAAGACTGGGTGTGAGTGACATGTTTATCTGTGGACCGTTGTTTCGGTGAGTAATACCACTGTAAAACTCAGTGTGATGATGTAGTACAAAGACTGGGTGCGAGTGACATGTTTATCTGTGGACCGTTGTTTCAGTGAGCTATACCACTGTAAAACTCAGTGTAATGATGTAGTACAAAGACTGGGTGTGAGTGACATGTTTATCTGTGGACCATTGTTTCGGTGAGCTATACCACTGTAAAACTCAGTGTGGTGATGTAGTACAAAGACTGGGTGTGAGTGACATGTTTATCTGTGGACCGTTGTTTCAGTGAGCTATACCACTGTAAAACTCAGTGTAATGATGTAGTACAAAGACTGGGTGTGAGTGACATGTTTATCTGTGGACCGTTGTTTCGGTGAGTTATACCAATGTAAAATTCAGTGTAATGATGTAGTACAACGACTGGGTGTGAGTGACATGTTTATCTGTGGACCGTTGTTTCAGTGAGCTATACCACTGTAAAACTCAGTGTAATGATGTAGTACAAAGACTGGGTGTGAGTGACATGTTTATCTGTGGACCGTTTTTTCGGTGAGCTATACCACTGTAAAACTCAGTGTGATGATGTAGTACAAAGACTGGGTGTGAGTGACATGTTTATCTGTGGACCGTTGTTTCAGTGAGCTATACCACTGTAAAACTCAGTGTAATGATGTAGTACAAAGACTGGGTGTGAGTGACATGTTTATCTGTGGACCGTTGTTTCGGTGAATTATACCAATGTAAAATTCAGTGTAATGATGTAGTACAACGACTGGGTGTGAGTGACATGTTTATCTGTGGACCGTTGTTTCAGTGAGCTATACCACTGTAAAACGTCAGTGTAATGATGTAGTACAAAGACTGGGTGTGAGTGACATGTTTATCTGTGAAAAATTGTTTCGGTGAGCTATACCACTGTAAAACATCAGTGTAATGATGTAGTACAAAGACTGGGTTTGACGGACATGTTTATCTGTGGACCATTGTTTCGGTGAGCTATACCACTGTAAAACGTCAGTGTAATGATGTAGTACAAAGACTGGGTGTGAGTGACATGTTTATCTGTGGACCGTTGTTTTGGTGAGCTATACCACTGTAAAACTCAGTGTAATGATGTAGTACAAAGACTGGGTGTGAGTGACATGTTTATCTGTGAAAAATTGTTTCGGTGAGCTATACCACTGTAAAACATCAGTGTAATGATGTAGTACAAAGACTGGGTTTGACGGACATGTTTATCTGTGGACCATTGTTTCGGTGAGCTATACCACTGTAAAACGTCAGTGTAATGATGTAGTACAAAGACTGGGTGTGAGTGACATGTTTATCTGTGGACCGTTGCTTCGGTGAGTTATACCACTGTAAAACTCAGAGTGATGATGTAGTACAAAGACTGGGTGCGAGTGACATGTTTATCTGTGGACCGTTGTTTCGGTGAGTTATACCAATGTAAATCTCAGGGTGATGATGTAGTACAAAGACTGGGTGCGAGTGACATGTTTATCTGTGGACCGTTGTTTCAGTGAGCTATACCACTGTAAAACATCAGTGTAATGATGTAGTACAAAGACTGGGTGTGAGTGACATGTTTATCTGTGGACCGTTGTTTCGGTGAGCTATACCACTGTAAAACTCAGTGTGATGATGTAGTAAAAAGACTGGGTGTGAGTGACATGTTTATCTGTGGACCGTTGTTTCGGTGGGTTATACCAATGTAAAACTCAGTGTGATGAAGTAGTACAAAGACTGGGTGTGAGTGACATGTTTATCTGTGAAAAATTGTTTCGGTGAGCTATACCACTGTAAAACATCAGTGTAATGATGTAGTACAAAATCTGGGTGTGAGTGACATGTTTATCTGTGGACCGTTGTTTCAGTGAGCTATACCACTGTAAAACTCAGTGTAATGATGTAGTACAAAGACTGGGTGTGAGTGACATGTTTATCTGTGGACCGTTGTTTCGGTGAGCTATACCAATGTAAAACTCAGTGTGATGATGTAGTACAAAGACTGGGTGTGAGTGACATGTTTATCTGTGGACCGTTGTTTCAGTGAGCTATACCACTGTAAAACTCAGTGTGATGATGTAGTACAAAGACTGGGTGTGAGTGACATGTTTATCTGTGGACCGTTGTTTCAGTGAGCTATACCACTGTAAAACTCAGTGTAATGATGTAGTACAAAGACTGGGTGTGAGTGACATGTTTATCTGTGGACCGTTGTTTCGGTGAGCTATACCACTGTAAAACTCAGTGTGATAATGTAGTACAAAGACTGGGTGTGAGTGACATTTTTATCTGTGAAAAATTGTTTCGGTGAGCTATACCACTGTAAAACATCAGTGTAATGATGTAGTACAAAGACTGGGTGTGACGGACATGTTTATCTGTGGGCCGTTGTTTCGGTGAGCTATACCACTGTAAAACGTCAGTGTAATGATGTAGTACAAAAACTGGGTGTGAGTGACATGTTTATCTGTGGACCGTTGTTTCGGTGAGTTATACCATTGTAAAACTCAGTGTGATGATGTAGTACAAAGACTGGGTGCGAGTGACATGTTTATCTGTGGACCGTTGTTTCGGTGAGCTATACCACTGTAAAACTCAGTGTGATGATGTAGTACAAAGACTGGGTGCGAGTGACATGTTTATCTGTGGACCGTTGTTTCGGTGAGTTATACCACTGTAAAACTCAGTGTGATGATGTAGTACAAAGACTGGGTGCGAGTGACATGTTTATCTGTGGACCGTTGTTTCAGTGAGCTATACCACTGTAAAACTCAGTGTAATGATGTAGTACAAAGACTGGGTGCGAGTGACATGTTTATCTGTGGACCGTTGTTTCGGTGAGTTATACCAATGTAAAACTCAGGGTGATGATGTAGTACAAAGACTGGGTGCGAGTGACATGTTTATCTGTGGACCGTTGTTTCGGTGAGCTATACCACTGTAAAACGTCAGTGTAATGATGTAGTACAAAGACTGGGTGTGAGTGACATGTTTATCTGTGGACCGTTGTTCGGTGAGCTATACCACTGTAAAACTCAGTGTAATGATGTAGTACAAAGACTGGGTGTGAGTGACATGTTTATCTGTGGACCGCTGTTTTGGTGAGTTATACCACTGTAAAACTCAGTGTGATGAAGTAGTACAAAGACTGGGTGCGAGTGACATGTTTATCTGTTGACCGTTGTTTCGGTGAGTTATACCACTGTAAAACTCAGTGTAATGATGTAGTACAAAGACTGGGTGTGAGTGACATGTTTATCTGTGGACCGTTGTTTCGGTGAGCTATACCACTGTAAAGCTCAGTGTAATGATGTAGTACAAAGACTGGGTGTGAGTGACATGTTTATCTGTGGACCGTTGTTTCGGTGAGTTATACCACTGTAAAACTCAGTGTAATGATGTAGTACAAAGACTGGGTGTGAGTGACATGTTTATCTGTGGACCGTTGTTTCAGTGAGCTATACCACTGTAAAACTCAGTGTGATGATGTAGTACAAAGACTGTGTGTGAGTGACATGTTTATCTGTGGACCGTTGTTTCAGTGAGCTATACCACTGTAAGACTCAGTGTAATGATGTAGTACAAAGACTGGGTGTGAGAGACATGTTTATCTGTGGACCGTTTTTTCGGTGAGCTATACAACTGTAAAACTCAGTGTGATGATGTAGTACAAAGACTGGGTGTGAGTGACATGTTTATCTGTGGACCGTTGTTTCAGTGAGCTATACCACTGTAAGACTCAGTGTAATGATGTAGTACAAAGACTGGGTGTGAGTGACATGTTTATCTGTGGACCGTTTTTTCGGTGAGCTATACCACTGTAAAACTCAGTGTAATGATGTAGTACAAAGACTGGGTGTGAGTGACATGTTTATCTGTGGACCGTTGTTTCAGTGAGCTATACCACTGTAAAACTCAGTGTGATGATGTAGTACAAAGACTGGGTGTGAGTGACATGTTTATCTGTGGACCGTTGTTTCAGTGAGCTATACCACTGTAAGACTCAGTGTAATGATGTAGTACAAAGACTGGGTGTGAGTGACATGTTTATCTGTGGACCGTTTTTTCGGTGAGCTATACAACTGTAAAACTCAGTGTAATGATGTAGTACAAAGACTGGGTGTGAGTGACATGTTTATCTGTGGACCGTTGTTTCAGTGAGCTATACCACTGTAAAACTCAGTGTGATGATGTAGTACAAAGACTGGGTGTGAGTGACATGTTTATCTGTGAAAAATTGTTTCGGTGAGGTATACCACTGTGAAACATCAGTGTAATGATGTAGTACAAAGACTGGGTTTGACGGACATGTTTATCTGTGGACCATTGTTTCGGTGAGCCATACCACTGTAAAACGTCAGTGTAATGATGTAGTACAAAGACTGGGTGTGAGTGACATGTTTATCTGTGGACCGTTGCTTCGGTGAGTTATACCACTGTAAAACTCAGTGTGATGATGTAGTACAAAGACTGGGTGCGAGTGACATGTTTATCTGTGGACCGTTGTTTTGGTGAGTTATACCAATGTAAATCTCAGGGTGATGATGTAGTACAAAGACTGGGTGCGAGTGACATGTTTATCTGTGGACCGTTGTTTCGGTGAGCTATACCACTGTAAAACGTCAGTGTAATGATGTAGTACAAAGACTGGATGTGAGTGACATGTTTATCTGTGGACCGTTGTTTCGGTGAGCTATACCACTGTAAATCTCAGTGTGATGATGTAGTACAAAGACTGGGTGTGAGTGACATGTTTATCTGTGGACCGTTGTTTCGGTGAGCTATACCACTGTAAAATTCAGTGTAATGATGTAGTACAAAGACTGGGTGTGAGTGACATGTTTATCTGTGGACCGTTGTTACGGTGAATTATACCACTGTAAAATTCAGTGTGATGATGTAGTACAAAAACTGGGTGTGAGTGACATGTTTATCTGTGGACCGTTGTTTCGGTGATTTATACCACTGTAAACGTCAGTGTGATGATGTAGTACAAAGACTGGGTGTGAGTGACATGTTTATCTGTGGACCGTTGTTTCGGTGAGCTATACCACTGTAAAACTCAGTGTGATGATGTAGTACAAAAACTGGGTGTGAGTGACATGTTTATCTGTGGACCGTTGTTTCAGTGAGCTATACCACTGTAAAACTCAGTGTGATGATGTAGTACAAAGACTGGGTTTGACGGACATGTTTATCTGTGGACCGTTGTTTCGGTGAGCTATACCACTGTAAAACGTCAGTGTAATGATGTAGTACAAAGACTGGGTGTGAGTGACATGTTTATCTGTGGACCGTTGTTTCGGTGAGTTATACCACTGTAAAACTCAGTGTGATGATGTAGTACAAAGACTGGGTGCGAGTGACATGTTTATCTGTGGACCGTTGTTTCGGTGAGTTATACCAATGTAAAACTCAGGGTGATGATGTAGTACAAAGACTGGGTGCGAGTGACATGTTTATCTGTGGACCGTTGTTTCGGTGAGCTATACCACTGTAAAACGTCAGTGTAATGATGTAGTACAAAGACTGGGTGTGAGTGACATGTTTATCTGTGGACCGTTGTTCGGTGAGCTATTCCACTGTAAAACTCAGTGTGATGATGTAGTACACAGACTGGGTGTGAGTGACATGTTTATCTGTGGACCGCTGTTTTGGTGAGTTATACCACTGTAAAACTCAGTGTGATGATGTAGTACAAAGACTGGGTGTGAGTGACATGTTTATCTGTGGACCGTTGTTTCGGTGAGCTATACCACTGTAAAACATCAATGTAATGATGTAGTACAAAGACTGGGTGTGACGGACATAGTTTATCTGTGGACCATTGTTTCGGTGAGCTATACCACTGTAAAACGTCAGTGTAATGATGTAGTACAAAGACTGGGTGTGAGAGACATGTTTATCTGTGGACCGTTGTTTTGGTGAGCTATACCACTGTAAATCTCAGTGTGATGATGTAGTACAAAGACTGGGTGTGAGTGACATGTTTATCTGTGGACCGTTGTTTCGGTGAGCTATACCACTGTAAAACGTCAGTGTAATGATGTAGTACAAAGACTGGGTGTGAGTGACATGTTTATCTGTGGACCGTTGCTTCGGTGAGTTATACCACTGTAACACTCAGTGTGATGATGTAGTACAAAGACTGGGTGCGAGTGACATGTTTATCTGTGGACCGTTGTTTCGGTGAGTTATACCAATGTAAAACTCAGGGTGATGATGTAGTACAAAGACTGGGTGCGAGTGACATGTTTATCTGTGGACCGTTGTTTCGGTGAGCTATACCACTGTAAAACGTCAGTGTAATGATGTAGTACAAAGATTGGGTGTGAGTGACATGTTTATCTGTGGACCGTTGTTTCGGTGAGCTATACCACTGTAAAACGTCAGTGTAATGATGTAGTACAAAGACTGGGTGTGAGTGACATGTTTATCTGTGGACCGTTGTTTCGGTGAGCTATACCACTGTAAATCTCAGTGTGATGATGTAGTACAAAGACTGGGTGTGAGTGACATGTTTATCTGTGGACCGTTGTTTCGATGAGCTATACCACTGTAAAATTCAGTGTAATGATGTAGTACAAAGACTGGGTGTGAGTGACATGTTTATCTGTGGACCGTTGTTTCGGTGAATTATACCACTGTGAAATTCAGTGTGATGATGTAGTACAAAAACTGGGTGTGAGTGACATGTTTATCTGTGGACCGTTGTTTCGGTGAGTTATACCACTGTAAACCTCAGTGTGATGATGTAGTACAAAGACTGGGTGTGAGTGACATGTTTAACTGTGGACCGTTGTTTTGGTGAGTTATACCACTATAAAACTCAGTGTGATGAAGTAGTACAAAGACTGGGTGCGAGTGACATGTTTATCTGTGGACCGTTGTTTCGGTGAGTTATACCACTGTAAAACGTCAGTGTAATGATGTAGTACAAAGACTGGGTGTGAGTGACATGTTTATCTGTGGACCGTTGTTTCGGTGAGCTATACCACTGTAAAACGTCAGTGTAATGATGTAGTACAAAGACTGGGTGTGAGTGACATGTTTATCTGTGGACCGTTGTTTCGGTGAGCTATACCACTGTAAAATTCAGTGTAATGATGTAGTACAATGACTGGGTGTGAGTGACATGTTTATCTGTGGACCGTTGTTTCGGTGAATTATACCACTGTAAAATTCAGTGTGATGATGTAGTACAAAAACTGGGTGTGAGTGACATGTTTATCTGTGGACCGTTGTTTCAGTGAGTTATACCACTGTAAAACTCAGTGTGATGAAGTAGTACAAAGACTGGGCGCGAGTGACATGTTTATCTGTGGGCCGTTGTTTCGGTGGGTTATACCAATGTAAAACTCAGTGTGATGATGAAGTACAAAGACTGGGTATGAGTGACATGTTTATCTGTGGAACGTTGTTTCAGTGAGCTATACCACTGTAAAACTCAGTGTAATGATGTAGTACAAAGACTGGGTGTGAGTGGCATGTTTATCTGTGGACCGTTGTTTCGGTGAGTTATACCACTGTAAAACTCAGTGTAATGATGTAGTACAAAGACTGGGTGTGAGTGACATGTTTATCTGTGGACCGTTTTTTCGGTGAACTATACCACTGTAAACCTCAGTGTGATGATGTAGTATAAAGACTGGGTGTGAGTGACATGTTTATCTGTGGACCGTTGTTTCAGTGAGCTATACCACTGTAAAACTCAGTGTAATGATGTAGTACAAAGACTGGGTGTGAGTGACATGCTTATCTGTGGACCGTTTTTTCGGTGAGCTATACCACTGTAAAACTCAGTGTGATGATGTAGTACAACGACTGGGTGTGAGTGACATGTTTATCTGTGAAAAATTGTTTCGGTGAGCTATACCACTGTAAAACATCAATGTAATGATGTAGTACAAAGACTGGGTGTGACGGACATAGTTTATCTGTGGACCATTGTTTCGGTGAGCTATACCACTGTAAAACGTCAGTGTAATGATGTAGTACAAAGATTGGGTGTGAGAGACATGTTTATCTGTGGACCGTTGTTTTGGTGAGCTATACCACTGTAAAACGTCAGTGCAATGATGTAGTACAAAGACTGGGTGTGAGTGACATGTTTATCTGTGGACCGTTGCTTCGGTGAGTTATACCACTGTAAAACTCAGTGTGATCATGTAGTACAAAGACTGGGTGCGAGTGACATGTTTATCTGTGGACCGTTGTTTCGGTGAGTTATACCAATGTAAAACTCAGGGTGATGATGTAGTACAAAGACTGGGTGCGAGTGACATGTTTATCTGTGGACCGTTGTTTCGGTGAGCTATACCACTGTAAAAGGTCAGTGTAATGATGTAGTTCAAAGACTGGGTGTGAGTGACATGTTTATCTGTGGACCGTTGTTTCGGTGAGCTATACCACTGTAAATCTCAGTGTGATGATGTAGTACAAAGACTGGGTGTGAGTGACATGTTTATCTGTGGACCGTTGTTTCGGTGAGCTATACCACTGTAAAATTCAGTGTAATGATGTAGTACAAAGACTGGGTGCGAGTGACATGTTTATCTGTGGACCGTTGTTTCGGTGAGTTATACCAATGTAAAACTCAGGGTGATGATGTAGTACAAAGATTGGGTGTGAGTGACATGTTTATCTGTGGACCGTTGTTTCGGTGAGCTATACCACTGTAAAACGTCAGTGTAATGATGTAGTACAAAGACTGGGTGTGAGTGACATGTTTATCTGTGGACCGTTGTTTCGGTGAGCTATACCACTGTAAATCTCAGTGTGATGATGTAGTACAAAGACTGGGTGTGAGTGACATGTTTATCTGTGGACCGTTGTTTCGGTGAGCTATACCACTGTAAAATTCAGTGTAATGATGTAGTACAAAGACTGGGTGTGAGTGACATGTTTATCTGTGGACCGTTGTTTCGGTGAATTATACCACTGTAAAATTCAGTGTGATGATGTAGTACAAAAACTGGGTGTGAGTGACATGTTTATCTGTGGACCGTTGTTTCAGTGAGTTATACCACTGTAAACCTCAGTGTGATGATGTAGTACAAAGACTGGGTGTGAGTGACATGTTTATCTGTGGACCGTTGTTTCGGTGAATTATACCACTGTAAAATTCAGTGTGATGATGTAGTACAAAAACTGGGTGTGAGTGACATGTTTATCTGTGGACCGTTGTTTCGGTGAGCTATACCACTGTAAAATTCAGTGTAATGATGTAGTACAAAGACTGGGTGTGAGTGACATGTTTATCTGTGGACCGTTGTTTCGGTGAATTATACCAATGTAAAACTCAGTGTGATGATGTAGTACAAAGACTGGGTGTGAGTGACATGTTTATCTGTGGACCGTTGTTTTGGTGAGCTATACCACTGTAAAACGTCAGTGTAATGATGTAGTACAAAGACTGGGTGTGAGTGACATGTTTATCTGTGGACCGTTGTTTTGGTGAGCTATACCACTGTAAAACTCAGTGTGATGAAGTAGTACAAAGACTGAGTGCGAGTGACATGTTTATCTGTGGACCGTTGTTTCGGTGAGTTATACCACTGTAAAACGTCAGTGTAATGATGTAGTACAAAGACTGGGTGCGAGTGACATGTTTACCTGTGGACCGTTGTTTCGGTGAGCTATACCACTGTAAAACTCAGAGTGATAATGTAGTACAAAGACTGGGTGTGAGTGACATGTTTATCTGTGGACCGTTGTTTCGGTGAGTTATACCACTGTAAACCTCAGTGTGATGATGTAGTACAAACACTAGGTGTGAGTGACATGTTATCTGTGGACCGTTGTTTCGGTGAGCTATACCACTGTAAAACTCAGTGTAATGATGTAGTACAAAGACTGGGTGCGGGTGACATGTTTATCTGTGGACCGTTGTTTCGGTGAGTTATACCAATGTAAAACTCAGTGTGATGATGTAGTACAAAGACTGGGTGTGAGTGACATGTTTATCTGTGGACCGTTGTTTCAGTGAGCTATACCACTGTAAAACGTCAGTGTGATGATGTAGTACAAAGACTGGATGTGACGGACATGTTTATCTGTGGACCGTTGTTTCGGTGAGTTATACCACTGTAAAACGTCAGTGTAATGATGTAGTACAAAGACTGGGTGTGAGTGACATGTTTATCTGTGGACCGTTGTTTTGGTGAGCTATACCACTGTAAAACGTCAGTGTAATGATGTAGTACAAAGACTGGGTGTGAGTGACATGTTTATCTGTGGACCGTTGTTTCGGTGAGCTATACCACTGTAAAACTCAGTGTGATGATGTAGTACAAAGACTGGGTGTGAGTGACATGTTTATCTGTGGACGTTGTTTCGGTGAATTATACCAATGTAAAATTCAGTGTAATGATGTAGTACAAAGACTGGGTGTGAGTGACATGTTTATCTGTGGACCGTTGTTTCGGTGAGCTATACCACTGTAAAACTCAGTGTGATGATGTAGTACAAAGACTGGGTGTGAGTGATATGTTTATCTGTGGACCGTTGTTTCGGTGAGCTATACCACTGTAAAACGTCAGTGTAATGATGTAGTACAAAGACTGGGTGTGAGTGACATGTTTATCTGTGGACCGTTGTTTCGGTGAGTTATACCAATGTAAAACTCAGTGTGATAATGTAGTACAAAGACTGGGTGTGAGTGACATGTTTATCTGTGGACCGTTGTTTCGGTGAGCTATACCACTGTAAAACTCAGTGTGATGATGTAGTACAAAGACTGGGTGTGAGTGAAATGTTTATCTGTGGACCGTTGTTTCGGTGAGCTATACCACTGTAAAACTCAGTGTGATGATGTAGTACAAAGATTAGGTGTGAGTGACATGTTTATCTGTGGACCGTTGTTTCGGTGAGCTATGCCACTGTAAAACTCAGTGTGATGATGTAGTACAAAGACTGGGTGTGAGTGACATGTTTATCTGTGGACCGTTGTTTCGGTGAGCTATACCACTGTAAAACTCAGTGTAATGATGTAGTACAAAGACTGGGTGTGAGTGACATGTTTATCTGTGGACCGTTGTTTCGGTGAGCTATACCACTGTAAAACGTCAGTGTAATGATGTAGTACAAAGACTGGGTGCGAGTGACATGTTTATCTGTAGACCGTTGTTTCGGTGAGCTATACCACTGTAAAACTCAGTGTGATGATGTAGTACAAAGATTAGGTGTGAGTGACATGTTTATCTGTGGACCGTTGTTTCAGTGAGCTATACCACTGTAAAACTCAGTGTGATGATGTAGTACAAAGACTGGGTGTGAGTGACATGTTTATCTGTGGACCGTTGTTTCGGTGAGCTATACCACTGTAAAACTCAGTGTAATGATGTAGTACACAGACTGGGTGTGAGTGATATGTTTATCTGTGGACCGTTGTTTCGGTGAGTTATACCACTGTAAAACGTCAGTGTAATGATGTAGTACAAAGACTGGGTGTGAGTGACATGTTTATTTGTGGACCGTTGTTTCGGTGAGCTATACCACTGTAAAACTCAGTGTAATGATGTAGTACAAAGACTGGGTGTGAGTGACATGTTTATCTGTGGACGTTGTTTCGGTGAGTTATACCAATGTAAAACTCAGTGTGATGATGTAGTACAAAGACTGGGTGTGAGTGACATGTTTATCTGTGGACGTTGTTTCGGTGAGTTATACCAATGTAAAACTCAGTGTGATGATGTAGTACAAAGACTGGGTGTGAGTGACATGTTTATCTGTGGACCGTTGTTTCGGTGATCTATACCACTGTAAAACTCAGTGTGATGATGTAGTACAAAGACTAGGTGTGAGTGACATGTTTATCTGTGGACCGTTGTTTCGGTGAGCTATACCACTGTAAAACTCAGTGTAATGATGTAGTACAAAGACTGGGTGTGAGTGACATGTTTATCTGTGGACCGTTGTTTCGGTGAGCTATACCACTGTAAAACTCAGTGTAATGATGTAGTACAAAGACTGGGTGTGAGTGACATGTTTATCTGTGGACCGTTGTTTCGGTGAGTTATACCACTGTAAAACTCAGTGTGATGATGTAGTACAAAGCGGACATCATTATCCTCTTATTGAAATGTAACGTGTTATATCTGAAAAGTTGTTCACTCGGTGTTTAACAGCAATCAAATATGGGGGTCTATCACAGGCACTTGTTTCTATCCATGGGAAGATCGACCATCAATGCATAAGCAAAGGAAGGTGGCTAACAGCATTCCAACACCTGTCCACTTCAAACACGATATGCTTATGTAACAGGAGGGTCTGGTGTCTGTGCGTCACCGTCCTCTCATGCGTACTGAACTGTCTGATTTTGCCACAACAACCTCTAACAACAGACCACAAATGTACAACGGACTCCAAAATGAGGCTTTAGAGTCTATATAGGTTGGCTCATCAGACGAGTTCGTACCACTGGGCTCTGAGTCATCAAAGTGAGGCTTTAGAGTCTATGTAGGTTGGCTCATCAGACGAGTTCGTACCACTGGGTTCTGAGTCATCAAAGTGAGGCTTTAGAATCTATGTAGGTTGGCTCGTCAGACGAGTTAGTACCACTGGGCTCTGAGTCATCAAAGTGAGGCTTTAGAGTCTATGTAGGTTGGCTCATCAGACGAGTTCGTACCACTGGGCTCTGAGTCATCAAAGTGAGGCTTCATAGTCTATGTAGGTTGGCTCATCAGACGAGTTAGTACCACTGGGCTCTGAGTCATCAAAGTGAGGCTTTAGAGTCTATGTAAGCTGGCTCATCAGACGAGTTAGTACCACTGGGCTCTGAGTCATCAAAGTGAGGCTTTAGAGTCTATGTAGGTTTGCTCATCAGACGAGTTCGTACCACTGGGCTCTGAGTCATCAAAGTGAGGCTTTATAGTCTATGTAGGTTGGCTCATCAGACGAGTTCGTACCACTGGGCTCTGAGTCATCAAAGTCAAAGTGAGGCTTTATAGTCTATGTAGGTTGGCTCATCAGACGAGTTCGTACCACTGGGTTCTGAGTCATCAAAGTGAGGCTTTAGAGTCTATGTAGGTTGGCTCATCAGACGAGTTAGTACCACTGGGGTCTGAGTCATCAAAGTGAGGCTTTAGAGTCTATGTAAGCTGGCTCATCAGACGAGTTAGTACCACTGGGCTCTGAGTCATCAAAGTGAGGCTTTAGAGTCTATGTAGGTTGGCTCATCAGACGAGTTGGTACCACTGGGCTCTGAGTCATATATTCAGCTAGCAGTAAGACACAACTATCAATAGGTTTTACATATTTAATATTTAATATTTAAACAGTTGTAAATGTTTCCAAATTTAACAGGTGTAAATGTTGCAAGAATCAAAAATGTTGTAATACTAATATTTGTAAACGTTTCAAAAATCAATTAGTTTATACTAAAAAATAAACTACTGAATATCATTAACAATTCAAATATGATGGCTAGACTTATGTGGCAGGCGGACGATACTGATAAAGTTGTTTACTCTTTGTTATATAACCCTAAGAACACACTGTTGTAGAAATGTCAAGACTTTTCACAAAAAGAAACACTCTTTCTACATGTTTAAAGTGGAATTGATTTTAACACTAAAGGAATCAAAAATCAAAAGTGAAATTTAGTTAGGTAAAATTTACAAAACTTAAAAATGTTAAAGGCATACAGTCGCTCAGATCGATTTTTTTTACTTTTATATTGAAAGTTGCCAATATTCGATGTTTTATACTAATTGCAGTTGAAATTTTTCATACTATCATACGTATTTAACCTGGAATGAAGGAAATATGTCGCTGTTTGATTTTCTTACGTCCAGTAAAGAATTCAATGTGTACCAGCATGATATTCATATATTCATGAATATGATCATATAACCATCGATGACCTACACAGTGACCTCATTCGGTAAAGCGTGCGAAATTGTTTGCTGAAAAAGCACATGTTATAAATAAAAATATTGGCGGATTCTACGCGAAAACGACACAGGAGGATTCAGCAAGATTTGTGTAAAAATTAAGAAAAGATGTTAAACCGACCTACTCAATTTTTCAACACGTAAGCATAATTTATATATCTTTTTTCGGCTGAATCGTATTTTGACAGAATTGCATCGTAGTATTTTTTATCTTTTTTTTTCAGGAGAAAACGCTAGGTGATATCTCTTAAATTAGAGACTAAAATAATGAACTTCATGTCTGGTTTTTTTCTAAAAAAATATAATCAAGTAAACTGAAGTGTTGTCAATAATATGCAATACAATTTGTTTACAATTTTCCCTTTATCGGGCCCCTTTGCAGAGTTTGGGTTTGTTTTTATTGATTTCATCACGTATTTTCGATTTTAAGTGTCATTCTTACTAAATACCATTATATATACAATATACGTACATTGTCGGTAAATATGAAATTTATTTGTACGAGCTTTAGAAACAGGCAGAATAGCGAGCCTTTGGCGAGCTTTTCAGGCCTGTTTCGCAGCGAGTACAAATGAATTTTATATTTAACGACAATGTACGTATTTTGTGTTCATCCTGCAATGTCAAAAATGTCGGAAAACTTGTCAGATTTAGACAAAAAGGACAGAAACAAGGGTCATTCTTCGCCTTTCATAAATGTTGTCAAGGGTGTCTTCTTCTTGGTCCGCGTTACATTAGTACCAGTTTCATACTTGTCTGCGCCCTCCGCTGTACATAGCTACAGGGTACCAGGAAAGTTTATTCGGAGGCTGAAAAGTTTATTCGTATAGTACGAAAAGTTTATTCGTCTAGCACGAATAAAGCAACAATTTATTCGTATAGCATATTTGTACAGCAAATGTACTGATTGCAGGATAAATAATATTAACTGATTACCCCGGGATCCAATTTCATAGATATATTTCTTAAATTATATTAATTTTAACCAATATTTACCTGCAACATGCTTTCTGGTTATTTATAGCAGTTATCAGTGTCCGGTAAACTTCGGAAAAGACAGCCGACTTATAATTAGGTCTGTTAATGGCGATTTCACAAACAAACCTTCGAATTCTTTTGACTAATTACAACATTATAACCTATTTTTTAATCCTGGCTTCTTTTTCAGAACATTTTATTAGTATAAAACATCGAATATTGGCAACTTTTAATATAAACAAAAAAACATCAATCTGAGCGACTGTATGTCTTTCACATGTCCAAAAAGTAGACATGTGAAAAACCATAAAAATAGATGGTTTGGAATTAAATCTCTTAATATAAGTATAATAGTTACTTAAGATTGCTTTAAAGCTAGTCAGATGCAATGACAGGCTTTCCAAAAATTAAAAATATGTCAACTGGATCTATATTTGATCCAAGTGGTCTATATTACCTGGTAGCAAATGACAATCAATATCCACGTCAATTTCTATTTCAGCCATTGATTTGTTTTACTGTATCTATATAAAAATAAAATATGTATATTTATTTCTTATGTTGTTTTGTTTTTGGTAATTTATAACCGGTACTATTGTTCCCAAGTATAAACTATAACCACCTCATACGTTAGTTTTTTCTCAATATGTCATTTGACCTCAAATCGAGAATACCACAAAGACAAGATGGCGGGACTCAGTAGGTGAAATCAGTCAATATCGAAACATTGTTATTATAATGAGCTAGAAATGAATAATAATAAGTAAATAAATATGAAAAGCGATAGATAAATATGTAACGAAACGAGTTATCCACATGACTCCGTTCTCACAAAGCGTTTTGTTGTGAAAATTACTGTTGAAAGGTGCGACGAATTCTTGGTCACAGTTCCGCAAATTTTTGATAGGGTGAAATCCGTAGCCCTATGGTCCGCCAAAAAAAAGAAAAAAAGGAACATAAAGGGCTACGGTTCCGCAGCTAGAGTTTGGAGATCTGTTAACTATTCTTATGTACACAAAAAGCAATCCTGCCATACTTACAGTAATTAATAATAACATTTGTCCTACCTTATGTCAATCGCTTTATTAAATATCAATCTTTCAAAATCCATCAATTGTTTTCCCCTCAATGTGCCTCATTGTAACAATTGTTAGTCGAGCGTGATGAAAATTTTGACCATAGATAAATTTATGACAAATATCATAGGAAATAAAAATGACATGTATACATCTTTAAAAATATAGCGGTACACGTATACCCTAAACTAAGTACGACAGGGTGGCACTAAGACCGAGCATTGTCTGACCATTTAATCTTGTATGTAATCAAGTGTGTAATGTGGTCATGGTACTAGACATTTACGGAAAGTGTAGGACTATGAATCCTAGTACGAATACGAGTACTACTTCGACAGGAAATATACAGGGATGGTCTCAAAAGAAACAAACCAAAACTTTTGAAGTCGTTGGATAATCTTGTTCTCGTAATTTTGAATTTTATATTGCGACAATCGTTGGTGACTTTGCATCATTTCTTTACTGCGCGTTATTTTTATGAATGGAATTTTCTCCTGGCCAGCTAAAGCGTATTAATCTTATTCTCTAGATTTCCATATATGGCTCTCCTTTCTATCGTTATTTTTAGAAATGATTTTATCCAATCATAGGTCGTCAAATAAATGCAACATCGTACAATATGTTTTGTGTCAAGCAGAAATTCTGCGTGCAATACTCATATAATTTATGATCATATATAAACTTATTGATGCTAAAAATCGGCATGCAAAGTTCTTGCACTTAAAAGTCATTTCTGTAAAATCCATTTTGAAAGTTAAATTATCGATGATGACAAAAATAAATTCAGTTTTATGAAAATAACTTCATTTGACTTAAGGACAAAATCAAAGGAAGAAATATACCGAAAAAGAACAATAAGAGATTTGTTTTGCCCGCTTCGCCACCATAAAAATATAAATTGCTTTTCATTTTTTGCGGAAAAAAACGTTTGTCGAAGAGGGATATTTTCAAAACATTTATCAAACTTAACAAATGAAATTTGAAACGAACAAACCAAGGGAAAATATATGTCGTTCAATTTTGTACACTCGAACTTAAACTATATTAAATTTGTTGGCAAATGCATATAGTTGCTTTCGTAATTTGATTTTTAGGGGGAAGGGAGACAAAGAATCAATCTCGAAGAAAAAAATCCAGGATCCCAATTTTTGCTGATAAAATATACAGGACCCAAGTGTGGAGTAAAAAAACCTAGGATCTGATAATATCACGAAAAATGTTAATTTACTTATATTTTTGGAAAAAAAAATCGCGCGCGCAAGTTCGCTTAAAAAAAATTCAGAATCCTAATTTTGGCAAAAATAACAGTCAGGATAAATGGCTACTTCCTTGTCCCCTTCCCAGTAAAAATCAAATGTTGGTTCCCTAAACAATCAATGTTGTTTTTGTGTATTTTTTTATTACAAATTGCCACGAAATTAATTTAAATTTACTTTCTACAAAACATCACTATTTGTATTTAAAATGTCTCTCACGGTCAGCCATCTGTTCTTAGACGAAACTAGAATTGTTTGTTAGCGGGAGAGGGGAGCAACCATTTGATTTTCTGAAGGAGGTGGGGGTGGGGGGGGGCTTGGATTTGCAAAAAAATAATTGTTTTCTAAGTTTTCCAATTGTGTTTTGTCTCTATTTTGATTAACAAAGGTAATTAGATTTTGAAAACAAATAATTCGGCCGCGAAGCTCTCTGAATTTGCTTAGCCGCTTGTCGATCAGGAAGAATATAGTTTTTCATTTTTTTCTTCTTGCTCGGCTTATTTTGTTTTTTAAATCTCACTTAATAATAATTCGCTAAACCAGTCAAATAGATCTCACGATCGGGGACCAAATAATGGAAATCACATATATCCTGACATTTTGTTACTGAATACAGTTTCTATGTCCCCGATCGGGTTTATATTTAGCCCTCTTTAAATTATCCTAATTGTGAAATTGCTAAATTCCTAATTTTCCATTTACCACTTTTCAATTTCAAAAACTTAAATGCTAAATGGAAAGTTTAGGACATTAACTTTTGAGCTATTGCCATCACTTGGCGTCCGTCGTTCGGCGTCCGTCGTCCGTCTGTAAACTTTTTAAAAAATCTTCTCCTCGGAAACCACTGGGCCAATTTAAACCAAACTTGGCCTGAATCATCCTTAGGGGGTACCCTTTAAAAGGTATGTCCGATGACCCTGCCGACCAACAATCATGGCCGCCATGTCTATAAATAGAACATAGGGGTAAAATCAGCAAAAAAATCAATTAAAAAATCCAGAAAAATCCTTTAGAGTATATTGCAATCAGATTTGATACATATGTAATATTCTTTCAGAATTATGGTTGAGGACCCCATTCCCCATCAAACATGGCCACCATCGTTACTATAAATAGAAAAAAAAAAATTTCATGGTATATACTACTTCAGTTTCTTTTTTTTTTTTTTTTAACAACGTAATATATTTTATTCAAATGCTTGCTACAATTAACACGCCAAAAGTCCAAGCTCCTTTTGGTGTTTCCCTGTTACATCTTGTTCTGATTATCCAGGGCTATAATCAGAATTACATGAAATATATATACAACCTAAATACAATTTCTATTTAATACCTTTGAAAACATTTATTTATTTTGCATTTATTATATAATTTTTTACTTTCATTAAAAAAGAACACTTTTGAAGTGTTTTATTTTCATTTATTCTTTTAATATATTCATTGGCAAATATTCTATAAACATCAATATACTTTGTTTTCTGTTCAGATATATAGTACGATTTGTAGATGGAAAACCCTACAACTGTTATCAAAAAATTTAATGCAAGATAGTTTTTATCATCTATCTTGTATCCAAGTACTATATGATTCAAAGTAATTTTGTTTTCGATACCCAAACCCTTCATTAAATTCTGAAATTTTGACCAAAACTCTTTTAGAAAGGTACAAGTAATAAAATAATGAGAGTAATCTTCATCTAATTTACAGAAATTACATAAACTATTCCCAACAATTTTCCATTTGGAAAGTAAAACTTTATTTGGTATAATAAAATGAAAAAGTTTCCATCTGAACATTTTAAGTTTGTTTTCGTCAAGAAATTTGAAAATGAAAAAATATAGACTACTTGTATTTGGTTTTTCAGACAACACTAAATAATTAATCCAATAATGTGTACCAATAGGGTTTGAAAATTTAACATTCACCAGTTTATTATATAATAACTTATTAGACAATGTAGATAAATTAATAAACTGATTGTTCCAGATGAAATAATCTTTTTTGATATTTACAATGCTTTTAACTGAGCTTTCTGTTTTTAAAATGTCTATCCAATTCTTTGGGAAAGCTTTTTTGAGAATACTAAATTCAGATATCCAATTAGATTTATTTTTTAACTTGTGAAGAATAAATTCTTGCGTAATTTTACCATTATTATCTATTATATCATTAACAAAAAATATTCCACTATTAATCCATTCTTTAAAAAATAAATATTTTTTTTCAAATGTAATAAATCTATTTCCCCATAAAATTTGCTTTCTTACATTACTGAATGTCAATGGTGAACTTAATTGACCACCACCTGTTTTTATCCAACTGGTCAAAACATTTTTGTAAAATTCGGGGATATTATTTAGAAACTGTTTATGTTTTTTCACATCTATGTTCATTTTAAAAATAAGCCATATTTTCCCAAATACATTTAAATATTTTAGTGGTATCAATTTCCAATTCGAAAATTTTGAGTCAGCTAATCTACTTACCCATGATGCCTTCAAAGATATAAAATAACTTTCTATATCTATCATTTTCAGTCCACCCTTCTCAAAATCTCCTATCAATGTATTTCTTTTTACCTTATCTGGTTTCCCATTCCATATAAATTTAAAACACTTACTCTCTATCTCTTTTTTGTATTTTTCTGGAATAACACAGGAACTAACAATAAAAGTAAAAATAGGTATAATCAAAGCTTTAATGATTAGTACTTTACCCAATATTGAGAGATTTCGCTTTGACCATGACAAAAATAAGCTATTCATTTTTTCAATTTTTTTTTCCCAATTAAGTTTTTCACATTCTATGTAATCATGACCATAATAAATACCTAAGGTCTTTATTGGTTTGTTTGTCCATTTAATATTTTCTACCTTATCTTTACTGTGTTTTAGTTTCCCAATCCATAACCCCTCTGTCTTATTTCTATTTATCATTAAACCTGAAAAATTACCAAAAATTTCAATTTCGTTCATAGCAACGGATATATCGTTTTTAGAGTTAAAATATAGTGTTGTGTCATCTGCTAATTGCGAAATTTTTATACTATGTGTTTGTTCATCTATTTTTATCTGAAAACCTTTGATATCCTTATTATTTCTTATTCGAAGAGCCATGATTTCAACTGATAAAACAAATAGCAAAGCAGATAAAGGACAACCTTGACGTATTCCGCGCGAGTTTTTGAAAATCTCTGATATCCAGCCATTGTTCATTACACAAGTTTGAATATTACTGTATAAAGTTTTAACCCAAATTATAAACGATTCATTAAACCCAAAATGTTTTAAAGTTGTCAAGATAAATGTCCATTCAAGTGAGTCAAACGCTTTTTTAAAATCAACAAAGACTATTGCCCCTTCAACATTATAAGATTCAGCAAAATCAATAATGTCTTGTATTTGTCTATGATTGAAGCCAATGAACCTGTTTTTAATATATCCAGTTTGGTCATTATTTACAATTTTTTCTAAAACTTTTTTTAAATGCTGTGCTAGAACATAAGAAAGAAGTTTTAAATCAACATTTAAAAGAGAAATAGGTCTATAATTATCTAGAACTAAGGGATCCCCCTTTTTAAACAATAAAGATAAAACACTAGTCCGCTGAGAAAAACTCAGTAGCTTTTCATCATAGCTTTTATTTAGAACATCAATTAAAAAAAATTTGACTTTTCCCCAAAATTCTCTATAAAATTCTACCGTTAGTCCATCCAAACCTGGGGCTTTATTTGATTTCATATTATTTATTGCATTAGAACACTCTTCTTCAGTTACCTTTCCATCACAAATTGATTGATCCTGATCCTGAAGCCTGTTTTCTAATTTTGTATCAAAAATATAATTACTGGTTAGATTTTCATCAGGATATTTTGTAGTATACAATTTTTCATAATATGATTTAATAGTACTAAGAATGTGCATCTGGTCAGTTAATATTTCATTGTTTTCATCTATTAATTTGTTTATTGACTTTTTAATTTGCCTCTGTTTTTCCAGACCTAGAAAATATGAGTTATTTTTTTCCCCATATTCCACCCATTTCTCACGACATCTAATTTGTGCCCCTTTAGCTTTTTGGTCATATATTTTTACAAGTTCTATTTCAATATTATGAATAACTTTATTTAAGTTATCGTTTTCCTCGCTTTGATTATCCCTTACCATAATTTTTTTTTCTAATTCACTTTCTAATTTATGTCTAAGTTCTCTAGTTAATTTTGATTTGTTTTTACAATACATAGTGGTTACTTCTCGAATTTCAACTTTCATTGCGTCCCATAATAATCTTATGTCGATCTTATTATTATGACACTGTAGTAAATATTTACCAATTACTTTATTTATTAACAGTTTATAATCATATTCCTGTATTACAGAATTATTAATTTTCCAATACCCTCTTCCCTTTTCAGACACCCCCGACCGAAAGGTTAAAACCACACTTTGATGATCAGTATACTGTATGACCGCAGGTTTAATTTTACAGCTTTGAACAAGCGATAAAAAATCTTTTCCTAAAAGAATCATATCAATCCGACTAGCTTGTGTTTTGTCTTTCCTACGCCATGTAAACTGTTGTCTGTTTTCATTATATATCCTCCAGACATCAATTAACTTATTAGTTTTTATAAAGGACTTTAAACTGTTTACTGATTGTTTACAAACATTACCTGTACGTAAACTTCTACGATCTATGTCTTGCATTATCTCGTTAAAATCTCCCCCGACCACAAGAATACCCGTTCCATGTTCTTTACAGAAATTACTTACCTTTTTAAAAAACATGTTTCTTAAAGTTTTGCTATTTGGTGCATAAATGCATACTAACGAAAAAACTGCATCGTCTATCTGTACATTTAATAAAACAATTCTGCCATTTTCATCAGTAACCTTGTCAATGACCTTATAATTGACTGCTTTATTAATAAATATTGCTACCCCCCTACTAGCAGATGTTCCTATACTACCATAAACGTTAAAATCTGTATTGAAATTTATTTCGTTTTCAATATTCTGATCGAAATGTGTTTCTTGAAAATAAGCTATATCACATTTCATTGACTTGACCCATTCTATAGCTCGACCTCTTTTCTCTCTGTTTTGCAAACCGTTCACATTTAAGCTACATAAATTTATCATATTTTTGACAGACATTTTTTATGAGATAAGATTTGTATTTGATATGTAACAATTCTATTTTTTTTTAACCACAAAAGGGTCATTAATATCCCATATTTACACACTATCATATTTTTTTTTTTTTTTTATATAGCAATTCTAATTTTGTCAAATAGAAAAAAAACACAATTAATCTACAATATCTACATAATATTACAAATATGCAACATTTAATATCATTTTTACATATTTCTATACCCGTAAATAGCATGCGAACTTTTCCGTGTATGTATCCTAATATATTTTTTAACATCTCATGTACTGGCCTCGACCTATATTTAATACAGACTATCCGACCTTTAAAAGTACATTTATGCGACTCAATACAGACAGGATTATATTTAACATGTGGATAATATTCTTTCCATAAACTTGGTTCATAGTGTAACATTAGTACAAACATTATGAAGCTTGAAAATATTTTAAATGCAGTGATCTTGAAAACAAATAATTCACTTAAAGAAAGTATCTGTGATGTTTTACCCACTGGTAAGTATTTTTTTCTATATATTTTATATGACACTTGGCTATAGCCAATTTGTTTTATTAGCGTTTCTCTTTTGTTTACATTTATATTTATAAGGAATATATATATGTATAACCACGTGCTATATTTGGCGTGACACATCTCATGTGTATTAACGATGGCTAAAAATAGATTAGGTGGAAACCTGAATTGTAATTGTATGGGATAAATAAATGTGTGTTGCTTTGTAAAGAAAATACATACTGTTTTGTAAAGGAAAACTGAGAAAATAACAATATGAAAATAGTAACGAGCCATGTTATATGTACACACTAAATACATGTTTAGATATTCATAATAATAGTATAAATCTATAGTCAGATTTATCATAAAAAACATCAATATAAAGGTACATCTATTAATAGTATACTTCTTATGTTGTAATGATTTTTTACTTCTTATATCTTCATTAAACATCATCATATAACCCTCACTTAGGTTTTTAATGATATACAACATTTTTACTCTTTGTTGGAGCTTAAATAACATTAGTAGTTTTGTAAATTTTTTTAAATTTTAATTTAAGATAAAAAGAAACTTATTTCAAATAGCACACTAAATGATGATTAAGTTTTCCTGTTGCTTGGTTTTAACTTCTTTCGACCTTTACTGCTTCCTTGTTGATCATGTAATTTCTCAGTAGGAGTTGGTGGAGTCCTTTGAATTGCACTAGGCCTGTTTGAAGTTTTCATGAAATTGTCCATAGTTTTTTGACCAGCTTTAACTTGTTTATTTTCTGATTTATCAGTTTCAATGATTTTCACTTTTTTATTTCCTTTTGCTTCTATGTCTTTGTCTTCCTTGTCTGTTGTAATTGATTTTACAGCTCTGTTGTGGGGTTGAGAATCCTCAGCTTGACTTGCATCATCATCCTCATCATGCTCAGTCAGATTTTCCTCCTCAACACCATCATGTACACTTATGTTTGGATCAGGGAAAACAAGATCATTAGGACAGTCAACCATTTTATGACCTTGCTGATTGCATGACCTACACACCCAATCACTTGTGCACTGATACATGAAGTGTCCTGGCTTGAGACATTTGTGACAGTTTTTATTATTCTCCCTGCTTTGATTGTCGGTTTCTACTTGACCAGGATGGAATATCCTCCCCCAGTACTTGCCTATTTGAAGACTCCTTGGAAGTGGGTGTGGGAGTGGTTTACTGATGACTAGTCTGTCACCTGTATCACAGTTAGTTAATCTCCCATCCACTCTAAGTTTTTCCCTAAAGATACCTTCAATATTGCAGCCTTCTAGAGTCAAAGTACGGTGAATTTGTCCGTCATCAGCGGAAAGAGGGATATTTTTGACTTTAATGCGGATGGTATCAGGTCGAAATCTTTGAGGATTCCGAGGATTTTGTGTGTGAAGGGGTACCCTCCTGCCACGTAGATTTAAACCTTCCACAATTAGAGTAATTCTATCCTCTGTATTGTCCATATAAATCCTCCACATATCTCTAATACGCTGTATCCCCTTTATGCATTCGGCTGGGACTTTGGAGCCTACCGCTTTATATATCTCTACGTTGGTGAGCCAGTGAGTTCTATCGGGTTTGGTGGAACCAAACACGTCTTGATCGACTAAAAATAGGGGCTTTACTGAATCACCAGATGCGTAATCTTTATTTTGTTCCCCGTGTTTACTATCAGATTCGTCTGTATTGTTTTTATTATTGCTCTGATTGTTAACTACCTCGGCGAACGTCGCCATTTTTTTATTGTTTACATTTGAATCTTCGATTGTAACAATGGGTTCTATGTGTTCTACACCCCTGAGTCGTTTTATCAGTTGCTCAATTTGTTCTTCAGTCAGTTTGTTACCACTGCGCGTACTCATGTCTTCCATAGTGAACAAGAAATACTTTAAATTTAACTTTTGCTGGAGCTGTTCTCTCGGTGAGTCTTGACAAACCAAGGGACGTAACTCAACTCTAATAGAAAATTAGTGAAAAAATTCATTAAAAAATTATTTTAATATCAAATGCAATCAAACCATATGGAAGGAATGCATATGTGGTCTTCTTTCAAAATTTTGATTGAAGACCTCCAGCTGTCATCCACTGTTACAAAAAATAGAAAATTATTGTCAAAAAACATATTTTAAAATCCGGTAAAAAGCCAGTTGCCACCAAACTTTATGGAAATGATTCATATATGATCCACTTTCATACTTATTTTTGCTAACCCTGGTCGCTTATGAAAAATGGTTGCAATCGTTACAAAGAATAGATTTTTTTTTTTTTTTTTTTAATTCTTTAAATATTGTACAGAGCCAATGTTGCTACCAAACTATAAAGGAACAATGCATATATAATTCTCTTTCAGACCATGAATGATGACCCCGACTGCCATCAAACATGGCCGTTGCCGCTTCTCAAACTTGAAAATTAGTGAAAAAATCAGTAAAAAATAGAAAACTATTGAACAAATTATATTCTTCTCCTCTGAAACCGTTTGGCCAATTGAACCGAAACTTGGTAGGAAGCATCTATGGAAAGTCCTCTGTTGTGATTGCTCATTTCGTCCCGATCCGTTAACAAATATGGTCACCATAGACAATTCTTGTTTCTGATTGGATGATTTCTAAAAAAATCTTCTCCTCTGAAACCGCTTTGCCAAATGAACCGAAACTTGGTAGGATGCATCTATGGGAGGTTCTCTATAAGGATTGCTCATTTTGTCCCGATCATTATCAAACATGGCCGCCACAGACAATTATTGTTTCTGATTGGTCAATTTCTAAAAATCTTCTACTCTGAAATATGGTAGGAAGCATCTATGGAAGGTCCTCTATGGGAATTGCTCATTCCGTTTTGATCCGTTAACAAACATGGCCATCATAGGCAATTCTTGTTTCTTATTGGTCGACTTCTGAAACAGCTTTTCCTCTGAAGCCACTTGGCCAAATGATATGAAACTTGATAAGAAGCATCTATGGAAGGTCCTCTATAGAAATTGCTCATTTCGTTTTGATCCATTAACAAACATGGCTGCCACAGGCAATTCTTGTTTTAGATTGGTCAATTTCTAAAAATCTTCTTCTCTGAAACTATTATGCCAAAATGAACAGAAATTTGGTGGGAAGCACCTATGGAAGGTTCTGTATTAAGTTTCCTCAAAGCAGAATGAAAGGTGAGCGACACAGGCTCAGTCCACTGAGCCTCTAGTTCACAATTAAGATAATTTGGAAAAAACCTAAAAACAACTCCGATCGGAAACAATGCTATTTTATTTAGTAGCACAAATAAAAACGTAACAAAAGCCCGATCAGGGCAAAGAAGATTTCTAATTTTATTTGGCCTCAATTGGATTCTTTTTTTTAATATATTTATAGAAAATACACATACACAATTTTATACGGTTTCAAAGATTGACAGAGCAGCTACCAATTACAAAAAAAAAAGCTGGATGACGGTAGAAATTAACATTTTTTTTATTTTTTTTCTTATGCTATTTTCTATTTTTGTCCAAAAAGAACATATTCCCGTCCCAAATATCTCTGATGGTATATACATTTTTTTTTTCGAAAAGAGCTTACACAAAATAATTCCACACCTGAACCTTCCATCAGCCCTTGCATCAATATTACTGAATAAAGTTTCAAGGGCAAAGCTTTTCAGATGTATTTGTTATAACCTCCTGATCTTGTAAGACAGTGTTTTCCCCGTGGTGTGTGCTCCAAGAATTAGTCAAGCACACACCTTGTATCATGCTTCTATAATACACTTGTTAATTATCCCCGAGCTTACATTATACAGATTTTAGAACCCACAAAACAAAGTTTTTGTTTGGACATGGTCTCTGCTTAAATCTTGTCAACACATTTTACTCTCCAGCTGCCCCGCCGGAGCCCATGCCAACATCCTAACCGGAGGTGCCACACTGCCTCCGGTCCTAATGATCAGGCAGTAGCCACACGCCAGGAGGCCGGGGGCCCTCCGGCCAAAAGGTCAACAAGTGACCAACCAGAGGAGACACTGCCCATGTCCCCAAGGGCCTGAAAACTAGTTCCAGCCATTACCTTGTTTACCTCTTACACTAATACGTGTAATACAAAAGTCACGTTCACTCTCGCCCCCAGCCCATTCATCCTGCTGGTTCCAGGGGCATCAAATTCAATATATAATCACGCTCGTTCACTGCTGAGACACCCCCTGGGTCCCAACAGTAAGGCTTTATCCCTTTGCAGTTGTCTCTTCCAAATACGGAGCTCCCCTTGGATGGTCTGCATCCTGACATTCCAACGTCATCAATGATGGACTGAGTAACAGCATCAGTCACATTGACTGACACAGACCTTCGAACAACAGTGACCTCAGCCCCTGTCGATTTTCTTTCCGCTGGGAGCTCTTCCTGTGACTGGCACTGTTCCTCTTCTCTATAATAACCACACTATCCCTTGTCGATTTCCTTCCCCCGGAGAAAGCCTCTATTGACTGACACTGTTTCCCTTTCCCTATAGCCGCCACACTCTCCCCTACCGAATCCCTTCCCCCATATAACATCTCGTTGGCCTGACCCTGTTTCCCTTTTCTCACAGACACACCTCTCTCCCCTTCCATAAATTCATGTCTCTCTGTCTCCTTACGGGACAGGACATGGTCTCCCGTCAGAGGTTCAGGGTCTACTACCTCAATGAGCATGCGATTCTCCCCATTAACCGTCGATTTCCTTCTCCAAGGGTCCACCTTCCCTGTGACTACCATTGTCTCCCCTTACATACCTTCCTGTTTCAATTGCTGCCCTTTCGAATGGACCTGGTCCCTTGACAGATCTAAGAGTTCGGGGTATGTGCTCTCAGCAAGTGTGTCATAGTCCTCAGCAGTCGACTCATGGTGTGCCCCAGTTCCTACATTTATAGCCACATGTGACCCTACTTCTTTCCCCAGATAGTGCAGATCACTTAAAGGAATCGCGTTCCCTGCATACCTGTCGTACACTTTCTCATTTTCAAGGGAAGGGGTCCGGTTCACCATTAAGGGAGTCTGGTCCACTGTCCAAATTAATGTGCCCTCTACCTCAGACCCTGTATTTTCCCTAACCCCGTTTCCCTCAAAATGATACGTATCTCTGCAAGGAACTTTGACTTCTATCTCTCCGACGCTCAACCTAACACCCTCCGGTGACTGGGTCCAGTACCCCATCCGGGGATTGGTGTTCCCCGCCCCATCCCTTCCCCCGTGGAAACATCCTCTGGATCCGATTCTGCACCTTCCCTGGCCCCACCTCTCTCGAGGCAATATATATCCATGCCAAGAACCGCGTCCTCTCTCCCTTCCATACCTGACCCCCCCCCCCCCCACTCTCCAGCAACGGGGTAGAGCACCCCAAAGGGAGCCTCCCGTACCCCACTCCAGAGAACACGGCCTCTATCCCTTCCGCTGCGGAACCAATCCCCGAATCTGACCCCACATTTTCACTAGCCCCATTTCCCCCAAGTCGGCACATGTCCCCGACAGCAACCGAATCCCTCGCATTCTCCCCACCTAACACCACACTCTACGGCGACGAGACCAAGTCTCCCACCTAGGGTTCCCTGCGCTGTTGTCCGGAGAATGTAACCACTGACTTCCTTCGTGGAACTGTCCTCCGGGTCTGGTACCTCTACGGGTTTATTTCACCAACAAGGTCCCTATCCCCGACTGACATCCTTCCCCTTGGGAAAAGGACCCGGTTACCCCTCAGGGGTTCTCGACATCCTCCAATAAGCGTCAAGTCTCCGACCTTCAGTTCACCCCCCCCTCTGCAGCCGCTCCCGGGGTCCGACCCAACATCATCCCTCTGGACACACTTGACACCCTTTCCCCCAAGTGAACCTGTGTCACGAAAAGCAATTGGGCTCCCTCTCTCACTACCTTTTGGCACTCTCACACTCCCCCGGCAGAGTTGTCCGACCATCCCCAGGGAATTCCCTGTCCCCCTCAGTGTGCGCAGTCACACCTGTGGACAATCTTTCCCCTTCCCCTATGGAACCGACTCTATCAATTTGTGTCATGCATGTCCCAATTAATTCTCCTCCCACTTCCGAGCCTGAACATTCTCCTTTCGATGGGTTAACACACTCTTCCGGAGAGGTCCACCCCCATTCCAAAGAGTATTGATCCCCTGCCGTGCTGAGTGTGACAACCCCCTCCGTATTCTCTCCTTGTCCCATCAATGTGAAACTGTCTCCGTACGTTTCTCCCCTTGGTTGATTAAAACACTCTTCCGGAGAGGTCCATCCCCTTTCCAGAGGTACCTGGTCCCCTGCCGCAGTGAGTGTAGCAACCCCTTACATGTTCTCTCCTTGTCCCTCCCCTGTGAAACTGTCCCCGTAAGTATCTCCCCTTTGTGGGTTAGCACACTCCTCCGGAGGGGTACTCCTGTATTCAAGAGGTTCTTGGTCCCCTGCCGTGCTGAGTGTGCCAGACCCCTCCATTTTCTCTTTCTTCCCCTCTTCCGTGAAACTTCCCGTAGGTTTCGGCCCTACATGTCATACTATTTTCCCTTCCTCATCTCTGAGTGTGAACCTTCCCCATTTCCGGAGGGCTCGCTGTTCCGCTCCCGAGAGCTACTCCTCCGGGTACTTTTTTCTTCCATCTTTGTTATTGGGAGGGAACTTCCATCCTTCACTTCGGTTACCACTGAAGGACCATTTGTTAACTTAGGGCTTGCATCCTTCTGATAGTTGTTACCTGCCTGTATTACCCCTCTTCTTTGGGTGGGGCTCCTTGACACTCTATCGGGTGTATTCTTAAATTCACTTAAAATCCTTATTCATAATCACCAAAGTTTTGGCCGAGTCTGAAATAAGCCCCTTTAACTCTGACCTCACTCTCCTGATCTCTGTTCTCTGAAACTAGTCCCAATTTTCCACTCCTGTTCCTCTATTTCTCCCTTCAACTTGGATTCCATACTCCCTACTGCCACCGCCTTTTTTCCTATCACTGTATCCTTGTAATCTTTGGGGTGCCCACTTTCCTGTCCCATTCGCATGTCTCTTGAGTGTCTTTGGTCCCAGCTTTCCCTTCCCACACGAACTTCAACCTCTGCCCTGACATTAATCCCCCTTCTCTTCCTTCTTGGGATATGCGGAGAATCAGATGTGTCAATCTCTGGTATATTACACTCCTCATAATTCCTAAACCCCATATTTCCCTGCCCTACACCAGCAGTGCACCCTCAGTACTCCCCATCATTGGCTTCCCTATACTTCCCCTTGACATTGGACAGTTTTCCTCTAATACTGTTTTCTGTAGGAAGAGTCTGGTAATTGGATAACAGGTTGGCATGACCGTAGCCCTGAGGAGCAGCAAGGTGCCCCCGAGCTAACCCGGAAACGTGCCTTCCTATTCCCATATCCAGGGTCTCCTCCCTGTAAACATAAGTCTTACCTCCTCGTTCCCCGCTTCTCACTCTGCACGGACTAAAATCAAGCAGACCTGTAAGATTTTGCCTGCTTGTTATCCCTAAAATGTATTTCAAATCAATGGGTTTCAGGTTTCCCTTCTCCTCCCTCACAATCCACAACATTCTAGCCGATCTTAATTTTAGCCCTGGGAGGGACAACATCTCATCATATGAACATTTATTGATTCTTATTTTCGCCATTTCTACCTTGTTTGTCTTTTCTAGGTATATGAATGCAAACTGTATTCTTGAGTGGCCAAATTTTTACATTGACCACTCTCTTGTTTATTTTTATTTTATTTCTTTTTTTCTTTTTTAGCCAATCGTTGTTTTTCAGTGTTGGTTTTGTAATTAATGATGTTATTTATAATTATTTCCCAAGTTTTTAAAATTTCACGGCGGCCACGTTGTTAAATATGCCGCCCATCCGTTTACTCAACCCGGTTACTGGTAAAATGGTACCAGTCACGATCACATTTTTTGTAAGTTGACTGCGGGGCTCACAACTATCCCACAAGAAGCTTATCGCACGCAAGTCTTCTCCAAAACCCTTTGCTCGGCACATCGACTGTTAACCGGGTACCAGTTGCGACCACGTTTCGGTCCAAGATGGCTACGGGATTTACACCTATCCCACAAGGAGTTCCCCAACAGACCCAATCTTCCTTTTCCCCCGTTTTACAAACGGAATGCCCGTGGATACTTCCACAAAATCTTTAAAAATCGCTAACCTCAATGCCCCTGAGCGTTAACGATACCCCAGCTCAGTATTCCTTCAGAAAACTGAGATGGAACCCAACGATGACTCTCAGAACCTCACTGATCACCTGTCGTCCCGTTCTTCTAAAAAAAACACGAAAGCGGCCCGCGAAAAAGGTTCGAGGAGTCGCAGCGCCAATGTAGTATTTTAGCGCTACTTACCGATTGTTGTACAATGGGTTGTAACGGCCACAAACCATGGAAGTTACAGGATTACAATATTATCGTCTGTCTATGGTGATGGCGTCAAGGTACAACTGCTGCATTCTGAGTATTTCCGGTACTCGTCAGCACACATCATTCTAGTATCTACTACATTATTCTTTTCACAGAGAAATTCATGTAATTAAAGCGGATAAAATGTACGGCGAATAGTTGCTTACTATACGGGGAATAGTTTTTACTGTAAGAGGAATAGATACTTTTTGCTTTTCAATGTGTACGCCGTACATTTTTTTTAAAAACAATATCTATTCGCCGTACAGCGAGGGTACCTATATACGGTGATGATGCTACACAGTGATGGTAATACAAAAAAACACTACTATGTTGACAACATTATATATGTGTACACCAGAAATAGTATGTAATAGGCACAGTAACCAAGGTATCTGCAATTCGACAACATTATATAAGTGTACACCATAAATACTATGTAATAGACACAGTAACCAAGGCATCTGCATTTCAACAACATTATATATGTGTACACCATAAATAATATGTAATAGACACAGTAACCAAACACCAGTAATTCGACAACATTATTTATGTGTACACCAGAAATAGTATGTAATAGGCACAGTAACCGAGGCATGTGCAATTCGAAAACATTATATATGTGTACATCAAAAATAGTATGTAATAGGCAGAGTAACCAAGGTACCTGCAATTCGACAACATTATATATGTGTACACCAGAAATAGTATGTAATAGTCACAGTAACCAAGACACCAGTAATTCGACAACATTATGTATGTGTACATCAGAAATAGTATGTAATAGGCAGAGTAACCAAGGTACCTGCAATTCGACAACATTATGTATGTGTACACCAGAAATAGTATGTAATAGACACAGTAACCAAACACCAGTAATTCGACAACATTATATATGTGTACACCAGAAATAGTATGTAATAGGCACAGTAACCGAGGCATGTGCAATTCGACAACATTATATATGTGTACATCAAAAAAGTATGTAATAGGCACAGTAATCAAGGCATCTGCAATTCGACAACATTATATATGTGTACACCATAGATAATATGTATTATTATGCTTTCTGTAAATTTCTTCTGTAATATAATTTCATACGATATTTTGGCATACATCACAAAGAATTATATAGCGTTGATATACTATGCGAAAATAGTACATCTACTATGCCAGTCTCACGCGGGGAAGGTTGGGTTTTCAGCTGTCTGTCAAGCTATATAAAGCTAGTCCACGTGCAAGGGGGCGGATCCAATCTGTCAATCTATCATAGTCGTCTAAGCGTTTTTTAATACTTGTTATTGTTGTTAATTAAATTTCAAACTTCAAAAATCTTTATATTTTTAAAGCCTTAAATGAAACAAAGAATATATTCACACTTTCAAGACTATCTGATCCAATATATAGTCACCAATATCAGGACCTCCTTTATTGTAATAGTTCTCAATATATTTTGGCTACATACAACCGTCGGCATAATAATAATAATAATGTTGTGTTAGCAATGACCATGCCATATAGTGGTCAGGGTTGAAGACATATTGCACTCCCCTTCGGGTCGTGCATTATGTCTTCAACCCTGACCACTATATTGGCATAGTCATTGCTAACACAGCATTATTATATAAATAGGCACAGTAACCAAGGCACCTGTAATTCGACAACATTATATATGTGTACACCATAAATAATATGTAATAGACACAGTGACCAAGCATCTGCAATTCGACAACATTATATATGTGTACACCATAAATAATATGCAATAGGCACAGTAACCAAGGCACCTGTAATTCGACAACATTATATATGTGTACACCTCATTAAAAACTCCTTTATCAAACAGGTTAATACATATTTATATTATAAGATTGGGATTATGCTATCATTTTAACACATGTTTTGTATTTCTATGACATCTGCTTGATTTGATTTCTTGCATTAAAATTGATCAATTTCTTTCAAATATTCCGGATTGATTTCATCTCACCACCGATTCGTGACATATTTACAGTATATGTACATGCTTGTTTATCTTACTGCTGTTTGTTTACACATTATTAAACAAATGCAACTGTTTTATTCAACTACAATCAGGCTAAATGATAGCAATTCCCTAAACTGTTTGATTTTGTGATTTTTTTGTGTAGATCTTTCCGACATTTCATTTTTTTTACTTATCTCTGAAATGCTATCAATGTGATACTTAGTTCGATTACGAGCGGACTCGAGTTCATTGCTTATGATGGAATCATCAAGCCCAGTGAAATGTCTGCCATCTCCAGCGAAGAGAGGTCGATATTGTAATATATGGTCCCGGTGCATTATTTGTCAGAAAATAACATCGGAAAATCTTGCATCCTCTACAGAAAAGGGTATTCCGTCTTTTCCTAACGCCGTTGCACAAAGACAGGATGAATTGTACAGACGATTAGTACAGGAGTTTGGGTCATTGGAAAATGTAGCACCAAATCATATTAAGTATCACAAAAATGTGTCAGATCTTATACCAGTAATCAAAATTTGAAGACCTTCGCTGCAAGCGAAATTGTTGAGAAAGACGTACCTGTAACCGAATGTGACAAAAGCGGAAAAACACAAACGCGTTCAAAAAAAGCGGGTGATATTGATTGGTCATGTTGTGTGTTTTGTTAAAAGAAAACATTTAAGAAAGAACACAAACTTCATTGTGTCTCTTCTTCCTACAGAAAGCAAAATATTCTTAAGACAGCAACACACTTCATGGACAACGAAATAATTATTTGATTTCGAACGAAAGCTTTGTTAACAATGCATTGTACCATTCAGCATGCATCACAAAATACCTTCTAAGGGAAAAAGAACAAAAAGGTGAGAACATTGATTCAAAAACTACTAGACTCAATAACCGATGGCTTGTTTGTTCACAAAAGGGTTTATTCAATATCATATTTGTTAGAGACATTTAGATCTTTTCTTCCCCCACAGCAAGGTCAAGGAGCTTCAAACTTAGTATACAGTAGTTCTGTATCCATGGTTGAAGCCATCCAGACAGCTCATCGGTTAAAGGTTGAGAAAGATTCCATGAAATTAGAAACATCAATTGTGAATGATTAAATTGTACGGAAAAGTCATTATGACGAACATGGGGTACTTTATGCTGCTGCCTCGATTCTTAGAAAGGTGATTGAAAATGTAGAGCTTCCAGATGACAAATATCATTCTTCAGAATCTGTTTCTTTAGAAAATTCTGTCCAAAAAATTCCCAAGTTATTAACTAGTTTCGTAGATTGGCTTTTGGATGATGATGCGTTTAAAACTACAAGCAAAGAAGAATGTAAGTTGTCTCATGAAAAACAGAGGAAATGTCTTGCTTTATCTGAATGCATAGTTGCAATCAGCAAAAAATCCTTCACCCCTTTCCATTTAGGTTTAACATTACAAATACATCATTTACATGGTTTAAAATACCTTATGGAAACTCTCAATGCACATGGTTTTGGGTTATAACGAGGTTCGGCGCTTTCTTACAAGCATTTCTGATTCGGAAATAAACAAGTTAGAGCATGACACATATGTAATTTACAAAGCCGTGCGCGAACCCACGCCGTATTGGTGATAGGTTTGTATGAGTTGCTAGGTAATCCAAATACCTAACTCATTGAGCCACCCGGGCCCCATCATTTTATCCATATCTGACTAATCGATGAAGTTAACTACAGCAGCATACAGGTAAAAGCAAACAAGAATAATCAACGGATGACGACATCTTCTGGATTCAAGATATAATAATACTAAAAGTATATGATCATAATACTGACTTTTTGTCGACTCCTGTATGTCAGTCATGCTGAGCTGACATGTACCAGAACTTGAGGAATCATTTTCACCAGAGCTCTTTGACGACCGTACTAGTGGTATCGCCAAATAACAAAATAAAACAGGATACAATAAACATCTTATATTAAATAGATTTGTACACGTGTACACGTGTAAGTTAATACCAGTACGAAAGAGATTCACTTGTAGCTTGTACATGCATGGTCATATGGCAAGACACAATTATTGTGTTGATAAATTGCAGAACAAAGGGTACATGTCTATTATTTTTCTAAAGACAAATATCAATGAATGAGAGTGAGCGATTTCTTATTTAATCGAAGTGAGCAAGTCTGTAGCTACGTCATGACGAGAACAAGTTACTTCTGATAACATGATGATGATGGCTGTTTTATTATTGATAAATAGACTGAGTTCGGGTTTAATAGTACTATCTGACTGAAACAACAGACCATAGATAAGACCTGTCGCTCCACTCAGACACATTGTCATGAATCAGAAGTTGGATTCTGGTTATAACCTGTTCAAAACATTATTTAAACATTCCTTAAATAACTTATTGAGTTAAAAATCAGCATAAATATTGAATATTCTATTTGGTTTTTTTTTCAGATAGAAAACAATATACAATATAGGAGGAACAAGATATTTGTCAACATTATTCATATCTAAAAACTTGACAATGGAAACCATAAGAATAATATTAATTCTGTCAATTATAATAGTTATTGTCTTTTTATTTCATTGGTTTGAATGTGTAAAAACAATTGATGTAAAAGCAATTGGTGTAAAACAATTGTCCAGACGCGATGAAGAAATCATTTACAGCCCGAACATTGTAGAGACAACACGATCGTCTGCCCTACTCTACATGGAATCCATTAAAGCTAAAGGGCTTAAGATTGTGGACTTCGGTGGCGCCACCCAGGGACATTTACATTATGCAGACACTGTAGCGGATATGCAGGATCATACAGCATGGTATAAGAAATATTTCCCCAAGAAACGTTTTGTTCCTGGGGCAAACATACAACATAAATTGCCGTTTGTTGATGACGAGTTTGATTACGTTTGGTCAAGTCACGTTGCAGAACACGTCCCGGATCCAAACCTGTTCTGCTCGGAAATGAGAAGAATATCGAAATACGGTGGTGTAATTTGCTTACCGAGGCCCCTTTCAGATAATATATTGGAACCGACAGAAGAAATACAATTTGGACATAAATGGTGGGTTTTACATAATGATACAACTCTACAGTTCATGCCTCGACAAACAATATTGGTACACCATTATCACAAACGGATAGTACAATACAATAACTTTATGAGAAGTTATTTCGGTTCATCGTGGGAAATGTGTGTTGTTTTCAAGAATCCGTTACGTTGTGATATAATTAAACCAACATTTGAAAACTGGTCAAAGTCTGTGAATAAGTTGCCATTAATTTATCAAAAAGCAACACAAAAAGAACTGAAATTAACTTGAAACAATATTCCAAGGAAAGAGGCTCGACTTTAGATCTAGGTACATGTAATATGAAGAACAAAAGGAATAGCTAAACATTGAATAGACCCGAACACGTACTAATAACTGAACATTAATTAAATTGGACCGAACGGAGTAAACACTGAAATTTGAAATATACCGAACGGAGTGAAAACTGATATTTAAGTTACACCGAACTGAGTGAAAACTGACATTTAAAAGTTACCTCGAACGCTAAAATAAAAAAATAAAAAACTGACCAATGTTGTTGCTAAAATGTATTTATAGCCATAGTAAACAATGGAACAAACAATATACAATGTATTCTGAGTACTAAATTATTAAATGAAGGCTTTTATTTATTTTTTTTAATCGTTTCATCTTATCTTTCAAAATTGTTTCGCAAGATAGTAACACCTTGTTTAAAAGTATTCTGTCAATTGCGTATAGATGACGAAATGTGGTATTGACAATTAGATATTGGTTTAAAGTTGACTATTGTTTCACTATTATGTCTATCAAATATTTAAATAATAATTCGGGCTGTCGATTTGCTTTAATATAACTAATGGTTAGACAGTTTCTGTGTCACGAAGATTAAATATATTATGTATAATGTTCAAGATTATAGTGTTCTTCATAAAAGCTCTGTCCTCTCAGTTAGATGAGGGGTTGACATCTTACTTTGAACATGTGGAAAACACTTACATGACCGCACTAAGAGAGGAGTTTTGGGCCTATAAAACCATTTTAATTCCGCCACTTTTTATTGAAATGCCTGTACCAAATCATCAAACATCATAAACAAATTAATGAAAAGTCACAAAAATAAGAAATTTTATCAATAAAACACCTACGGATGATGTGTAATTACCTATCAATACATATTGAGTGAAGATATGTGGGTATGAGAATTACAATCAGTCATCTTTATTCTCAATAACCATATACAACGGTACAGAGAAGACATAAATACAAAATACATTTAAACAAAGTGTTGCAAAAATTTTCGACGGCACGGCCGTCTTCGTCAGTTGCAAAACATAAACTGCTTAGAGATACAAAAAAACAACAAGACGTCATAACATCTAATCGTGTTATTATGACGTCGTAAAAAAATTACTAAAAATAATCCTGAACATTATGAATAATACAAAATAGATATAAACATATATACAGTATATACAACATAGACATGGGTGTAAGACAGCCTAGAGAACAAAATATTTATTTATATTTCGTATAAATTTACATAATTTTTCTAAATTTGTTTTTGATAAGCAATCATGATTTGTTTGAATTTAAGAATATTTGGTCTTTCTCGTAAATTTGTAGCAATGAATCTATTTCTAAAGTTTGAAAAATGTTCACATTCCATTATGTAATGGTATTCATCTCCAATAATTATATTGTCACATTTTGTACATATTCTATAAACACGGTCGATATTATTCCACCGGCCAGTTTCTATAGGTAATTTATGGTTGGTGTTCTGAATTTGCATAGGGTATCTGTGTCTTCTAAAATTCTAAAGTAGTTTTCAAATTCGAAATTTTCTTTAAATATTCTATAAATCAATGCTTTTGGAGATTGTTCTATTTGGGAGTACCAGCCCTGTTTAAATTGATCATGCAGGCGTAATGTGATGCTCGAAATTAACCAATTAGTATTTGGAATATCTTGATTTATCCAAATATTAGAGTAGCCTGTTTCATCGAAAAGTTCTTTTAAATATTTAATCCAGACGAAGTGAACATTTTCTTCAATTGAAAGCGTGCATAAAAGTGTATATGATACGAAGGTCGTTTTACCACTATCAACAAAGAGATCACAAAGTTTTTTAACAAATTACTTGTATTGTATCATATTGAAATTTATCATAATGTACTATATTTATTAATTAATAAAATATGTTTAAACTAACAAATGAGTTGATATCGTCATTAGTTATATTTTCAGTAATTGAATTTGCGAGCTCATTGTAAAGTCCATTTAAATTTTCTTTATCTACTGAAAGCTTAAACATTGTTTAATGTCCCATTTTTTCACTCTACCATTTATTGTGTGATCGGAGCTTTGAAATTGATCATGGCCTGCGGCTTTTTCATTAAATTGCAGAGTTGCAACAAGAGGGGAATGGACATCGGAATACAAACAGGAAAAATCTACAACTTTAAAATTACAAAAATATTCAAAAAAGCATGGCGAACAAATATAATAGTCAACAACACTAGAGTTTCTACAAGTTAACCTTCCACTTTCTAGATAATCATCACCGATACGACCGTTCACAATGAATAGATTAATAGGTTCTTACACGAGTCCCTATTGAAGATCTGGGATTTCTTCCACGAGTGTGAGAAATTCCGTCTTTTCACGAGTGGAGCGTAGCGGAATGAGTGGAAAGACGCTGAATTTCTCTCACGAGTGGAAGAAATCCCAGATCTTCAATAAGGACGAGTGCAAGTACCTGTTTCTTCCGTTTCAACTTAAAAACAAAGCACGTCGATTTCATTCATTCATTCGCATGTCAATGTCATGTTTACTACACAAAATATTACAACGCCACGTGCAATGCAGTAAATACACACTTATTTAAAACCGCATTAAATCTATTAGGGGAAATCAGTTAAAATTCAGGTAAAATTGATATTTGAAGCTTTTTTAGATCTACTAAGAAGACAATTTATATTACTACAGCAGTCGTAGAAGCGGACTCCATTGATTATACTCGGACGATTTGATTGGCTGACAATGCCATGAAAGACAAGGTCACGTGCAGCTGTCTTTATGGCTTGTCTTACATAGAAAACACCATTCTCTATCCAGAGTTGTTGTTCCTGCTACGCTAGACTCTATCTCTGTCAACGCCCATTTTACAAGATTCTTGTAAAAGTTAGAAACAGTAAAAAAAAATGTACTTAAAATTGTTTTAATTATTGTAAATATCAATAAAGATGAAAATAAATCACTCATTTCAAATCCATTTTTTTTACTGTTTCTAACTTTTGCAAGAATCTTGTAAATTGGGCGTTGACAGAGATAGAGTCTAGCGTAGCAGGAACGACAACTCTGGATAGAGAATGAGAAAACGCATCAAAACGGAAGAATATTACCTCTACAAAGATCTAGCAAAATATTACCTGATCTATTTTTACCATTATCCATACCTTTTCTTTTTCGATCTATTTTAAGTGTATCTAAAATTTCTAAATCGTTTTCTACAAATTGGGTAAAATCTAGTTCATGCTCATTAATGGGTATTTCAATAAAATCGGGGTCATCTGCAGTTCTACTGTTAAAATCCCCAAGCAAACAGATATATTGGTAATTTTGAGATAAAACACGATATTCATTTTCGACTTGGTCAAATGCATCTGGAGAAAGGTAAGAAGAACCTTCCGGTGGGATATAAACTATACCAAAGATGAGGTCGTCACTCAAATTAAATAATTTGGATGAAACCTTAAGCCAAAATATATAATATGACTCTGTCTCTAAAGGTTCAATAAAAAAATTTCTAGATGATCTTTGTAACCTAGAATAATTCTGCCTGATTTTCTACCAATTTTTTTTCTATTTTTCATTTTAAAAGTATACCCTTCGAGTTCAATCTTATCAATATCGTCAGTTTTTGTTTCTTGTAAGCAAATTATATAATTTTTTTAATAAGCTTACAAAATTCTGGATACTGTAAACGTAATTTTATACCACAACAGTTCAAGCATAGAACATTTAAATTACGTTCATTTTTAACGGTACAGTTTAAACTATCTTCTGTATTACTACTATACAGCATAAGCTGAAATTAAGTGGTGAGAACTGATCATCAATAAATTCAATACTACCGTTACATTTAATTGATCTACTATTTTGGCTATCATTAAAGGAATTGCATAAGTCAATAGAATCATCTGAAAGTAAAACGTTAACTTGTTGATCAGATACAGAAACAAAAGTGTTATCAACAGCAATATTATCAGCAAAAGAATTATGAACAAAAGTATTATCAACAGAAGTATGATCATCAAAAGTAATACAATCTTTATTATATACACTATTGTTATTAATGGGGTTAATTTAAAATTAAAAATTAAAAACTATTTAATTAGCAAGACAGTGAAATTTCTACTTTCCACTTGACTTGGCACACCAGATTTATCCTATTTTGTTTAGGGTGGTCCTTTTTTTTTTTCTTTTTTTTTTTTCTCTCTTCTCTTTTTTCTTTTTTAGCACTCAGACTGTTTAACAAAGGGACATTAAAACAAAACATGTAGCTTACAGCAAATAATAATAATAAGCAAATTACGAATAAAAGCATAAAGGACGTCATTAATATGGGGTGTAGCTGCGGTTTGTTAGAGAAAAAGCTGTGCAGTACAAATACATTTTGTATGCAGAGAAAATCATGCAAAGACTATTTGAGAATAATATGCAATAAACATACATTATGTAAATTTAGTATGAATTAAAAAAAATTGGGAATGTACCGATTCAGATTCTACATTAATGTAGGTCTGAGGTCAGGTATGTTTGCAGTCTTCATCATCGTGCTTTTTTTTAACTAATATTTATTTTATAGAAAAATTACAAATTTTACATATTATTGTTTCTTTTAAATAAGAGTTCATCTGAAAAATAAATTGAAATTAATTTTTGTAAAATATCACCTTGTAAATTGTGTCTACACGACCAAATAGCATGTGTATAGGTATAAACATACGGGTAATATTTAAATTCTACATCATATAATATAATGTTTTGAATGTCCATAGGAAATGTATCCTCGTTTGGTAATACTTGAAAAAAATCTGCTCATTAATTATTATGTTTCCTTTTCATTGGATATGTAAATTTCCTCGTTTGGTAATACTTGAAAAAAATCTGCTCATTAATTATTATGTTTCCTTTTCATTGGATATGTAAATTTCTTTGTTAAAGTTTGTTATATTAGATGTGATTATTTGGCTGTTAGTATTATATTGAAAGTTTTGTTGGGACTTGCTTAAAAAAAAAAAAAAAAAAAAAAAAACATAGTGATATTAATGCTAAAGCAGAGAGTACAGTTAAAAAGATTCTTGATTTAAATAGTTCAGATGTTGATTCTTCTGAATCTACAAGTAGTAGTAGCGTTGATTCAGATGATTCAGATGAATCTTGTAAAAAAAAACTAAAAAACGGAAGTTTAAAAGTAACAAGAAGTCAGGTATTTTTGACCATCCGTCTGATGAAGTTGTTAAAAAACAAATGTGGCCTCAATCTAAGCTACAGTTTGAATACGCAGGTTCAAAAATTGATTTTGATGATTTAGAATTTAACCTTTTTGTTGCCGGAGAGTTAGAAATTTTATCCACGGCAAAAATATCTGAAACACAAAGAGTTGGTAGAACTAAATTATTGAAAAAAATTGCTTATTATACAGAATTGTACGATTGGAAAGGTCTGAAAAAATTGTTCGCACAAATAGAAAATGAATTGGGAGATTGGTCTGGAGATTTTAGTAAAATAGAAACTCCCATTTTAATCAAATACGTAAAAACAGAAGTTAAGGTTAAATACGGTCAGTCTATTGATAGTAAAAGAGATGTTAAGAAAGATGAAGTTGTGTATTTTTGTTCTGCTTATCAAAGAAAAACAATGTTCACACGAGAAATCACATTTTGGTAAATTTAGAAGCACTGATAGATTTTTGCATCATATTTGTGCAACATGCTGGATGAAGGACAAGAAAAGGGTCTATCATCCAGAATGTTCGGGAAATTGTCCATACCAGAACAAGTGACTAGAACCTGATATTGGATTGTCTTGTAAAAAGACTTCAATTTAACCCCATGGTTGAAATTTTTGTGCCTGAACATTTACGAGATAATCGTAAAAAAATGAAAAATAATCTCTGTAATAAGGATATCAATATTTATGAAAAATGTGAGAAATTTTATAAAAAAATAAACTGACGCTAATTCTCGATTTGAATATGGATGACGACGTTAAAAAACTGAAAGAAATAGGCAACATTGCCCAGAGTAAATTAGATGATAACGGCTTTGGTGGTATTTTAGAATTACAGAGTCAAGTGTTAAATTCCGGGTATCCTGATTACATAGGTTGTCGTATCCCGGTTAGATTAGGAATTAACGTTCAATTTTTTAGAGATAATCTTACAGATTATGATGATAAATTGATTTGCGATTTATTGGAAAATGGTGTCCCGATTGGGTTTGAAGGAGAAAATTGTTCTATTGGGAGCGTTACAAATCATAAAGGAGCCCGTGAGTTTGAAGACAGTGTATGGAAATACTTAAACAAGGAAGCATCTTATGGTGCCATAGTAGGGCCTTTTGATAAAAATCCTTTTCATGTAATTTTACAGTTTTCCCATTAAACACAATGCCAAAAAGGGGTACGTTAGAGAGAAGAGTCATTTTAGATTTAAGCTTTCCCGCGGGTAATTCAGTAAATGATTTCATTTCAAAAGAATTTTATGTGGGTAATAAAATTAATTTAACTTATCCTAAGGTGGATGAGTTGGTAGGTATTATTAAGGATAAAGGTCCAGACTGCCTCATTTTCAAAAAAGATTTGAAACGAGCTTATAGACAACTACCCTTAGATCCAGGGGATTTACACTTAGTTGGCTTCCAGTGGATGGGTAAGTTATTTGCTGATAGGGTCTTACCGATGGGTTTAAGATCTAGCGCTCAGATTTGTCAGCGTGTAACAACAACGGTAAGTTATATGTATTACAAACTGGGATATATGGCCGTGAATTATTTAGACGATTTCGGGGGAGCCGAAACCAAAGAGAAGGCAAATGGAGCGAATGAATTATTAGATAAGTTGTTAGAGAACTGTGGATTAGAAGAATCCCCAGAAAAAGGTGTTACATCTACTACTAGGATGGAATATTTAGGAGTTACGGTTGATACAAGAAAGTTAATTTTAGAGGTGACACCAGAAAGAGTTGTGGAAATATCGTTGTTGGTTGAGGCTTGGCTTAGGAAGAAAAAAGCGTCCTTGCGCGATTTGCAGTCATTATTAGGCACGCTTCATTTCATAGCAACTTGTGTACGACCAGGGAGAATTTTTGTCAGTAGGTTATTAAATTGGCTTCGTAAAGCCTTTCCCCCTAACATAGTTGGTTCGGGACATAAGATTTTTAGGAAAATTTCACACGAAGTACAGAAGGATTTAGAATGGTGTATAAATTTCTTCCATGTTATAACGGTATTTCTATCATGTCTCTTGAAGAATGGTCTGCTCCTGATGAAATATTGTCATGCGACGCATGTTTGGATGGCTTCGGCGCACTTTTTGGTAAACAATATTTTCATTCGAATTTTCCTTCATTTATCACAGATGATCATTTACATATTAATTGTTTAGAACTTTTAGTTGTAGTCGTTGCTGTAAAAATTTGGGGAATGATATTAAAAGGGAAAAAACTTTTGATTTTCTGTGATAATGAAGCCTCGGTGACAGTTATAAATTCGGGTTCTACCAAGGATAGTTTCATGCAGAATTGCTTAAGAGAGCTTTTTTTTGTAGAAGCTACATATGCATTTAAAATTAGAGCTAAACATATCGCGGGAGAGGAGAACCGTTTAGCAGATTATTTATCTAGGTGGCATATACATAGCCGATTTAGAGATACCTTCTTGTCTTTAGTTGATATAAAGACATACGAGGAGGTTTCCGTTCATTCGTCAGATTTTAATTTTTTGAATGATTGGTAATTCTCTTTACAGTTAATACAGAATTGGATGTTTTGAAGGCTCAATGTAAGATGTTGAATGATTGGTAATTCTCTCTACAGAATTGGATGTTTTGAAGTCTCAGTGTAAGATGTCGGCAAAACACGCTTACCCAGATAGTACTAATACAAATATTGTTACGCAGTGGGAATTTTACTTCATGTTTTGTTTTTGTTTTAATTTAATACCTATGCCGACTACCATAAACATTATCAGTTTGTACTCTCAATTTTTAAGTAGAAGCTTCAAATCCGTAGACTCAATTCGTAATTATATAAGTGGTGTTAAATTATTACATTTATTTTTGGATAAGGAATATCCCCAGTTTTAAAGGGTTTATCTAGAACTAAACCACATTGTCCAAAACAAGCTCAGCCAATCAATCCTAAACTTTTATGTGATATGTTTGAAATATTTAATCACAAAAATTCATATGACGCCACATTTTGGTGTTTATTTATACACGCATTTTTTCTAATGTTTAGAAAATCGAATTTAGTTCCTGATTCTGTTCGTTCTTTTAATGGGGTTAAGCAATTATGCAGGAAAAATTTTACATTTGATAAAGATAGTGGAATATTATTAGTTAAGATCAAATGGTCTAAAACTATACAGTTTGGAGAAAGAGAACTAGCCATTCCATTGTTACCGATTCCAGATTCCCCCTTGTGTCCTGTACAAGCTTATTTGAATATGATATCTTTGGTGGGTGTTTCTCAAGATAGTCCTGCATTTTCGATACTAAAGGGAAAAAAGACGCAACCAGTGATGTACAGACAGTTCCAATCTGTTTTAAAACAAACGATTACGTTATTAGGAAAACATTCAGATGATTATTCCACCCATAGTTTTAGGAGAGGGGGAGCAACTTGGGCTTTTTTCTGCTGAAGTACCAACGGAATTGATTCAATTATATGGCGACTGGAAAAGCGATGCATATAAAAAATATTTAAAGTTTAATTTAGAAGATAAAATTTTTGTTGCCAACAAGATGAAAACGCTTGTTTAAAAAAAATTGAATTATAATTTTTCAGGAATATTTTATGAAAAAAGGGCCATATTATTGTCAGCATCTATTCCTAAATACGTCAGTGGGATACACGGTTGTACGATTCTGGCGTTTCTATGTGTCACTATAGGCATGTTCAGTAGAATTTATTATAATTAATGTTGGTAACACTTTTTTATCCTATTATGGAGATTTAATTTATAAATTGAAAAGAATGACTAGAGCTAAATTGATTTTTACATCGATCTTACCCAGACTTGTAGATCATAGAGATTCTGAATCTAAAGTTTGTAAAGTAAATGCTGAGCTAAACAAATCTTGTAAGAGAAAACATTTATTATATTGTAATTTATATCGAAGTTTTCTGTATAATAATTCACCAGATCCGAGTTTATATGCTCCTAGTGATGGTCTTCATTTAAACTTTGCAGGAACAGATTTGTTGAGAAAGAACAGTATTAATATTATTAGGCATTTAAGTAGATATTAGATTGTTGTTTTGTGAGTCATGTTGAGTTTTACTGCATAAATCTTTTTTTTTTTCTCTTTTCAGGAAATAACATCCAGAACACGATGTTGTTCTCCGGTTTCCGGTCTGCTCAGTTTCTATACACATTCTGAGTGGATTGTACTTTCTTTCCATGATCTGCAAGTATTTTTGAAAGACGGTTGTCCGTGAAGAGAGAAAGAAAGATATATGGCAGGAAGCTCTTCTTGTTTCATAACTTTTTGGCGGCCTGTAGGCGTGGCGGACTTTGTTGCCAAAAAAAATGGTTATTTTTATATTATTTATGAAATTTGTGAAAATATTGATATTGCTTTATGTATGTATATGTTTTGATGGAATTTATTATTTCTGGCAATACAAGTTATACCTATTTGTTTGTTCTCATTTCACCCCTGGATAATTGGGTTAACTTAAAATTAAAAATTAAAAATGATTTAATTAGCAAGACAGTGAAATTTCTACTTTCCACTTGATTTGGCACACCAGTTTTATCCGGTTTTTCTTAGGGTGGTCCTGCTTCAGAAATCTGCTCACTAATTATTATGTTTCCTTTTCATTAGATATGTAAATTTCCTCGCTTGGTAATACTTGAAAAAATCTGCTCACTAATTAGTAGGTTTCCTTCTCATTGGATATGTAAATTTCTTCGTTTGGTAATACTTGAAAAAATCTGCTCACTAATTATTATGTTTCCTTTTCATTGGATATGTAAATTTCTTTGTTAAAGTTTGTTATATTAGATGTGATTATTTGGCTGTTAGTATTATATTGAAAGTTTTGTTGGGACTTGTTTAAAAAAAAAAACCTTCCCATCCCTTAATTTAAGTTTATATATATGCTTAAATGATTAAACAATAGGCGGACTTTGTTGCCAAAAAAATGGTTATCCAATGTCTAGGTATTGTCTGGTCTTGTTATCCAATGTCTAGGTATTGTCTGGTCTTCAATCAACGGCTTTGTATTGTCACTCTGGTATCTTCAAACTTTTCTTTCTTTACAATGTCAAATTTTGTTTTTTATTATGAACATTTTTCACGAAGAAGAGTTTGAAGATACCAAAAGGGTAATCAGAACACAATGGCCAAAAGAAAGAAAAGTACAACACGTACTCCACCAATATTATTACTTTATGCTTAAAAAAATGTAAGATGCATGCGTTTTCCATGTTCTGCATAGAGATCAATAAAATTGATTATCATTTCAAGAGTAAGAAAAAGATAAAAATCTAGATTAGTTGCATATAAAGACTCCAGATAATTATGCTTTTACTACATTTGAGCATTTATAAAATTTGTTATTTGTTTTAAATGGATTTGTTCCAGTAAAATAGCTTTTTTCCCCAATTATTTAGGGTATTTGTTCTATATATTAAATATAATGAGTTCTTCAAGAAAAAGAACATGTGTTGACTTTCCGGATACAGGTAGTGATCCGTTATGTAGAGTTCATTCGGAGGACACATGTAGTGATCCGTTATGTAGAGTTCATTCGGAGGACACATGTAGTGATCCGTTATGTAGAGTTCATTCGGAGGACACATGTAGTGATCCGTTATGTAGAGTTCATTCGGAGGACACATGTAGTGATCCGTTATGTAGAGTTCATTCGGAGGACACATGTAGTGATCCGTTATGTAGAGTTCATTCGGAGGACATATGTAGTGATCCGTTATGTAGAGTTCATTCGGAGGACACATGTAGTGATCCGTTATGTAGAGTTCATTCGGAGGACACATGTAGTGATCCGTTATGTAGAGTTCATTCGGAGGACATATGTAGTGATCCGTTATGCAGAGTTCATTCGGAGGACACATGTAGTGATCCGTTATGTAGAGTTCATTCGGAGGACACATGTAGTGATCCGTTATGTAGAGTTCATTCGGAGGACACATGTAGTGATCAGTTATATAGTGTTCATTCGATGATCACATGTAGTGATCCGTTATACAGTGTTCATTCGATGGACACATGTAGTGATCCGTTATACAGTGTTCATTCGATGGACACGTGTAGTGATCCGTTATATAGTGTTCATTCGGATAAATCAAATAATGAGCACTTCACGTTGTGTTTATTACAATCTTTCCAGAAGTAGGAAGCTCTCGGCAACCAACGCTTGGCAAAACCACAGAAACCTTCGTTCCGAATGACAGAGATTTGTCATCAGCAAAACTAACTGATAAATCTAAAGGCGTTCACCACCTCGTCAAAGATGATGAAAACTTTCCATCTCCGCCTGACGACAAGCCACTTGTAATAGAGGATAGCAATGTGCTGTCTTCTATTACCTTAAACAATTACTATTACCTTCCAATGTCAAAGACATTGGCTCCAAGATCTTTGACATGGTGGTCAGAAAGGTTGATGTTGTCTAGTACTGACATATTTGGCGCCAATTGAGTCATGTCAATGGAAAGGAGGGGGTTAGGGTTATGGTGTTTAACGCCACTTTCAACCATATTTCAACTATATCGTCGCGGTCAGTTTTATTGGTGGAGGAAATAGGAGTACCAGGAGAAAACCACCAACCTGCCGCAAGTCATTGACACGCGTTATCACATAATATTGTATCGAGTACACCTCGCCTGAGCTGGATTATAAATCGCAACGTAAGTGGCGATAGGCACTGATTGCATAGGTAGTTGTAAATCCAACTAACATACTGTTGTCTTTAGTACTCTCGTGTATGTATGTCGCCAATTGAGTCAAGTCAATGGAAAACATATTAATAGGAGACAGTAAAAAGTTAATACTTAGAGATGAGAATACAAAAAAACCACTGGATTGGAAAACATTCAACGACAAAAAAGAAACAGTTAACACAAATGTTATGTCGCGTACAGAAATGGATTGTTTCAGTGTAAAACTTCGCGGAAGGAAGCTTTTTTGTAATGCATACCAGGGTTGTAGCCAGAATAATGGAGAAGTATAGGCACAAGCTGTTTCGGCGAGTGGATTGAGATCGCTCATTGGGATCCATGGTGCAAAGCCCCCAGAAGCATACTGGTTATACAACAGAAAGGGTGACGTTTTTGATCATTTTTTAAGTGCTTTTAACAACATGAAAGGTCACGTTACTTTATACCCTTCGAAACGTTCATGCCGAAAGGAACAACAAAATACATGTATGATAGAGGTTACTCTCTGAACTTTTATTCATCATGAATTACTGTATGCCAGTTTTATAATATTGGTTGAGGAAACCGGAATACCCGGAGAAAACCACCAACATGTCGCAAGTCACTGACAAACTTTATCACATAACAATGTATCGAGTACACCCCGTCATGAACGGGGTTCGAACTCACAACTTTAGTAGTGATAGACACTGATTGCACGGGCAAGTATAAATCCAACTACCATACGATCACGACCACGACGGCCCCAATTTCATGTAGAAATCAACAACCTGTTTTTATCGCAAACTTGTTGGTCTTGTACAAAGCCGACATCATATATATTTTTGTTAAGGGGGAATAATTTTAAGCATATGTTATTGTAAACCTTTTTTAATAAATATTAAATCTCCGACAGCATATCCATTTCTTATATTTGCAACTACTTCGTAGCCTTTACTTTCCATAAAATTCTGTAAGGCATTGGCACCTCCAGGTCCATGTAAATATTCTACTGTTAACATTTTTATATTTATCTTATCAAACGGAATTGTTTTTAGAATCTTTAGCTCGTCTCCCTCAACGTCTAGGCTAAAAAAGTCAATAGTAGTTCTGTTAAGAGCTAACATAAACGAATAGAATGGAAAACATTCAATTTGAACAGTATCAGGACGAAGACCTTGACCTTTGACCCAGTTTTTCGACGTTGGATCGTCCATGACTCTCCCTCTTTGAAAAGCTTTGTTAAATGTTACCTGAAAAAATATAATATCAGTAGAAAATGATAAATAACAAAATAAAACAGATATACGTATATCGCCCGACCATGAGATGAAACTATACAACAAATCAAATGAAATATATTTTAGTACCAATTATAAGGAAACACAAGGGGAAAGTGGGTATATTAACATAGGGAGAGGTAGGATAATGCGGTACATGACAAATTTTTATTATAACATGAATAAAGACACAATGTATATACAATTATTGCCTTCAAATGAGGTAAATATCAAAAGTTGTCAACCCGAGAATGATTGTTTTCCCCAAAGCTTTACCCCGAGTAACCTCTCAAGAGTTGACAACTCATATGAAGGCAATAATTGTTTTGTTATATACCGAAACTACTCCTAGATATCTAAAACTTTGTCTTCGATTGTTTTGTTTTGATTTGTTTTGTAGAAGACAACAAAATAATTCCCTGTTTTATAAAATACAATTATTACTGTTTGTACAACATATATAGATTATAATATACATATAAAATACAATAGCATTAGAACATATTACTGTTTGTACAACATATATAGATTATAATATACATATAAAATACAATAGCATTAGAACATATTACTGTTTGTACAACATATATAGATTATAATATACATATAAAATACAATAGCATTAGAACATATTACTGTTTGTACAACATATATAGATTATAATATACATATAAAATACAATAGCATTAGAACATATTACTGTTTGTACAACATATATAGATTATAATATACATATAAAATACAATAGCATTAGAACATATTACTGTTTGTACAACATATATAGATTATAATATACATATAAAATACAATAGCATTAGAACATATTACTGTTTGTACAACATATATAGATTATAATATACATATAAAATACAATAGCAATAGAACATATTACTGTTTGTACAACATATATAGATTATAATATACATATAAAATACAATAGCATTAGAACATATTACTGTTTGTACAACATATATAGATTATAATATACATATAAAATACAATAGCATTAGAACATATTACTGTTTGTACAACATATATAGATTATAATATACATATAAAATACAATAGCAATAGAACATATTACTGTTTGTACAACATATATAGATTATAATATACATATAAAATACAATAGCATTAGAACATATTACTGTTTGTACAACATATATAGATTATAATATACATATAAAATACAATAGCATTAGAACATATTACTGTTTGTACAACATATATAGATTATAATATACATATTTCTTAGAATTGGAAAAAAAATAATAAAGGATAGATTTTTATAATTGTATCTGATAATTTAATAGGCGTTAAAAGACAGAAAGCTTCTTAAAAAAGGTTAGACTTGTCAACAGAAAGGATCGGGTGATAAATATAGGAGGCTCTACAAAATTCTGGTGATGCAAACTAAAAATGGTAAATCTTAGCAATTAACAACAAATTCATTCAAAAATAGTAATTGATTATAACACATGAAAACTAATTCATATGCTTTAGCTGACATATATTAATGAACTGAGACAAACGTTAATCATTGTTGTAAAATGGAGTGAGTGATTGTTGTTTAATGACACATTAGTATATCTTTTTCTCAACTATATCGTGGCGAGAACATGTTATATTCAATGAAATAATGATTATGTAAGCTTTGTACTAGACTAACACGCTTTATTTGATATGAATAGTGCTAGCTTACTAAAACCACAGTTCGTGAACAGACATGTCGCTCCACTTGGACACATTTTTTTATTCCGAGCCAATACGTCTTTGTTCCTACTCCTTTAGTCTGCGTTCTTAGTGGAGAAACAGCAATTTCATAGTCAAATGTTTGGTTTCACCCGACCGGGGCTCGAACTTACAATCTACCGCAATCGAAGCAAGTACTCTAATAATTACACCAAGTACTGTAATAATTACACCAAGTACTGTAATAATTACACCAAATACTCTAATAATTACACCAAGTACTGTAATAATTACACCAAGTACTCTAATAATTACACCAAGTACTCTAATAATTACACCAAGTACTCTAATAATTACACCAAGTACTCTAATAATTACACCAAGTACTGTAATAATTACACCAAGTACTCTAATAATTACACCACCAAGTACTGTAATAATTACACCAAGTACTCTAATAATTACACCAAGTACTGTAATAATTACACCAAGTACTGTAATAATTACACCAAGTACTATAATAATTATACCAAGTACTCTAATAATTACACCACCAAGTACTCTACTAATTACACCACCAGTTGTTCTTGTTGTTACAGTGAAATGAAACTAGGAAGGAAGATATCTTTGTACTGTAAAGAATTTGTTGTACAAAAATAGATATGAGGGCGGGCTGTACCAACCTGGGAAGCGACTTTTTTCTGCGACTGGAAAAACATCGAGAGTCGGGTAGGGACGATACATTAAATGTTTAGTTGGTTTTTTTTATATTTGGTTTGTTTTTGTTTTTGTTTTTGTTTTTGTTTTTGTTTTTGTTTTTCATTTTTGCTTTGCTTTTTTGGAGTGACTACAATGTGCCTACTCTTTTCCGAAATCTACAAAAGATGTTTTAACGTTGAAAGTGTATGACACTCTCGACCAACGTTACCTACTATAGTCAGGCTTCTTGGGCGCTCAAGAAGCATTAACAGTTTCTGCTCCACTTTCGTGGCACCCGTCGTGTAACTCATATACTAACCTTAGAAGGAACTGATGATGTACTAAGACAAGCGTTTACTGTGAAGGCTTTCCTGTGCTTAGACCAGAAATACTAACTAATCTTTGAAGGAACTGGTGATGTACTAAGACAAGCGTTTACTGTGAAGGCTTTCCTGTGTCTAAACCAGAAATACTAACTAACCTTAGAAGGAACTGATGTTGTACTAAGACCAGCGTTTACTGTGAAGGCTTTCCTGTGTCTAAGCCAGAAATACTAACTAACCTTAGAAGGAACTGATGTTGTACTAAGACAAGCGTTTGCTGTGAAGGCTTGCCTGTGCTTAGACCAGAAATACTAACTAACCTTAGAAGGAACTGGTGTTGTACTAAGACAAGCGTTCACTGTGAAGGCTTTCCTGTGCTTAGACTAGAAATACTAACTAACCTTAGAAGGAACTGACGTTGTACTAAGACAAGCGTTTACTGTGAAGGCTTTCATGTGCTTAGACCAGCAATACTAACTAACCTTTGAAGGAACTGGTGATGTACTAAGAAAAGCGTTTACTGTGAAGGCTTCCCTGTGCTTAGACCAGAAATACTAACTAACCTTTGAAGGAACTGGTGATGTACTAAGACAAGCGTTCACTGTGAAGGCTTTCCTGTGTCTAAACCAGAAATACTAACTAACCTTAGAAGGAACTGATGTTGTACTAAGACAAGCGTTTACTGTGATGGCTTGCCTGTGCTTAGACCAGAAATACTAACTAACCTTAGAAGGAACTGATGTTGTACTAAGACAAGCGTTCACTGTGAAGGCTTTCCTGTGCTTAGACCAGAAATACTAACTAACCTTAGAAGGAACTGACGTTGTACTAAGACAAGCGTTTACTGTGAAGGCTTTCCTGTGCTTAGACCAGAAATACTAACTAACCTTTGAAGGAACTGGTGATGTACTAAGACAAGCGTTTACTGTGAAGGCTTGCCTGTGCTTAGACCAGAAATACTAACTAACCTTAGAAGGAACTGATGTTGTACTAAGACAAGCGTTCACTGTGAAGGATTTCCTGTGCTTAGACCAGAAATACTAACTAACCTTAGAAGGAACTGGTGATGTACTAAGACAAGCGTTCACTGTGAAGGCTTTCCTGTGCTTAAACCAGAAATACTAACTAACCTTAGAAGGAACTGATGTTGTACTAAGACAAGCGTTTACTGTGAAGGATTGCATGTGCTTAGACCAGAAATACTAACTAACCTTAGAAGGAACTGATGTTGTACTAAGACAAGCGTTCACTGTGAAGGCTTTCCTGTGCTTAAACCAGAAATACTAACCTTAGAATGAACTGATGCTGTACTAAGACAAGCGTTCACTGTGAAGGCTTTCCTGTCCTTAAACCAGAAATACTAACCTTAGAATGAACTGATGTTGTATTAAAACAAGCGTTCACTGTAAAGGCTTTCCTGTACTTAAACCAGAAATACTAATCTTAGAAGGAACTGATGATGTACTAAGACAAGCGTTTACTGTGAAGGCTTTCCTGTGCTTAAACCAGAAATACTAACCTTAGAATGAACTGATGTTGTACTAAAACAAGCGTTCACTGTGAAGGCTTTCCTGTACTTAAACCAGAAATACTAATCTTAGAAGGAACTGATGATGTAATAAGACAAGCGTTTACTGTGAAGGCTGTCCTGTGCTTAGACCAGAAATACTAACTAACCTTTGAAGGAACTGATGATGTACTAAGACAAGCGTTTACTGTGAAGGCTTGCCTGTGCTTAGACCAGAAATACTAACTAACCTTAGAAGGAACTGATGTTGTACTAAGACAAGCGTTCACTGTGAAGGCTTTCCTGTGCCTAAACCAGAAATACTAACTAACCTTAGAAGGAACTGATGTTGTACTAAGACAAGCGTTTACTGTGAAGGCTTGCCTGTGCTTAGACCAGAAATACTAAATAACCTTTGAAGGAACTGATGTTGTACTAAGACACGCGTTCACTGTGAAGGATTTCATGTGCTTAGACAGGAAATACTAACTAACCTTAGAAGGAACTGATGTTGTACTAATACAAGCGTTCACAGTGAAGGCTTTCCTGTGCATAAACCAGAAATACTAACCTTAGAATGAACTGATGTTGCACTAAAACAAGCGTTCACTGTGAAGGCTTTCCTGTACTTAAACCAGAAATACTAATCTTAGAAGGAACTGATGATGTACTAAGACAAGCGTTTACTGTGAAGGCTTGCCTGTGCTTAAACCAGAAATACTAATCTTAGAAGGAACTGATGATGTACTAAGACAAGCGCTTACTGTGAAGGCTTGCCTGTGCTTAGACCAGAAATACTAACTAACCTTTGAAGGAACTGATGATGTACTAAGACAAGCGTTCACTGTGAAGGCTTTCCTGTGCTTAGACCAGAAATACTAACTAACCTTCGAAGGAACTGATGTTGTACTAAGACAAGCGTTCACTGTGAAGGCTTGCCTGTGCTTAAACCAAAAATACTAACCTTAGAATGTACTGGTGTTGTACTAAGACAAGCGTTGACTGTGAAGGCTTTCCTGTGCTTGAACCAGAAATACTAACCTTAGAATGAACTGATGTTGTACTAAAACAAGCGTTCACTGTGAAGGCTTTCCTGTGCTTAGACCAGAAATACTAACTAACCTTTGAAGGAACTGGTGATGTACTAAGACAAGCGTTTACTGTGAAGGCTTGCCTGTGCTTAGACCAGAAATACTAACTAACCTTAGAAGGAACTGATGTTGTACTAAGACAAGCGTTCACTGTGAAGGCTTTCCTGTGCCTAAACCAGAAATACTAACTAACCTTAGAAGGAACTGATGTTGTACTAAGACAAGCGTTTACTGTGAAGGCTTGCCTGTGCTTAGACCAGAAATACTAAATAACCTTTGAAGGAACTGATGTTGTACTAAGACAAGCGTTCACTGTGAAGGATTTCATGTGCTTAGACAGGAAATACTAACTAACCTTAGAAGGAACTGATGTTGTACTAATACAAGCGTTCACAGTGAAGGCTTTCCTGTGCATAAACCAGAAATACTAACCTTAGAATGAACTGATGCTGTACTAAGACAAGCGTTCACTCTGAAGGCTTTCCTGTGCTTAAACCAGAAATACTAACCTTAGAATGAACTGATGTTGTACTAAAACAAGCGTTCACTGTGAAGGCTTTCCTGTACTTAAACCAGAAATACTAATCTTAGAAGGAACTGATGATGTACTAAGACCAGCGTTTACTGTGAAGGCTTGCCTGTGCTTAAACCAGAAATACTAATCTTAGAAGGAACTGATGATGTACTAAGACAAGCGTTTACTGTGAAGGCTGTATTGTGCTTAGACCAGAAATACTAACTAACCTTTGAAGGAACTGATGATGTACTAAGACAAGCGTTCACTGTGAAGGCTTTCCTGTGCTTAGACCAGAAATACTAACTAACCTTCGAAGGAACTGATGTTGTACTAAGACAAGCGTTCACTGTGAAGGCTTGCCTGTGCTTAAACCAGAAATACTAACCTTAGAATGTACTGATGTTGTACTAAGACAAGCGTTTACTGTGAAGGCTTTCCTGTGCTTGAACCAGAAATACTAACCTTAGAATGAACTGATGTTGTACTAAAACAAGCGTTCACTGTGAAGGCTTTCCTGTGCTTAAACCAGAAATACTAACCTTAGAATGAACTGATGTTGTACTAAGACAAGCGTTCACTGTGAAGGATGTCCTGTGTATAAACCAGAAATACTAACCTTAGCAGGAACTGATGTTGTACTAAGACAAGCGTTTACTGTGAAGGCTTTCCTGTGTTTAGACTTCAACAATTCATAGTTTGATGGATCGGCTTCTATTAATAGACCATTCCACTTCCTAACTCTCTCAAAGAACAATGATGTGGAACTTGTTTCCCCGTTTAACGCTCCACATTCCACATAAAAACCTCCTTCCTGGAAAAAAAATTATAACAGTACAAAACTGTCTAAAATAGTTTTATTGAAATAAAAATGGAAAGCTTGACCTTAGTTTTTTTAATAAATTAGTCGAAATTGGGTGAAATTGAAGTCAACTGATCAAACCATAGACATAACAGCTTTTATAAATCTCGGAAACCTCGCAAAACATTGTTTCTGTTAATCCTGTTTATCTCTTAGATAGAACTAACGTTACTAACTTCCGTTACCTGTAGAAACATATGCTAGACACTATGACCCCTCTGAACTTCCGTAACTTATTAAAGTGCAGATTATACATAACAAGACCTACAAACTTCCGTAACTTATCATGCCATTAATTAGACATGGCAAGACCTACGGACTTCCGTAACATATCATACCACTAATTAGACATAACAAGACTTACAAACTACCGTAACTTATTAAAGCACAGATTAGACATAATAAAACCTACGGACTTCCGTAACATATCATACCACTAATTAGACATAACAAGACTTACAAACTACCGTAACTTATTAAAGCACAGATTAGACATAATAAAACCTACGGACTTCCATAACATATCATACCACTAATTAGACATAACAAGACTTACAAACTACCGTAACTTATTAAAGTGCAGATTAGACATAATAAGACCTACGGACTTCGGTAACTTATTAAAGCGCAGATTAGATATAACAAGACCTACGAACTTCCGTAACTTATTAAAGCACAGATTAGACATAATAAAACCTACGGACTTCCGTAACATATCATACCACTAATTAGACATAACAAGACTTACAAACTACCGTAACTTATTAAAGTGCAGATTAGACATAATAAGACCTACGGACTTCGGTAACTTATTAAAGCGCAGATTAGATATAACAAGACCTACGAACTTCCGTAACTTATTAAAGCACAGATTAGACATAATAAAACCTACGGACTTCCGTAACATATCATACCACTAATTAGACATAACAAGACTTACAAACTACCGTAACTTATTAAAGTGCAGATTAGACATAATAAGACCTACGGACTTCGGTAGCTTATTAAAGCGCAGATTAGATATAACAAGACCTACGAACTTCCGTAACTTATTAAAGCACAGATTAGACATAATAAAACCTACGGACTTCCGTAACATATCATACCACTAATTAGACATAACAAGTCATACGAATTTCGTAACTTATTAAAGTGCAGATTAGACATAGTGTAGCAAGACCTACAAACTGTCGTAACCTATCAATCACGAATTAGACAGAACAAGACCTACGAACTTCCGTAACTTATTAAAGCGCAGATTAGACATAGTAAGACCTACGAACTTCCGTAACTTATTAAAGCGCAGATTAGGCATAGCGAATCCTATGTTACTTAGTGTTAGTCATATACAGGTACAATTTATAAGAAATGTTACCCTGTTTTCTGAAACGATATAATTCATGGTTTTGGTATGGTTTACGGTGCTTAACGCCACTTTGAACAATATTTGAGTTATGTCGTGGCGGTTAGTTTTATTGGTGGATGAAACCGGAGCACCGGAAGAAAGTCACCGACCTATTGCAAGTCACTGACAAACTTTTTCACATAATGTTGCATCGACTACACTTCAAAACATCAGTGGTAATAGGCTCTGATTGCACAGGTTGTTGTAAATCAATCTACCATGCGATCACGACCACTATTATTCATGTGTAACATGTAACATTGTTTTCCAATGAATTTGATTTAATGAAAATATCCCGTGTTTATAACATTAGTTTATTAGAAATTTACAGAATCAATTATTGGTGTTTAGTGCCACTATCAATAATATTTCAGTTATATCGTGATGGTCAGATTTGTTGATGGAAGAGACTGGGGTTAACTCGGAGAAGACAATTGGCCACCACAAGTCATTAACTGCCTTTAGAACATAACGTTGCATCAACTGTACATCGCAAATGACAGATTTCGGAACCGTAAGATAAAGATTGTTGAGCGTATCTGATGAAGGTTATTCCAGAAACGCGTTGTGTGAGCTAAATTTGATATCTACGTAATTAGTATATACCTACTATGCTAAAATAACTACCTACAATGTATTTGAGTCGACTGTCTACTAATGGCGTCTGTCCTGCTGAAAACTCTAACTGATTAGAATGTTCAAGATTATATGGTTCTGTTGATGGCTGTTCAATGAAGTAATTACGTATAATATTAATCAACCTGGGATCATCCTGGTGTGTATCTGGTCTAAACAAATTCTGTGCTTCTTTTTTGTAATCAAATCCAGCATATTTCTTTGGCACGTACCTATCTGGTTCAAAGTGTTCTGTTGTAAGAGCTGATAATTTATTTTCCTTGAAATAGCCGATCAAAGAAATGGATGTTTGTTCCAAATTATCATAATAGTAATGACGTTTACTGTATATTAATATGACAACAAGTACAACAAGTAATACAGCCCCGGCCCTATGCCTGTACACTGGTGGTATCAGTTTCATGGTCAGTTTCATGGTCAGTTTCTCTGCTATCTGAAGTGGTTGTTCTAGTTGACGTTTTCTTTTATTACAATGTCCGTTTTTTCTCTCTTTTGTAAACGTCTAAATGTCGAGTTTATTCCTTTTGTCTTGTTAAGAACATATGTATAAACCTCTTGCATTTAATCAATTTATGTTCTAACTAAATGCATATTTTTTCTGAAATGTAAATTAAGTAAATATATACATATTTCAGTCATATTAATGTAATTTAACTACAACATAGAGTAAAAAATTGAAGGTATTAACATTTGAATGTCATCGTTTACAACATCAACATAATCAAAGTAAAAATAAAATAACGTAGACATTAAATTTAGTGTTCAAGACGCCTCCCCGGAACATCATTCAAAATGACAAATAACGTATGGCAGAGATTAACATAATGTAGTGTCTGTTGTTTCGGAAATTGAATTTATCCTTGAAACGGAACACCAATCGATCAACTATAACTGTTGTCTATTGTAGGTGCTACTATGCAAGTTGTACTGTACGCTATAGCCGACAGGAGCCTGACATTCACCTCTAAATTTGGATCAGGTTGAGTTTCAAAACGGAATTGCTATTTGCATCATTTTGAAGCTTGAATTAATTCAAATATTTATAATACAAGCCTGTATACAAAAATGAATGATGCTTTAAATCTAATAAAGTAAATATGTGGCATGTCCATGGTGACATTGTGCATAGAGGTAATATAAGGACCGCGTGGTCGTGATCGTACGGTAATTGGATTTACAACTACCTATGCAATCAGTTCCTATCACCACTAATGTTGTGAATTCGAATCTCGATCAGGGCGAGGTGTACAACATTATGTGATAAAGTTTGTCAGTGACTTGCGACAGATCGGTAGTTTTCTCCGGGTCCTCCGGTTTCCTCCACCAATAAAACTGACCGCAACGATAAAACTGTAATATTGTTGAAACTGGCGTTAAACACCATCAAGCAAGCAAACACCAAACAGGCGTGGGGGTGCCTTGGGTACTGTGTCTATTACATACTATTTCTGGTGTACACATATATAATGTTGTCGAATAACAGGTGCCTTGGTTACTGTGCCTATTACATACTATTTCTGGCATACACATATATAATGTTGGCGAATTGTGGGTGCCTTGGTTACTGTGTCTATTACATACTATTTATGGTGGACACATATATAAAGTTGTCGAATTACTGGTGTCTTGGTTACTGTGTCTATTACATACTATTTCTGGTGTACACATATATAATGTTGTCGAATTACATGTGTTTGATTACTGTGTCTATTACATACTATTTCTGCTGTACACATATATAAAGTTGTCGAATTACGGGTGCCTTGGTTACTATGTCTATTACATACTATTTCTGGTGTACACATATATAATGTTGTCGAATTACAGGTGCCTTGGTTACTGTGCCTATTACATACTATTCCTGGTGTACACATATATAATGTTGTCGAATTACTGGTGTTTTGGTTACTGTGTATATTACCTACTATTTCTGGTGTACACATATATAATGTTGTCGAATTACTGGTGCCTTGGTTACTGTGTTTATTGCATACTATTTCTGGTGTACACATATATAATGTTGTCAAATTACTGGTGCCTTGGTTACTGTATCTATTTCATACTATTTCTGGTGGACACATATATAATGTTGTCGAATTACAGGTGTTTGGTTACTGTGTCTATTACATACTATTCCTGGTGTACACATATATAATGTTGTCGAATTACTGGTGTTTTGGTTACTGTGTCTATTACCTACTATTTCTGGTGTACACACATATAATGTTGTCGAATTACATGTGCCTTGGTTACTGTGTCTATTACATACTATTTCTGGTGTACACATATATAATGTTTTCGAATTGCAGGTGCCTTGGTTACTGTATCTATTTCATACTATTTCTGGTGGACACATATATAATGTTGTCGAATTGCACATGCCTCGGTTACTGTGTGGGTGCCTTGGTTACTGTGTCTATTACATACTATTTATGGTGGACACATATATAAAGTTGTCGAATTACTGGTGTTTTGGTTACTGTGTCTATTACATACTATTTCTGGTGTACACATATATAATGTTGTCGAATTACATGTGTTTGATTACTGTGTCTATTACATACTATTTCTGCTGTACACATATATAAAGTTGTCGAATTACGGGTGCCTTGGTTACTATGTCTATTACATACTATTTCTGGTGTACACATATATAATGTTGTCGAATTACAGGTGCCTTGGTTACTGTGCCTATTACATACTATTCCTGGTGTACACATATATAATGTTGTCGAATTACTGGTGTTTTGGTTACTGTGTATATTACCTACTATTTCTGGTGTACACATATATAATGTTGTCGAATTACTGGTGCCTTGGTTACTGTGTTTATTGCATACTATTTCTGGTGTACACATATATAATGTTGTCAAATTACTGGTGCCTTGGTTACTGTATCTATTTCATACTATTTCTGGTGGACACATATATAATGTTGTCGAATTACAGGTGTTTGGTTACTGTGTCTATTACATACTATTCCTGGTGTACACATATATAATGTTGTCGAATTACTGGTGTTTTGGTTACTGTGTCTATTACCTACTATTTCTGGTGTACACACATATAATGTTGTCGAATTACATGTGCCTTGGTTACTGTGTCTATTACATACTATTTCTGGTGTACACATATATAATGTTTTCGAATTGCAGGTGCCTTGGTTACTGTATCTATTTCATACTATTTCTGGTGGACACATATATAATGTTGTCGAATTGCACATGCCTCGGTTACTGTGTGGGTGCCTTGGTTACTGTGTCTATTACATACTATTTATGGTGGACACATATATAAAGTTGTCGAATTACTGGTGTTTTGGTTACTGTGTCTATTACATACTATTTCTGGTGTACACATATATAATGTTGTCGAATTACATGTGTTTGATTACTGTGTCTATTACATACTATTTCTGCTGTACACATATATAAAGTTGTCGAATTACAGGTGCCTTGGTTACTGTGTCTATTACATACTATTTCTGGTGTACACATATATAATGTTGTCGAATTACAGGTGCCTTGGTTACTGTGCCTATTACATACTATTCCTGGTGTACACATATATAATGTTGTCGAATTACTTGTGTTTTGGTTACTGTGTATATTACCTACTATTTCTGGTGTACACATATATAATGTTGTCGAATTACTGGTGCCTTGGTTACTGTGTTTATTGCATACTATTTCTGGTGTACACATATATAATGTTGTCAAATTACTGGTGCCTTGGTTACTGTGTTTATTGCATACTATTTCTGGTGTACACATATATAATGTTGTCGAATTACTGGTGTTTTGGTTACTGTGTCTATTACCTACTATTTCTGGTGTACACACATATAATGTTGTCGAATTACATGTGCCTTGGTTACTGTGTCTATTACATACTATTTCTGGTGTACACATATATAATGTTGTCGAATTGCAGGTGCCTTGGTTACTGTATCTATTTCATACTATTTCTGGTGGACACATATATAATGTTGTCGAATTGCACATGCCTCGGTTACTGTGCCTATTACATACTATTTCTGGTGTACACATATATAATGTTGTCGAATTACTGGTGTTTGGTTACTGTGTCTATTACATACTATTCCTGGTGTACACATATATAATGTTGTCGAATTACTGGTGTTTTGGTTACTGTGTCTATTACCTACTATTTCTGGTGTACACACATATAATGTTGTCGAATTACATGTGCCTTGGTTACTGTGTCTATTACCTACTATTTCTGGTGTACACACATATAATGTTGTCGAATTACATGTGCCTTGGTTACTGTGTCTATTACATACTATTTCTGGTGTACACATATATAATGTTGTCGAATTACAGGTGCCTTGATTACTGTGCCTATTACAAACTATTTCCGGTGTACACATAAATTGTTGTCGAATACGGTTATTTCAAATCATTTCCATTCCGTCAAAATTTTGTTATTTTCGTCTGCCAGATCACGTGATTTTGATGGACTAATCGGCATTGAAATTCCGGTGTCAATATACACAACAAAAACTCCAATCGATGTGTGCCGTTTTAAAGTTCGATCCTCAACTTAAAAAAATATTAACATTTTCTGTAAAAGACAGATCTGAATTAAATTATTTTATTTGTATCAAAGACGTCAATGCAGAGACAATTACTTCTTTAAAATTAAATTTGTTTTCTTTCTTTATTTGCGCTGTCAGCATCATGAAAGGAAAACGATCTGCCTTTAAGTATGTATTTCTGATATCAGACAGATAGTGGGTACGAACACTAGTATTTATTCAACCGTTTCCTTGGCGTCTCCATATTACAATTACTTATAATCTACCGCATCTGCGACTATGATATGCTGACGTTGTCACAGTAATAGCTTAAACACCAGAAGTCGCCTGCCGATTTGTTCAGACGTCAAGACAAGAAAAAGACGGAACGTGGTCGGAATTGACATGATTCGAAGCAACCGTATTACTTGTGTTTTGGTTACTGTGCCTATGCATACTATTTCTGGTGTGCATATATATATACAATATTGGTCTGTTGACGGTAAATATAGAATTTATTTGACAAGGCTGAGAAACGGGGTGAAAGACGAGCTTCTAGCGAGTCTTTCTCCCCGTTTCGCGCCGAGTCAAATAAATTCTATATTTACCGTCAACAGACCAATATTGTATTTATCCTGCAATCCACGATGTCCTAAAAAATAATCTTAACTCGTAAAAATGCCTTTTTTAATGCAACGGAATCCTCACTATTTGGCGTAGTAAAATACCAGATTTTTTTTGCCGACAAAAATTCGCGAACAAATAGTTCTCAAAAGGAAGTGAAATAACTTTATCTAAGTGAAGATTTATTGATTAAGGTGAAAATCTATGTAGAAAATTGATAGTTTAGAACCTGAAATATATATATTCAATATGTTTTTCATAGATATGAAAACACATTAATTTAGCGATCATACGTCACATGCGGTCATACTTAAATACGCCTGCAGTAGTAACCAGGTAAATATATACGCCTGTGTGAAAAGGTATACGCCTGCAACTATATGGTTCACTTTTATTTTTATTTTTTTATATCAAATAATAAACATCCGATATATTCCTTTTACTAGTTTATATTAAAAATAAATAAATAAAAAAGAACCATATAATTGCAGGCGTCCACCTTTGTATGACACACAGGCGTATATATTTACCTGGTTACTACTGCAGGCGTATTTAAGTATGACCCACACAGTTTGTAAACATGTGAAAGCAATACACACATACATGTATAGACGATTCGAGCATGTTTTAAGTAAACTAGGTGAGAAAACAGAAAGATTAATCATTTATCTCAACAAACTGAACTGATTCACGGAAATGTATTTAACAACGATGTCAAACACTCAAATGCTCAGTTATTGGGATATTAGTCATTTGTGAAAATTGTGTACACATTCACCATTTGTTATGGATGACCACGCCGTAAAACATAGAACTAATTTGACTTGACATGTTTGTATTGGAACTGTAAGAAGGAACATCGGGATTGCTTCGACACGAAACATCAGAAGTGCTACTGGCTGTAGAATTTGTGGAGGTTTTACGAGGTAAGTTTGCTGAAAAGCATTTCTGTTAGTTTCACTTTCAGTGTTGCTGAGGATGTTTGATATTTTCTTGTGTCTTTCCTCACTCAATGTTGAGTAATTATTAATAAATGCCACATTTTTATGCCCTGATATTTGCATAATATCTATCCCCTCCACATTGTTTTCTCTTAACTTCTGGACGGTATAAGATATTTTCTGGCACTGATTGATTAATGTCTAATTTGCAACTATCCTTCATTTTTTTCATGAGACTGGAAAGTTTTCTTTCATGCACTTTTCTACCTGTTTCTAAAGCTCGTACAAATAAATTATGTATTTTGCGACAATGCAAGTATATAAAGGAGGAGAAGCTAATACCAATCTTCTGGACTTTACATAGGTTTCAATGGAAAATTGGAATTTATTTTTATAGAATAAAATAAAACTTTCATATATACACGGTAAATTGAAGAAAATCAAAATAGAGATCTGATTTAGTGTCAACAAGCACCAGATATGATTTTAATTACTATATTTAACTTCTGTTTGTATATCATAATCAAATGAATTAATATGCATTGAAGTCTACATGTATGTAGAATCCCCACCAACTATTTTCTTCATATCAAATTTGCTATTATTAAACCATAATCCATTGATTGGTAAATTACATAATGCGATGTCACTAAGGAACCAAGATTATTATGGACATAGGTTTATTGCATAAGTGTTGTGACCAGAAAAATATTAGAGTGAAGGATATATTTTTCTGGAATGAACAATATTTACATGATAATGTTGGCTGTTGCGAGTAATGACTAATGAATGTGCGAATATATTTTCTGGGTCGGATCATACAAAAATGCATTATGAAAGCTTGAAGTTTCAAATATTCAAACATTGCTAATTTAGTCTGCATTTTGTTCCTTTTTTCTTGTTATTTTATTAGTAAATATATAATAACATGTATTTTAATTATAATCAATGCTATATTAATGTCTTTCAGATGAATGGCTGGATTAATGGTTTAACAGTGTACAATGTACATGTGATGTTTGAAATAAGTGCAAAGACTATATATATGAAAGAAATAATTGCATGAAAACCTATGAACGTTTTATAAAGATCTGATTAAACAAAGGACATTTTTCAAGAACTATCACTCAGTTGTTGCATACAGGCCAGGGGTATGTGAATCAGTTTCAAATGGAATTGCACAAAATAAAAAATGTACTGTAATCCTGATCAACAGTGAGTAGAATTCCAGCAGATAAAACACTAGTTTCAACTGACAAATCATACAACTTTGTTGGAATTTTGCAAAAGAAAAAAATGTTTTAAAAAAAGATGCAAAATGATTGGAGGAAGTGACTGAATACAATTATTCCAAATGGTTAAAACAAATTATATAGATATTTTGTGGTGTCATAAAGAATTCAGAATATAAAAAATTATCTATAATATTAAAGTGACTTGATGCAATAGCAGGAATATGTGATCTTTTCACCTTGAAGAAATCTACTATCTGATATGTTGAAGTAATTGATGTGAATTAATTGAACATTTAATATGAAGAAATTTTATAATAAAATATATGTAGTAATCTTAGAGTTTGATGTTCAAACTGTACTGAGTTATTTAACAATATAAGTGTGTTTAGTAAAGATTGTGGTGTGCGACTGCCCAGAACGTTTCTGTTATAACGGATGTTAATTTCCTCATCTGTTGGAGGGCATGCCCTCTTTGGTTTATTCCCTTTGTCCTGTAGTTTTAGTTGTTTTTGTTTTGTTTTCAAAGCCTCCCTGTCAAGTTATAAATGATTGGGATTTGTTTAAGATTTTTGTTTTGTTTTTTATTGACTTCTAGGATTTTTGTTATCGTAAAATATGTATAAAAAATATGAAATTTTAAAATTATTAGTTTTATTTTGTCGGTTTGTAAATTTACAAATAGTGAGAACGAAAACATTTATTAGAAAAAGACGACGTCGATTATTGACATTGGTTACGGTTAATATTTTAACTCCTTCACAGGAGAGCAAAAACACAAAAAAGTAGTTCCGGAATCTATGGGCGGGGCTTAAAAGTTTATTCGTAGGTTTAAAAGTTTATTCGTAGGCTACGAATAAAGCAAAAATTTATTCGTGTGGTATATTTGTACAGCAAATGTACTGATTGCAGGATAAATAATGTTGTCGAATTGCAGGTGTCTTGATTACTGTGTCTATTACATACTATTTCCAATGTACACGTAAATGTTTGTCGAATTACTGATGTTTTTGTTACTGTGTCTATTACATAATATTTCTAGTGTGCACATATATTGTTGTCGAATTACTGGTGCCTTGGTTACTGTGTCTATTACATACTATTTCCGGTGTACACATAAATTGTTGTCGAATACGGGAGTTCGGATTTAGGAAGTCTTTTGTGAAGGAGGTAAAATAGTACTATTTATATTTCCCGCCGTTGGACGTTTATTCAACATGGCGGGTTTTACTTTGTATTATGTTCCCTTGAATTGAACATTGTGCAGCCTATTGCAGGAAAATATTTAAAAAATAATACCCACAGTTATATATATATATATATATATATATATATTCTTTCTAATATGACAAATAATAATTGGTTTGTCTGTATATTATGTTACTGTAAATCTAACATTGATACAGGGAAAATACCTTCGTAAAAAAAATGTATATGTTTCTTTTAATGTGACAAATAAAAGCATAAAATGTCTATTATTTTCATTAAATATAGTCTGTTCATTTTTGTTATATAGCAGGTAATCTTACACCTGAAATGTTCAGTGTCATCTACGGTAACTAAATTTGAACACTGTCATTACATCCGATACTGCACAATATAGCAAAGTTTCTTTATCTGCAACTTCAGCTTCTTATGAATAATCCCAACCTAGCCAGGCAATGATCAGTGATAACATAGAATATGAAATTAACACGCAACCACTGCCCAGTAAGGTAGAAAAGGGAAAGTTTTTTCTCTGCTAATAATGACAGCTATTTGTAACAAAGGGCGGTAGCCATCTTAAAAAAGTGTCCAAAAATGAGACCCGGATGTACTCTTAACGACAAAGAGCTAGACACGGGACATAACCCTTCCCCCAAATGCGAACTGTCGTATTACTGGTGTTTTGGTTACTGTGTCTATTACATACTATTTCTAGTGTACACATATATTGTTGTCGAATTACAGGTGCATTGGTTACTGTGACTATTATATACTATTTCTGGTGTACACATATATAATGTTGTCGAATAACTGGTGTTTTGGTTACTGTGTCTATTACATACTATATCTAGTGTACAGATATATTGTTGTCGAATTACAGGTGCCTATTATAACTGGTGTTTTGGTTACTGTGTCTATTACATACTATTTCTAGTGTACAGATATATTGTTGTCGAATTACAGGTGACTATTATATACTATTTCTGGTGTACACATATATAATGTTGTCGAATAACTGGTGTTTTGGTTACTGTGTCTATTACATATTATTCATAGGCGTAGTACCTGAAAAAAAAGTGGCACGGCCAATTTTTTATGTCGGAGGGGGTTATCTCCCATATTTTTTTTAGGTATATGCACAAAGATAAATTCTTGTGCATTTTCAGCCAAATAAAGAATAACGCTTACCTACCGGTGCACCTGGTCCATGCTCCCATATTTTTGTGGAGTCCTAGTTACTCTTTTACTTTTAGTTTTCTGTGTTTTCTTTCAGTTTATGATGTCTTGCAACGGTTAAGTTAGTACAGTCAATGGACATAAGTATTCCTGATTTCCGATCGGATCCCCCCCCCCCCCTTACCTTCTATGTTATTTCATCTTTCTTCCAAAAAATATTTTGAAGCCATTCCTCCACCAATTTCCTTTATAAAGAAGAATATTTGGAATTGTATTTGTAGTTCCCTTTCCGATTTTTGGTTTCTGAAACGCAATGGTGGACAGGGAATATAGATCTTAAGCCGGGAATGTCACATTATATACCCTGTCTGATAGCTGAATAACATATAATATCCTTTTTTCATCTCAAAATTATTTTTTTCTGTCGAAATTGTGGTACGGTTTGCCGTACCAGCCAAAAAAAGTGGTACGGTCGGAACAGTACCAACCGTACCGAGTGCTACGGCAGTGTTATTACATACTATTGCTAGTGTACTTGTAGTGTATCAGTTTTGAAAGAGTTGTGTCACTTTATTTATAAATACTGCAGATAATTTAAATAACTGAATAACACTGCTTCAATTTTATTAACAAAATCTACATATTAATGCCTAAAATATATTATTGTTTGTCTGCACTAGACACGAGGAGGAATGCTCATTGCTAATCTTAGTAGATGCAATACATTTCCTGAAGCACTGTCCCTTGGTGTCTGTTGCAGATAAACGATACATCTATTTATTCCCATTTTAGTTTATTACTTGAACTGCTTGCTTTCCTGGATCAGACACGGGGAGAATCGAAATGCGATTCTTAAACACCGTCCCCTGGTGTCTCCTCCAGCTAAGTAATCACAGTCCTTTCATCAAACACATGATGTTTTACTACTTGAACCGCTTGCTTTGCTGGATCAGACACGGGGAGAATCAAAACACAATTCTTAAGCATCGTCCCCTGGTGTCTCCTCCAGCTAAGTAATCGCATACATGTAGTCCATTCTTCAACCATATGATACACTGCAACTATACATTACTCATTGCCTCTCCTCGGGTCGTGCTGCCGAACACGGCCTATTTATTTATTTATTTATATATTTTTTGTAACATATCATTTAAATAGTTAAGAATTGTCTTGTTTAAAAACATATATCTCCATTCTGTATTGTTGTAACTGTTGATATAATTATGAATGTATATTTGTTATTGCCCCTTGAGGGACCCTAATTGGAATAAAAATATTGTATTGTATTGTATTGTAGAAATAGTAGTGCATTTTATTATTACAATGTTCTCACAACAATATACGACAAATATCTGATTCTGAATAGGCGGGAAACGTGAAACTTATTTCTGCTCGTGAAAATGTAGAAAAAGTGGACGTGATAGTGAGATTTGACACCCCTAATGTAACCCCAAAATGAAGAGATTGTGTCAAATACCTCGCAGGGATCAACAAATCAAGCAAATAAATATTAACATTTCTTAAGAAAATACCGATATAGCCCTTTTAAATTTTAGTCTAGACTGAAATATATGGCCACTGAAAGCACTTATTAAAGGTATGTTCTGATCAACATCGATCTTTCAATTATTAAATTGTATTTGATTATTAACACTTCAAAGTAGATTTAAGCCAGGCTAATACCATGATCACATTACACACAATTGATTACATACAAGAGGTCAGACAAGCCCGGATGCTGCAGCATGGATATTGAGGTAAGTTTCTATAAAAGTTGAGGAAAAAAGCTATTTGCGAATCGATTGTATCTAAAAGACGTAGAATAAATAATTTCTGTATCAGGAATAGATTTTCTTTGATGAAAACTACATGCCTTAACAGATTCAGCCGATATTTCCACGATAACCATTGAAAACATGCCAGGAGGCACCCTATGGGGACAAGCTCAACTACGTATTTTCGATCGGAAATTTTTGCCGGCGTTAAAAATAACTAAATTAGTTTTTTTCTTCTTATAAGTTATGAAGTTGTTTCCCGAGATTTTGATACACGTGTTAAATTAATTTATTTTAGCCAGTTTACCGACAATATGAAAACAGAGACATACATGTAGAACACAGTGAAATACATGTCTGATGAAAACGAATGACGTAGCCAGTGTTGTTTTATTTGTTAATTGACTGGAATGTTTCAGAGAAATTTGGGCTGGATTAGAAACAAAAGAGACCTTACTTCTAGTTCCACAAGACAGTTGCTGCAAAATAATATGGGACTGACCATTTACCTTGAAGGGGGTTATGTCACGTTTTTTCGCCGTAGAAATGTTTTTTTCAGACGCCACTGAAATCATATTTTCTTATTTTCCGGCGAAGTGCCAATCTAATTAAAACAAGGTGAACTGTGATCTAATGCTCACTTATGATACCCCTGCCACTTCCCATGATATGGGGTACATATATGAAGCTTGTCACCAAATACCAGATTTCTGCCATCAATAGTTTCTCCTGTCCAGCCAAATTTTTTTCTTCAAGATTCAGAATCAAAATAATTTTTAGGAAAAAAAATATAAAATTAAAATTGAATAGCTTGAGGGGTAAATTGATAAAAAAAAAAATTGCAAGACCAAAATGGTTCTCCCATATACCAACAAAAAACGAAATAAAACTGTTGTCATAAGAAAGTCCCACGAGAAAATCTTTCCTTCCAAAATAAGACTTTTTTTCATTTCTCTAAACTGAATTTGTGCAAACTATTTCACTTATAATGAATTATATTTCTTTTTTAAATAGAGCTAATTTTTCTAGATGAATGTATAACCATCTGTCTTTACTCTGTTTTTATTAAATCTCTTGTCTTTATTACAGGACTTTGATCGGATTGTCCTTGATGAGGCAGTGTTGGGGGTTGCTAGAATGTTTCGAGAGGAACTTGTAGTAATGCCCCATGATGAGGATTACAACAGATCCAATAGGTATGCAGCCTACCGCCAGTATACCATTTGGGCACATGGCCGACTTGGAGCTGGGGTCAGACGTGTGATCCCAAGCTGTTGTACTTGGAAAATTAGGGACAAGTATCCTGATCTATATGGACAATACAAGGGTTTCATTCCTAGACGATTTAATTAAAACTTGTTAATGAAATATTTTGTATTTTATCCCATATACCCTATAATGATAAAGTTTACCACTTGCTTTCCTATGGTCGGTGGTTGTCCGGGTACTCTGGCTTCCTCCACCACTAAAACTGGTCGCCATGATATAGCTGAAATATTGCTGAAAGTGGCGTTAAAACACCAAAAATAAAAAATAAATCAACCCTAATGAGTTGTTAATTTCACAAGTTGGTCAGTTTGAATTGTAAATTTAATTTGAAAGTTTTGCCATCTTATTATTATTTTTTGTTCTATCAGCACTGACAATTTCTTCTAAAATGGACTGACAGTCTTTTATATAATTCAAAACCAAACTTGGCAGAGATGTTTTCTATGAGGTCCTACACAAGAGTTGTTACTTTTGTGCAGATTCGTCAAAAAACATAGCCACCATGTGACTTTGAAAATTCTGATTGGTCGATTTTCAAGAAACTTCTTCTCAAGAACCGCTGAAGGGATTGAATTGAAATCTGGTATATATGTTCCTATGAATGTCTTTAACATGTGTTGTTACTGTTTGCACCATTTGAAAATTCAAAATGGCCACCAGCTATCATTATTGTGCATTGGACAATTTGTAATGGCCATTATCCTGACTTGGGTACTTTTCTGCTCTAAATGTGCAGAACTTCTGTTAGACCAGGAAAAATAAAGAGTGACAATCTAAATTTATTTTATGCGACAATATAGTCAATTGTTTTGTCTTGGTCTTCAAATCTGGATTTCTGAGATGCTACAATATCATCCCGAGTTGGAGGTTGTGGAATTGGTGCAAGATGGACCGAGATTCTTCTGGGATCATCTACTTCCAACTGCACATGTTAATTCATTCCTTCATTATCTTGCAGTCTCATACAAATGATGACCCTTAATAGTCTTGGAACATAGGAATATGACTTGTCAGCTTTAACAGGCTGCACAGACCATCTAGCTGTCTTTTTGTTGTAACTTCTCTGCCACCTGAAGTAGAAAAATACATACAATGTAATTCACAAGAATAAAACAATAGAATTGAGATTATGATCTATGGAGCCCTAACTTTCAATTCAAGATGAATATCTTGAATGTATAGTGAATGACAAACTAAACATATCATTACAAGTCCACTTTATGAAGGATTTGAGTGATTTGTAGACAGATTTTAGGTTGTGGTCATCCCTCAAGAAGTTCTACGGCAGGCATCACGAGCTGGTCAATTGTTACAGGGTGTCTGTTACCCAAATCAGACCTGATCTTCATTTGTTGTTGATGTCTTTCCCTTCATCGGATGGGACTTCTACCGGACTTGACCATGGACAACACAGCGGGTTTGCGACTTTCGATTGACCCTTCTGAAGCCTATGATCAAATATCAGATTGCTGCCATAAATAATTACTGAGAAAAATGTTATGAACATCTTGGGACGAACGGATGGACAGAGGTAAAACAGTATACCCCCTCCCCCTTCCAGTGGAGCGGGGGTATAATAAAGCTCCTATGACATATGATCATGCATGGTTCTGTTATTAGGACAAAATTTCAAGTATGTAAGTTACAACTGAAACATGAAATTAACATGACAAACCTTGGAGTGAAGTTGAGGCTAGGTTCAAAATTTCCATCGTCAGAATCATCACCAACATCACTGCCCTCTTCAGTAATATCTATTGAGAGACTGTAAGAATAAAAAATAATTGTTTATTACAGTGTATGTGTATAATATCGAAACAAATTTTGCTATATGGTTCTGATGTGCAGCTGTATAACGAAAAAGCTTTTCAAAATAATATTAAATCTATATACATGTATCCAGCACACATCTACACAACCCAATATAAAGAGACAAAATTACATCAAAGTTCCAGGAAAAAATTTGGTGCGCCAGACGTGCGTCAATTCTGTCCCAGTTTGGTTTCATTCCCGTAAGTAGCTAAAGAGGACTGGCCATTTCAGCTTGTGGATTGATGAAAATGTAACGATGACGCAGAAGCCAACATGATCCCTATATAATATAGCTACTAGTAGTATCACTATGCAAGCCACAATAATTAATAGGAAACTGTTATACGAGTGACTGTGTTGAACAATATTGACAATGTTACCTATAAACATAATGTAGAATATGTCTAATCTTTAACAAAATGAACATACTCAAATGGGTTCACAAATGAACTCGATTTCTCCAGTTTCATCCGTTTCGTTGAAATGTGATGGCTGCTCATTTCTTCTACTCTAGAATTACCTTGGTCAGAATATCTAAATCAAAAGTACAAATATCAATCACTACAAAATCACATTTGTCTGAAATTACCAGTTTTTGTAGTAATTTGCCTAAAACATTTAGATAATTTTACAAAAACCTGCATGATTTTAACACAGACATGGGCCATCGGTCTACTGTTAAATTCACACACTGTGAAACATGCAAATTGCTATGGATCTTCACATTATTTCTTAAAAATCTTGTTTATAAATCATACTTACAAGATCCAAACTAAACAAGGGCAAAGCGTGGCGTATCCCCTTGCCTAAAAATTTTACCCGGTGACCTTGACCTTTGACTTTGAAAATCAATAGGGTTCCAGATTCTCTTAAGGACTAAGTATGTACCAAGTTTGGTCAAAATCCATTGAAGGATGTTGATTCTAGAGTGTTCACAAGGATGTGACGGACGGACGGTAGCGTTACTATATCCCTTGGCAACTTCGTTGGCGAGGGGATAAAAAGCAGTTCAAATGACAATTCTTTAAATAGAAAGCCTTTATATGAAAAATACATATTGATTTCCCTCTATCATGTCTATGTTGATAATTCTAAGATAGTAAAGTATAATTTTGGCTCCCTGAACTAAAAATTATGTCCAAAATCGTTGAAATGTAGTAAAAAACTAGTTAATGTAATGTTTTTAGAATAGTCAAGAAATAAACTTGGTTTGCATAAGGAAATTGAAAACGATTTTCATTTAGTCATAGTCTAAAATATGCATTTCAGGACATTTCAGTAAAATTTTATAGTCACATATATAGAAAAGTTTCTGAAACTTGCAAATTTCTATGGATCTTCATATTATTTTTTAAAAACCTTGTTTATGTATCATACTTACAGGATCCAAACTAAAAATGCTACTGAAATGACACTTATTTAAATGGAAAGCTTTTTATATAAAAGATACATACTGATTTTCCACTATAGTGATAATTCAGACAGGAAGATATAATTTTGGCTCCCATAACAAAGTGTTATGTTCAAACTTATTGAAAAGTACTTTCAACCTTATTTATGTAATGTATTTCCAGTACCCAAGATATAAACTTGTTTGCATAAAGGAATTGAAAATGATTTTCATTTAGCCATGGTCTAAAATATGCATTTTAGGACATTTCTGAAATTTCAGTAAAATTTTGTAGTCATATTTAAAAAAAGTTCTGAAACTTGAAAATTTCAATGGATATTCATATCATTTCTTCAAAACCTTGTTTATAATTATATATTATACTTACAGGATCCAAACTAAAAGTGCAATTGAAATGAAGCTTCTTTAAATAGAAAGCTTTTATTTGAAAAATACATACTGATTTTCCATTATAGTGATAATTCGCAGAAAGTAAGGTATATACTTTTGGTTCCCAAAACTAAGTGTCATGTCCAAGTTGTTGAAATTTGATAAAATTAAAAGCCTAATTATATCAAAGAAATAAATTTGCTTGAATAAAAAGAACTTTATAGGGTTTTCATTAAGCCATGTACAGTTTTAATTCTTGCATTAAAAATGAATTGATTCGATATTTTTTTTTAAATTGATAATAATAAACTGCATTGTCATTGATATCATTTTTTCACTCCCATTTCCCCTTTGCTGGCCTCTTAAAATTTGTGTTTGTTTACCTCGCAAATACGGCCGTTTTATGCTACTCATTGACAATAATTTGCAGTTGCCAGGTGCAAAATTACATATATTGATTAATATCTACCGAAAATGATCATAGGCATCATCATAAATTCATAAAATATGAAAAACGATTGAGAAAAGAAGGCAACATGCTCGGCTTACCTATCAACAATAATCAAGCACTTCCTTGAGTTCGCTTCATCCAACGGCAACGGTCCAACTGATCCCCTACATATATCCTGCATTTGTTCCATTTGGAAGATACTTCACTTCTATTCCTCTTTATCTCTGAATCCGTCAAAGTCCGCTTTCTTCCACGCGTTGACAGTTTCTCGTTTGCCCAAGAACCACATGTTGTTTATTGTTTCTAAACAGTGCGCATGCTCAAGACGTGTTCGCATAGAAGGCCATATGAACAGATTTGAATATTGTCATCCGGACAATAATTCTGATAACGAAAGTTTTGGGTCTTTTTCGTATCTTTTGCAACATAACTCGGTGTTAATCTTCATTTTATGAAGGTCAGTACGGAAATCGACAATAATTTTGGGTATGAAAAAATTACGCAGCTGGTAGACAATATCGCTTTAAAGATACCAAAAGGATAATCTGAAGTCGTAAATCGAAGGACAGAAAAAATAATGGTTAAAAGAAATGGGAAAAAAAGACAAACGATGGTCGACAAAGACTATAAAGAATGAGCAACACAAAGAACACAGGAGCTCTGGAAGAATAAGCGGTTCCTGCTCCACTAGTGGCATCCGTCGTATTTCTCCTGTTCAAATGGTTGTGGTTTTATTGTGTTTAACGCCACTTTCAACAATATTTCAGTTATATTGTGGCAGTCAGTTTTATTGGTGGAGGAAACCAACGACCTGTCGCAAGTCACTGACAATTTTTATTACATAATGTTGTATCGAGTACACATCGCCATGAACGGGGTTAGAACTCACAACGTTAGTGGTGATAGGCAATGATTGCACAGGTAGTTGTAAATCCAACTACCATACGACCACGACCACAACGGCCTTCTCATGTTCAACATTCTGTGATAATTCACGAAAGAGGAAAGAAGGGAATGTGACTCGGACAAAGGGAACATCTGTAGCACAGTTATTTCATGACGGTTAACATTGTTTCACGAGGGCTACCGTAAACATTGTGAAGTTACGACTTCAATTTAACTTCTAGAAATAAATTAATGACAATGAAAAATGGTTCAATATGTAAGTTATGAAAAAAAAATTCCTTACATAAAACTTATTCTGACCATAGAAACATCAAAATGGAAACATTAAATGATTGTAAGAATTATTGACCATAGACAAGTGTGATATCCTATTTAATAAGCCCTCTGATTGTCTTGTTGCCAAAGACTTTTGAATTATTTGGATTAATCTTTTGACTTTGAGTGTACCTGATGAAGGTTATTCCAGAAATGCGTTGTGTACACTAAATTCGATACCGGTATCTACGGGGGGTTTTTTTAATCAAAGAACTATACCAAAGAATATAGCGCCAACCATTCTGATTGTACAGTGATATTTATACACTGTATATAACTTGTCATGGTGTAATTCTCAATTCGGAAAGCACAAACTAAGGAGATTGGTGATAACACGAGATATTTATAAATTAACAAAGTGATTGAGTGATTGTTGTTAAACACCGAGTGAACAACTTTTCAGATATAACACGTTACATTTCAATAAGAGGATAATGATGTCCGCTTTGTACTACATCATCACACTGAGTTTTACAGTGGTATAGCTCACCGAAACAACGGTCCACATATAAACATGTCACTCACACCCAGTCTTTGTACTACATCATCACACTGAGTTTTACAGTGGTATAGCTCACTGAAACAACGGTCCACAGATAAACATGTCACTCACACCCAGTCTTTGTACTACATCATCACACTGAGTTTTACAGTGGTATAGCTCACCGAAACAACGGTCCACAGATAAACATGTCACTCACACCCAGTCTTTGTACTACATCATCACACTGAGTTTTACAGTGGTATAGCTCACTGAAACAACGGTCCACAGATAAACATGTCACTCACACCCAGTCTTTGTACTACATCATCACACTGAGTTTTATATTGGTATAGCTCACCGAAACAACGGTCCACAGATAAACATGTCACTCACACCCAGTCTTTGTACTACATCATCACACTGAGTTTTACAGTGGTATAGCTCACCGAAACAACGGTCCACAGATAAACATGTCACTCACACCCAGTCTTTGTACTACATCATCACACTGAGTTGTACAATGGTATAGCTCACCGAAACAACGGTCCACAGATAAACATGTCACTCACACCCAGTCTTTGTACTACATCATTACACTGAGTTTTACAGTGGTATAGCTCACCGAAACAACGGTCCACAGATAAACATGTCACTCGCACCCAGTCTTTGTACTACATCATCACACTGAGTTTTACAGTGGTATAGCTCACCGAAACAACGGTCCACAGATAAACATGTCACTCACACCCAGTCTTTGTACTACATCATCACACTGAGTTTTACAGTGGTATAGCTCACCGAAACAAAAACGGTCCACAGATAAACATGTCACTCACACCCAGTCTTTGTACTACATCATCACACTGAGTGTTACAGTGGTATAGCTCACCGAAACAACGGTCCACAGATAAACATGTCACTCACACCCAGTCTTTGTACTACATCATTACACTGAGTTTTACAGTGGTATAGCTCACCAAAACAACGGTCCACAGATAAACATGTCACTCACACCCAGTCTTTGTACTACATCATCACACTGAGTTTTACAGTGGTATAGCTCACTGAAACAACGGTCCACAGATAAACATGTCACTCACACCCAGTCTTTGTACTACATCATTACACTGAGTTTTACAGTGGTATAGCTCACCGAAACAACGGTCCACAGATAAACATGTCACTCACACCCAGTCTTTGTATTACATCATTACACTGAGTTTTACAGTGGTATAGCTCACTGAAACAACGGTCCACAGATAAACATGTCACTCACACCCAGTCTTTGTACTACATCATCACACTGAGTTTTACAGTGGTATAGCTCACCGAAACAACGGTCCACAGTTAAACATGTCACTCGCACCCAGTCTTTGTACTACATCATCACACTGAGTTGTACAATGGTATAGCTCACCGAAACAACGGTCCACAGATAAACATGTCACTCGCACCCAGTCTTTGTACTACATCATTACACTGAGTTTTACAGTGGTATAACTCACCGAAACAACGGTCCACAGATAAACATGTCACTCGCACCCAGTCTTTGTACTACATCATTACACTGAGTTTTACAGTGGTATAACTCACCGAAACAACGGTCCACAGATAAACATATCACTCGCACCCAGTCTTTGTACTACATCATCACACTGAGTTTTACAGTGGTATAACTCACCGAAACAACGGTCCACAGATAAACATGTCACTCGCACCCAGTCTTTGTACTACATCATTACACTGAGTTTTACAGTGGTATAACTCACCGAAACAACGGTCCACAGATAAACATCATTATGAAGCCGCTACTTAGGCAAAATTACTTCATACCGATTTTTGACGTTTTATATTTCTTTTCCAGTGGCAGTTCAAATTATTTTCTATGATTATTAGGTGGTTAAATTTGTTAATTGTTGTAATAAATTGCTGCTACAGTTGCTCAGTTATAGGGTTTAAAGCATTAGGTTATGGGATGGGAAAGTAAGTTTTGTTTAGGTAGAATGTCACATTACATGTAGTTACGAATTTATCTTCGTAGTAGAAACTGATGGAACTCTGGACAAGATTGTAGATTGAATATCTACGAGCTGAGGTTCTGACCAACCAGGGGTTGGAACGGATTTTGGACTAGTGACCGATGGCGTTCGGCACTTAGTAATGATAGGCATTGTGGCCTTTCTTTTTGTCCAGCTGATGACAAAGCCGCTGCTTTGCATGTTGATAGAATTTGGGTCTGAAAAATGGCCACAGGAATCGAAGTATTCAGTTGAATCTTGAAGAGTAGGTAAATGCGAGGACGCATTTCTTGGAGGCGTGGGTAATGTGACAAAATTAGTTAACACGTATTTAAAATGCGTATGCAAATTCTTAAAATAAATTAAGGCTATAAATAGGTGATAATTTGCGCACTTGACCGTATAATTTCCTTCCCCACTTCCACGAATTCCCCTTTGGTGTATGTTGTTTTAATTGTTTAATATACAAAGTTGGCATGCAAATAATTAATTTACAACTTTCGAAACAGTAGACCATTTTTATTTATCAAGTGGTTGGTTAAATAAGACATTTTTTTTAAGCATACGAATAGTTTCTATTTTTAGTTTCCATAATGTTTATAATTAATACGATAAGTAACAGAGTCATAAACGGGTCGGGATATGAAATAATGCACGGAAATAGTCTGATCTTTTACACGCTTTATGATTATCATTGGGTTATATAAAATCGTTTTGATGATGCAGACTTTTGGAATCGTCTGTATAAAATGGTATAGTCCAAAACAGGGTATATAAACGCTTGTCACAGCGTGTCTTGTCACTTTGAGTTGCTCTGTCGAGCTACATGTTTGTTCAATAACCCTATGCAATACTGGTATTCGCTCTTGGTTACTTGATTAACAGCTTTACGCACAGGCTAAAGTGACTATAGTTAAGTGCTGTAAAAACGCACAGGTTGAATTAGCTATAGTAGCGTGCGCAAAACGCACAGGACTGACGCACCAGTGCTGTAAAAACGCACAGGTTGAATTAGCTATAGTAGCGTGCGTAAAACGCACAGGACTGACGCACAAGTGCTGTAAAAACGCACAGGTTGAATTAGCTATAGTAGCGTGCGTAAAACGCACAGGACTGACGCACAAGTGCTGTAAAAACGCACAGGTTGAATTAGCTATAGTAGCGTGCGTAAAACGCACAGGACTGACGCACAAGTGCTGTAAAAACGCACAGGTTGAATTAGCTATAGTGGCGTGCGTAAAACGCACAGGTTGATCTAGTAATAGGTGCGGGCGTCAAAAACGCACAGGCTGAACCAGTAATAGGTACGTGGGAAAAACGCACAGGGTAAACTGGCAAAAGGTGCGAGGGTAAAACGCACAGGTTAAGCTAATAATAGGTGCGTGCGTAAAACGCACAGGTCCGACGCACGGGTGCCGAAAACGCACAACATTGTCCATAGGTTTAACTGTATAAGCTAAAATACGATATACAGAGCGTCACTTGAATCCAGAGGAGTAACTCTGGTACGAACCGGATTACGCCAGTGACGTGCAACCCCCTGCACGTTACACTAGTACCACTGACATTGTGAGTTCGAACCCCGTTCATGGCGAGTTGCACTCGATACAACATTATGTGATAAAGTTTGTCAGTGACTTGCGACAGGTCGCTGGTTTTCTTCTGGTACTCCGGTTTCCTTCTCCAATATAACTGAAATATTGTTGAAAGTGGCGTTTAGCACCATAAACCAATCAAGTGAGCAGTATTTCAACTCATAAACAAAGGTGCATATATTTTAATACATGTATCTTATATTAAGTATCTGTAATGAAATCAGAGATCTATCTATTCACTGAAAAATAAAGGTATCTGAACTTCCAATGATAGAGATATTTGTACTTTAAATACACAAAGCTCTATTTATCATTGAACAGTTTAGTTGAGATGTTTGGGGATCTAAGGGAGAAATCTGTATTAAATTATCTTATTTTCTTAATATACAGATATCTGTATTATAAATAGATATATCTCTATTATTACCCAGTGAAAAGATTAACATTTAAATGTTTACGGACGCTGACGACGGACACAAAGTGATGACAATAGCCCACACGACACTTTGCGTTGGGTCGGTTAAGCTAAAAACTCTACTGCGATTATTGACATAACTGTGAAATACTGCGTTCATAAAAACGAGAAAATACCGTGGTCGTGATGTACCTGAGCAATCAGTTCCTATCACGACCCGCATGTCAGGGTGTACTCGATACAAACTTATATGATACAGTTTGTCATTGAATTGCGACAGATAAGTGGTTTTCTCCGTGGTTCACCAATCGCCACGAAATAAAGTGGAATGTTGTTGGAAGTGGCTTTAAACAACTATAATGCTTAACCAAACCCTCTTGTTCAGACACAAATACCATTCACTATTGCTTAAAAGAGAAGTATGAAGATACCACAGTGATAATCAGCAATCGTAATTCAAAGGACAGACAATAAAATTATAGCCAAACAGAAAAAGGACAGACAATACAATTATAGCCAAACAGAAAAAGGACAGACAATACAATTATAGCCAGACAGAAAAAGGACAGACAATACAATTATAGCCAGACAGTAAAAGGACAGACAAAACAATTATAGCCAAACAGGAAAAGGACAGACAATACAATTATAGCCAGACAAAAAAAGGACAGACAATACAATTATAGCCAGACAAAAAAAGGACAGACAATACAATTATAGCCAAACAGAAAAAGGACAGACAATACAATTATAGCCAGACAGAAAAAGGACAGACAATACAATTATAGCCAGACAAAAAAAGGACAGACAATACAATTATAGCCAAACAGAAAAAGGACAGACAATACAATTATAGCCAAACAGAAAAGGACAGACAATACAATTATAGCCAGACAAAAAAAGGACAGACAATACAAGTATAGCCAAACAGAAAAAGGACAGACAATACAATTATAGCCAAACAGAAAAAGGACAGACAATACAATTATAGCCAAGCAGAAAAAGGACAGACAATACAATTATAGCCAAACAGAAAAGGGACAGACAATACAATTATAGCCAAACAGAAAAAGGACAGACAATACAATTATAGCCAGACAGAAAAAGGACAGACAATACAATTATAGCCAAGCAGAAAATGGACAGACAATACAATTATAGCCAAACAGAAAATGGACAGACAATACAATTATAGCCAAACAGAAAATGGACAGACAATACAATTATAGCCAGACAGAAAAGGGACAGACAATACAATTATAGCCAAACAGAAAAGGGACAGACAATACAATTATAGCCAAGCAGAAAATGGACAGACAATACAATTATAGCCAAACAGAAAAGGGACAGACAATACAATTATAGCCAGACAGAAAAAGGACAGACAATACAATTATAGCCAAACAAAAAAAAGGACAGACAATACAATTATAGCCAAACAGAAAAGGGACAGACAATACAATTATAGCCAGACAGAAAAAGGACAGACAATACAATTATAGCCAAACAGAAAATGGACAGACAATACAATTATAGCCAAACAGAAAAGGGACAGACAATACATTTATAGCCAGACAGAAAAAGGACAGACAATACAATTATAGCCAAGCAGAAAAAGGACAGACAATACAATTATAGCCAGACAGAAAAGGGACAGACAATACAATTATAGTCAAACAGAAAATGGACAGACAATACAATTATAGCCAGACAGAAAAAGGACAAAGGGACAAACAATTATCTACAAAACGCTATATAGAAAACTAAAAATCGAGCAACCCGAACCCCACTATAAAGTGGGTTCATATACAGATTAACAACCGTTAAATGTGAGCTACGTTCACTTTATTATGGTGATTGCTATATGAATAACAACAATAAAAGTGTCGTTCCTTTACTTTTCACTCATGTTTTTTATGGATTTTCCCTGTGTCTGATTATTTCAAAGTTTTTTTTATGTTAAATTTCACTTGATTGTATTGGCTTTAAACTTAATAACAATTTTTGGCATTGCTTATACTTGTTATGTTAGATATATCTCAAGATGGCTCATCATAAAATGTGGAGGGCATGGGGGGCTCATTGTGTTAGGTAGTTGGATTACCTAAAAACTAATACAAGCCTATCACCAATACGACGTGGGTTCGCGTCCGGCTTTGTTAATTACAAAAATGGTGCACTCGACTCGCAGCCGCAAGTGATAAAGTTTACCAGCTGCTTGCCAATGGTCGCTGGTTCTCACCGGGTACTCCGCTTCTTCCGCCACTAAAACTGGTCGCCATGATATAGCTAAAATATTGCTGAAAGTGGCGTTAAACACAATAAATGAAGCATAAAATGTAAGATGCTGTCATACCTGTATATAAGGACACCGATTGGAACCGGACAAATATGAGCCCATTATGGGGAGATAGTGCTATGGTGTTTAACGCCACTTTCAATAATATTTCAGTTATATCGTGGCAGCCCTTTATGAGTAGTTGTCCTTTATATACAGGTACAAATTATTTGTATTTTTCATTAAATGGAAAAAATAAATCCTCCTTATGAAAACATAGATTTGTTAAATACAAATGCCCTTTAATACAGGCTTGGTTGAACTATGTTACCTTAATCATCAATATTATTTTAGACTGTGTGTGCTAATGTATTTCTTATTACTAGTTGAAATGTACAATTTTAAAGTGTATTCGATATTATATGTAATGCTAATTTGCATATTTATTTTTTGTTGTTGTATTCACTCGTAGTTTGTATTTATTTAAATATGACGTACTGCTGTTTCTGCACTGGTAGCTGGTTCCCACATCGTGAGGGGCAGTTCTAAAATAAAATATGCAATCAAGTCAAGGCTGGGGATTTTACAAACAGTTCGTTGTTATTCTCTGGTCTGCTCACCTACGCCCCCCTCCTCCCATTAAGTCTTGTAGTATTAATATCGGTGAAGATGGCAAACACCAGTAACCTAACCATACCTGTACCCAATGTTCACTAAGGGTGCGTCGTGGCCGTTATCGTGTGGTAGTTGGGATTTACAACTACCTATGCAATCAGTGCCTATCACCATTTATGTTGTGAGTTCGACTCCCGCTCCGGGAGAAGTGTACAACATTATGTGATAAAGTTTGTCAGTGATTTGCGGCAGGTTGGTGGTTTTCTCTGGGTCCTCCGGTTTCCTCCACCAATAAAACTGACCGCTGCGATATAACTGAAATATTGTTGAAAGTGGCTTTAAACACCATTAAACCAACAAACAACCCAATGTTCACTGTAATCTAATTACTGCCATACAAGGCTGAGAATGATATAGTGAGTGAGTGATTGTTGTTTATCGCCAAATGAGCAAATTTTCAGCGAGAATAATTTACAGTAGATGAGATGATGATGATGTTCGCTTTGTAGTACTCTAATACTCTTAGTTTTCGTATTAACTCACTGAAACAACAGTCCACGGATAAATTGTCGCTCCAGTCGAAGACTATATCCCGATTCCGGACTAACCCGACCTCGATCTTACTCTGAATGTGTGTTCTTAGAGGAGAAGCAGTAGATACATTTTTTGTTATTTGTGGTTTGATCTACTGCACAGGTGTAAAGTTGGAAGTTTGGTTTTAAATTAAATGATTGTCGTCTTGTGTACAGAAAGTTTTAACAGTGACTGTCAACAATTAAAACCAGTATCAACAAAACGAAAACAACAATCACCCTCGCCTCAAAACAACAATCACCCTCGCCTCAAATCCATATTGAACAAAAAAAGACGGCAACAACACATGACGATGGACATTTCGCTTGGGACTGCACAAAACTCTTACGACCTGAACCGGTCAATGGGATTCCTATCCTCTCCCCTTTGATTAAAGGATCTCCAACGGCAATACAGATATATAAATACAAAAGCAAAACACAAGTACAGATTCGCTTAGCTTCCACTCACAAAGAAAACACAATATCACAAAAAAGAACTGCTGCACCACCATGGACAGTACAATAGCAGGGCCAAAGTTGTGTCAACATATACACAAAACAATATAGGAACAGTTGACAGTTGTGCAGCAGAGTACTATTTTGAAAGGGACCCCCCCACACACACACACTTTTTTTAGGGTCATTATTCTAAGTTTAGCATCGTGGTTTCGCATGATATCATTTTGAACTTAACGTATTCCGAATATAACTTTTGAAAAAGGGGAACAACACATAACAGGGAGAGAATAGTTTTCCATAGGGAACAAAATTGTTTTCCTTGTAAAATCAAGTGTCAAGTGCATAGCATTTTCATAGCACATTTTCTTTGTTATTTGCCGTCTCATAATACAATCGTTGACTTTAACAAGTTGTAGCATATATAAAGCTGAACATTATTATTTAAAGACGTTTGATTGGTTAGCATTCAAATTTAAAAAATGACTTTTTTAAACTTTTATTCATGACCATGAATGCACATTATTTTTCTTATCTAAATTTAACACGTCTCTCACTATATCTTTTGCTGATGCTTCAGTATTTTCAATACATTTATCTAGAACATTCTTATCTTTACAATTTTTACATCGCAGAAATTTGAAATTGTGTCTTAAAAGAGTACACAATAACAACTCTCTTGGTGCTTGATTCATTTTGAAAGACGCATTAGAGTCTATATATTCCTTAAGATCTGAAACTGATCTCTCACCTTTGCATGGTGGTGTGTATGAATCAATTCCATATTGTTGCAATGCATATGAAATCTGTACATCTTCACCGGTGTAACGTGAAACTGGTTCCATGTTCAAATAATATCTAAGATAAACTCTTGGTAATGTCCAAGTATGGCCGACAAAATCGTTTTTTCCAGTATACTGTCTTTGAATGACTTTATTTTTACTAAGATCGACTCTTTCAAATGTTCTTCCATTAGCGCCAACCAACCCATGCCCATTAGTCCTAGAATACTCGACACAATATGCCAGCCATTCGGTTCTTGGTAGCATGTCGTCATCCCAAACAGATACATAATCTTCCTCTAGCATGTAAGCAATGTGAAATCTGCCATGAAATCGTAGATTTTTACTTGAAGCTATATGTTGTAATTCAATATCAGGATGCTGCACTCGGAACTTTTGTATTATTGCCGATACATTTACATAGAAGCCATTTTGAACGACGACAATCGTACTTGGTATCAGTGTTTGTTTAGAAGCAGCTTCTAACTGTTTTTGCAGTGTATTACGCTTAAACACTTGTAGGACTACAGCAATTGATGGGTTAAAACTATCTTTAAATCGATCGAAATAATTAGGACTTATTTCAACTTGATGAACATTTGATGTGTTGCTTTTGTTCACAATAGGACGTATTGCGATATTAGCAGTTGGAAGTTTGTTAGTTAGTAAAATATTACAAATACGTTCTGCTGCATTCCCATCTCCATACGGAAATACTTTATTTTTATTTCTTTTGTTGATATTTTCTATGATATGCGTGATACTTGGTTTTATTGTTAGTTCGTCAACAAGTTTGGCAATACCAGCTGTTATCGCTTCACTTCGTTCAGTTTCTTTTCTTAGAACTAGTGTTGGTACGTTGTACCAAGTTGCCTCTTCCTGTATTCCACCCGAATCAGTTAATATAAATTTTGAATGACTTAACATCCAATGAAGTTCTTCGTAAGGTAAGGGTGAAATACACAGAAATCTAGAATCCTGACTACAGATAGTTCGTGCAGCCTTGGTTGCATGTGGATTTGGATGAACGGGAACGACAAATAAACATTTTGCACATTTAACAGATGCAATTGAGTTGTATAAACGGTCCATTCTATCAATATTTTCTCGCCTATGAATTGTAAGAAGAACTAAAATATCCGACTGTCGGCCATTCAACTCTTTTGGATATTTTGTTTTATTAGACAGCTCGAGGTATTTAGCAGAATCAATGACAGTATTTCCGGTCACAAAAATCCGAGAATTGTCCATGCCTTCATTTAATAGATTTCTACGGTTATTTTCTGTTGGCGCAAAGTGATATGTTGCCATTGAAGATATAGTTTTACGATTAAATTCTTCCGGAAAAGGTGAATACATATTAAATGTACGAAGCCCTGCCTCTACGTGCGCTATGCGTAATTTCTTATGAAATGCTACCGTCGCTATTACCATAGCAGAAGTTGTGTCCCCTTGTATCATCCAAATATCATTAGGCTCTGATGGTAGATGATCAGTTTGAATGAACAGTTTTCCCGCCAACATGTTTAACGATTGACCCTTTTCAAGCGTTTTGTTAAACCATATATCGACATTTATATTGAACAGTGTTAGAAAGGGATGTATAATCTCCGCATGTTGTCCTGTAAATATAGTCGTAACAACAAACTTGGTAGACTTTTTAAGTTCTTGAATAACAGGAGCTATCTTGATAACTTCCGGTCGTGTCCCGAAAAATATTAAAATTCGTTCTTTTCCCGATAGCTTGGGGAAAACCCAGGACTGTTGTGGAAATGAATAGTGTAAATTGCTGTTTAAAATTCTATAGGCAATGTTTTCCACCATTAATGTAGAATTTGATGTCCTAATGTTATCATACATAAACACAAAACTACAACCACAAATGATCATTATCCAAGCAAAGTAAACACGTCGTGATTTTCTGATGATCATTATTTTTTATTCTTTAACACACTGACAATATTTAATAAATTATTGGTAGATACGGACAACTAAGATGGTTGTGCTGTTTTTAGGACAACTAAGATAGATGTACTGTTTTTAGGACAACTAAGATGGTTGTACTGTGTTCAATCACTCATAAATTTGAACCTCTAATTGTATCTAGTTCTGTTTAAATGTAGCATTACAATATCCCATTACCTCATGAATTCAAAGATTCAGACGAAAGCAAGCAGTATGGCGTATCATATTAAAGCTTTAGAAAACATTTTCCTACTATTTTATAATTTATAGATGTTCCCTTGATATTCTGTACGTATTAAAATTCATCTCAAACATTAATTTTCATCTTTCTTTTGGGAACACCATTTAAGCTGCAAAAGAAAGAAAGTGAGCCATGCATCATCAAAAGATAAAAATTATAGTTTTGACATATTTTCAAAAGGCCATGCTAGTTTATCAATAAGTAAGACATTTTGGTCAGATTCAGACTTAGAAGAATAGCAAAGTATTTACAAACTCTACTTCTCCAAAATACCAGTCAAACAACATTGGTAGAATACACAGATAATCATCAATATCATTCAAGTACCAGATTATACAGGGATTGTCGTGGTCGTATGGTAGTTGAATGTATAACTACCTGTGCAATCAGTGCCTATCACCACTAACGTTGTGAGTTCGAATCCCGCTCATGGCGAGGTGTACTCCATACAACATTATGTGATAAAGTTTGTTAGTAGCTTGAGACAGGTCAGTGGTTTTCTCTGGGTCCTCCGGTTTCCTCCACCAATAAAACTGACCGCCACGATATAACTGAAATATTGTTGAAAGTGGCATAAACAATGTAACCCTATCAGTAACACTGTTTATACTAAACAAATTGACGAAACAGTGAGAAATTCAACTATAGGAATAAGATTAACGGGTCTCTGTATAAACCAGCAATATATTAAAAGAGTGAATGATTGTTGTTTAACTCCAAATGAGTTATTTTTCAGCTTTATCACGGCGTGCCCCAGTTACATACAGCTTTATCACGGCGTGCCTCAGTTAGATACAGCTTTATCATGGCGTGCCCCAGTTACATACAGCTTTATCAAGGCGTGCCCCAAGAGCTCTAACAATTAAAAGTGATTATAAATACTAAGAGCTCTAACAATCAAAAGTAATGATAAATACCAAGAGCTCTAATAATTAAAAGTGATTATAAATACCAAGAGCTCTAACAATTAAAAGTAATGATAAATACCAAGAGCTCTAACAATTAAAAGTTATGATAAATACCAAGAGCTCTAACAATTAAAGTAATGATAAATACCAAGAGCTCTAACAATTAAAAGTAATGATAAATACCAAGAGCTCTAACAATTAAAAGTGATGATAAATACCAAGAGCTCTAACAATCAAAAGTGATGATAAATACCAAGAGCTCTAACAATTAAAAGTAATGATAAATACCAAGAGCTCTAACAATCAAAAGTGATTATAAATACCAAGAGCTCTAACAATTAAAAGCAATTATAAATACCAAGAGCTCTAACAATTAAAAGTGATGATAAATACCAAGAGCTCTAACAATTAAAAGTGATGATAAATACCAAGACCTCTAACAATTAAAAGTAATGATAAATACCAAGAGCTCTAACAATTAAAAGTAATGATAAATACCAAGAGCTCTAACAATTAAAAGTGATGATAAATACCAAGAGCTCAAACAATTAAAAGTAATGATAAATACCAAGATCTCTAACAATTAAAAGTGATGATAAATACCAAGAGCTCTAACAATTAAAAGTAATTATAAATACCAAGAGCTCTAACAATTAAAAGTGATGATAAATACCAAGAGCTCTAACAATTAAAAGTGATGATCAATACCAAGAGCTCTAACAATTAAAAGTAATGATAAATACCAAGAGCTCTAACAATTAAAAGTGATGATAAATACCAAGAGCTCTAACAATTAAAAGTAATGATAAATACCAAGAGCTCTAACAATTAAAAGTTATGATAAATACCAAGAGCTCTAACAATTAAAAGTGATGATAAATACCAAGAGCTCTTACAATTAAAACTAAAAAGAAAATGATGGCATAAAAAATGTTTTGGCAACTCATTGAAAACGTTCATAAACGTATTTCTCTGTATATATACCATTTAAAAAAAATAAAAATAAAACAATCCACACGACAAGAACTATATAATACTACAAACATGTACTTTACCAAGAACTATATAAAAATACAAACATGTACTTTACCAAGAACTATATAATACTACAAACATGTACTTTACCAAGAACTATATAATACTACAAACATGTACTTTACCAAGAACTGTATAATACTACAAACATGTACTTTACCAAGAACTGTATAATACTACAAACATGTACTTTACCAAGAACTATATAATACTACAAACATGTACTTTACCAAGAACTATATAATACTACAAACATGTACTTTACCAAGAACTATATAATACTACAAACATGTACTTTACCAAGAACTATATAATACTACAAACATGTACTTTACCAAGAACTATATAATACTACAAACATGTACTTTACCAAGAACTATATAATACTACAAACATGTACTTTACCAAGAACTATATAATACTACAAACATGTACTTTACCAAGAACTATATAATACTACAAACATGTACTTTACCAAGAACTATATAATACTACAAACATGTACTTTACCAAGAACTATATAATACTACAAACATGTACTTTACCAAGAACTATATAATACTACAAACATGTACTTTACCAAGAACTATATAATACTACAAACATGTACTTTACCAAGAACTATATAATACTACAAACATGTACTTTACCAAGAACTATATAATACTACAAACATGTACTTTACCAAGAACTATATAATACTACAAACATGTACTTTACCAAGAACTATATAATACTACAAACATGTACTTTACCAAGAACTATATAATACTACAAACATGTACTTTACCAAGAACTATATAATACTACAAACATGTACTTTACCAAGAACTATATAATACTACAAACATGTACTTTACCAAGAACTATATAATACTACAAACATGTACTTTACCAAGAACTATATAATACTACAAACATGTACTTTACCAAGAACTATATAATACTACAAACATGTACTTTACCAAGAACTATATAATACTACAAACATGTACTTTACCAAGAACTATATAATACTACAAACATGTACTTTACCAAGAACTATATAATACTACAAACATGTACTTTACCAAGAACTATATAATACTACAAACATGTACTTTACCAAGAACTATATAATACTACAAACATGTACTTTACCAAGAACTATATAATACTACAAACATGTACTTTACCAAGAACTATATAATACTACAAACATGTACTTTACCAAGAACTATATAATACTACAAACATGTACTTTACCAAGAACTATATAATACTACAAACATGTACTTTACCAAGAACTATATAATACTACAAACATGTACTTTACCAAGAACTATATAATACTACAAACATGTACTTTACCAAGAACTATATAATACTACAAACATGTACTTTACCAAGAACTATATAATACTACAAACATGTACTTTACCAAGAACTATATAATACTACAAACATGTACTTTACCAAGAACTATATAATACTACAAACATGTACTTTACCAAGAACTATATAATACTACAAACATGTACTTTACCAAGAACTATATAATACTACAAACATGTACTTTACCAAGAACTATATAATACTACAAACATGTACTTTACCAAGAACTATATAATACTACAAACATGTACTTTACCAAGAACTATATAATACTACAAACATGTACTTTACCAAGAACTATATAATACTACAAACATGTACTTTACCAAGAACTATATAATACTACAAACATGTACTTTACCAAGAACTATATAATACTACAAACATGTACTTTACCAAGAACTATATAATACTACAAACATGTACTTTACCAAGAACTATATAATACTACAAACATGTACTTTACCAAGAACTATATAATACTACAAACATGTACTTTACCAAGAACTATATAATACTACAAACATGTACTTTACCAAGAACTATATAATACTACAAACATGTACTTTACCAAGAACTATATAATACTACAAACATGTACTTTACCAAGAACTATATAATACTACAAACATGTACTTTACCAAGAACTATATAATACTACAAACATGTACTTTACCAAGAACTATATAATACTACAAACATGTACTTTACCAAGAACTATATAATACTACAAACATGTACTTTACCAAGAACTATATAATACTACAAACATGTACTTTACCAAGAACTATATAATACTACAAACATGTACTTTACCAAGAACTATATAATACTACAAACATGTACTTTACCAAGAACTATATAATACTACAAACATGTACTTTACCAAGAACTATATAATACTACAAACATGTACTTTACCAAGAACTATATAATACTACAAACATGTACTTTACCAAGAACTATATAATACTACAAACATGTACTTTACCAAGAACTATATAATACTACAAACATGTACTTTACCAAGAACTATATAATACTACAAACATGTACTTTACCAAGAACTATATAATACTACAAACATGTACTTTACCAAGAACTATATAATACTACAAACATGTACTTTACCAAGAACTATATAATACTACAAACATGTACTTTACCAAGAACTATATAATACTACAAACATGTACTTTACCAAGAACTATATAATACTACAAACATGTACTTTACCAAGAACTATATAATACTACAAACATGTACTTTACCAAGAACTATATAATACTACAAACATGTACTTTACCAAGAACTATATAATACTACAAACATGTACTTTACCAAGAACTATATAATGCTACAAACATGTACTTTACCAAGAACTATATAATGCTACAAACATGTACTTTACCAAGAACTATATAATGCTACAAACATGTACTTTACCAAGAACTATATAATGCTACAAACATGTACTTTACCAAGAACTATATAATGCTACAAACATGTACTTTACCAAGAACTATATAATGCTACAAACATGTACTTTACCAAGAACTATATAATACTACAAACATGTACTTTACCAAGAACTATATAATACTACAAACATGTACTTTACCAAGAACTATATAATACTACAAACATGTACTTTACCAAGAACTATATAATACTACAAACATGTACTTTACCAAGAACTATATAATACTACAAACATGTACTTTACCAAGAACTATATAATACTACAAACATGTACTTTACCAAGAACTATATAATACTACAAACATGTACTTTACCAAGAACTATATAATACTACAAACATGTACTTTACCAAGAACTATATAATACTACAAACATGTACTTTACCAAGAACTATATAATACTACAAACATGTACTTTACCAAGAACTATATAATACTACAAACATGTACTTTACCAAGAACTATATAATACTACAAACATGTACTTTACCAAGAACTATATAATACTACAAACATGTACTTTACCAAGAACTATATAATACTACAAACATGTACTTTACCAAGAACTATATAATACTACAAACATGTACTTTACCAAGAACTATATAATACTACAAACATGTACTTTACCAAGAACTATATAATACTACAAACATGTACTTTACCAAGAACTATATAATACTACAAACATGTACTTTACCAAGAACTATATAATACTACAAACATGTACTTTACCAAGAACTATATAATACTACAAACATGTACTTTACCAAGAACTATATAATACTACAAACATGTACTTTACCAAGAACTATATAATACTACAAACATGTACTTTACCAAGAACTATATAATACTACAAACATGTACTTTACCAAGAACTATATAATACTACAAACATGTACTTTACCAAGAACTATATAATACTACAAACATGTACTTTACCAAGAACTATATAATACTACAAACATGTACTTTACCAAGAACTATATATTACTACAAACATGTACTTTACCAAGAACTGTATAATACTACAAACATGTACTTTACCAAGAACTGTATAACACTACAAACATGTACTTTACCAAGAACTATATAATACTACAAACATGTACTTTACCAAGAACTATATAATACTACAAACATGTACTTTACCAAGAACTATATAATACTACAAACATGTACTTTACCAAGAACTATATAATACTACAAACATGTACTTTACCAAGAACTATATAATACTACAAACATGTACTTTACCAAGAACTATATAATACTACAAACATGTACTTTACCAAGAACTATATAATACTACAAACATGTACTTTACCAAGAACTATATAATACTACAAACATGTACTTTACCAAGAACTATATAATACTACAAACATGTACTTTACCAAGAACTATATAATACTACAAACATGTACTTTACCAAGAACTATATAATACTACAAACATGTACTTTACCAAGAACTATATAATACTACAAACATGTACTTTACCAAGAACTATATAATACTACAAACATGTACTTTACCAAGAACTATATAATACTACAAACATGTACTTTACCAAGAACAAACATAATATGATCAAGTTTGTCAGTGACTTACGACAGGTCGGGTTTTCTACAGGTATCCCGGTTTCCTCCACCAAAAACAATGACCACCACGATATAACTGAAATATTGTTGAAAGTCTGTCTAAATACTATAACTATCCCCCCTCCCTCCCCGTACTAAATACTATAACTATCCCCCCTCCCTCCCCGTACTAAATACTATAACTATCCCCCCTCCCTCCCCGTACTAAATACTATAACTATCCCCCCTCCCTCCCCGTACTAAATACTATAACTATCCCCCCTCCTCCCCGTACTAAATACTATAACTATCCCCCCTCCCTCCCCGTACTAAATACTATAACTATCCCCCCTCCCTCCCTGTACTAAATACTATAACTATCCCCCCTCCCTCCCCGTACTAAATACTATAACTACCCCCCCCCCCTCCTCCCCGTACTAAATACTATAACTATCCCCCCTCCCTCCCCGTACTAAATACTATAACTATCCCCCCTCCTCCCCGTACTAAATACTATAACTATCCCCCCTCCCTCCCCGTACTAAATACTATAACTATTCCCCTCCCTCCCTGTACTAAATACTATAACTATCCCCCCTCCTCCCCGTACCAAGAACATATTTTATACTGACGGTACAGTTTTTATTTAATGGGGGACGGATTTCTTTATCATCTGTATCTGTATCTGTATCCAATGAAATTCTGCCAATTAAGGCACACCTCCTTGATTGGAGTAATAAAACACAATGTTACTATATCCCCATTGTCAATTCAATCCAGCACCAAAGTATTTGCATGTCACATGTTATTTACATAGTTCATATTAAGTAAAATCGCTTAAAAGGTAAAATACATGTATTTTAAAACAATATATATGTCTAGGTGATCTGTATACACACAAGAGTTATCGACTACGCAGAAATGTTTATCTTTCTCTTACATCTCAACAGGTCGTTCTTCGCAAGCAGTTCATATCTTTTACAGTGCATTTTGTATATTAATTGTCTACACAGTGGCTTATTGCTGATGCAAATATTTGCTTCTAAGCTATTATTTACAGCGTAGTGAAATGGATTAATAATCAATTGTATAAGATCTAGTCAAAATAAAAAATAAAAACTTTTACTGACCTCTTCATTCAAATCATGTAGGTAGACCAAAAATAGATTTCAAATGAAAAACGTGTTCTTTATGTACCAAATATTAAATAAAATTGTACCAATTCAAGGGTATAATTATCTAAACCTCAGCCAATTAAAGAAAAAAAAACACAAAATAGCCTGACATCAAGACCCCGATGGCAATTAAACTTATAAACATTCAAATGCCATAGATTCGTAAAAATAATAAGTATTAATAGGGTGAAGTCTTACAGAGAAACTTATTAAGAAAATATAATATATTGCCGAACAATGGACTGGTCAAAAGAACGAATTTAAATGATGTGGTCTAGTAACTGGACATCAAAATCCATTTTGAATTTAAATACTTCAAGTACAGAAGAAGGCGTATGACTACTTTTCATAACAATAAATTTGTTTTAAATGGGATGAATTAAATAAATTGAAAAAAAGTATGTTTGAAAACAAATCAGATTAAAACCTAAAATATTTTTATTTAGAAATATCTCATTGTACTTGGGGGGAGGCTTCGTTGTCGTGATCTTATGGTAGTTTGATTTACAACTACCTGTGCATCAGTGCCTATCAAAGCTGAAGTTGTGAGTTCGAACCCCATTAATGATGAGGTGTACTCGAAACAACATTATGTAATGAAGTTTGTCACCGACTTGCGACAGGTCGGTGGTTTTCTCCGGGTATTCCGGTTTCCTCAACCACCAAAACTGACCACCAAGATATATCTGAAATATTGTTGAAAGTGGCGTTAAACATCATAAACCAAACCATTCTACTTGGATTTATATCTATAGTATGCAATCGATGTCTATAATTACTAACTGAAATGTTTGTCGAGTGCGACTACTGCAGGTCGCGAGCTGAACTCGATGCAACGTTTTATCCTGTACTGGTTCTATATGAGCAGTCAGATTGCACTGACTATAATATTTTGTTGCATAAAATATAGCTTTTCTGGTACCTAATTCATGTAGAGAGACGATAACAAACGGCAACAGAATAAGCGCCGACTTCACAGAGAACACAATTGAAAACGATTAGAACAACGCTTGTTTCAGATATTTTCAGACAATTTAGCAGTTAAAACAACTTTAAATTGGACTTTTTGACATTGCTGGATAAGCACAATATACATACATTGTCGGTAAATATAATATTATTTGTACTCGGTGCGAAACAGGCCAGAAGAGCTCATCAAAATTTCACTGACAAACTTTATCACATAATGTTGTATCGACTACACCTCGCCATGAACGGGATTGGAACTCACAACTATAGTGGTGATAGGAACTGATTGCATAGGTAGTTGTAAATTGTAAATCCAACTACCTTACGACCACGACGCCCCTCCCCTTTACATAGAAGTATGGTAACATGAATACTTTATACAGTCAGTAACTATATATCACAGAAACTTATACAGAAAATCAGTTTCATTGCTCAAATAGAGCATTTGGAGTATAAATCATGGGTATCTTCGTGAAATCTTGAAATAATGTCTGCATTCAATGAAAATTGGTCTCCTACCGGAAACCTACTGATTAGATCCAGGTTTAACCAACATACAATGGCACCTACCTTTATTTCAAGTCGTTGTGTCGTTGTATTCCTGAGGGAAACATACTCAATACACATCATGTGGCATGTATATAATAATTTCTTCACGTGACCTGGCTAACTGTATATTTAGTAATTGTATTTTGTTGTGTATTTTTTGCCAAACAATTATCCCAATGTCAATGTTTTTAAAACAGTTAATCTATTATTTTTTCAGATTACGATTTTACTTTGTTGTTTCTTTTAAATCATATATTAATAACAGGTGAAGGCCAATCATATATGGTTTGGGTTTGTAGTGTTTAACCGCCACTTTCAATAATATTTCAGTTATATCGTGGCGGTCAGTTTTATTGGTGGAGGAAATCGGAGTACCCGGAGAAAACCACCGACCTGTCGCAAGTCACTGACAAACTTTATCACATAATGTTGTATCAAGTACACCTCGCCATGCGAATGGCCGGTGCCGAATTAATGTTTAAATGGACAATTTTCAGCCATATCATGACGAGAATAAGTTGTATTTCATCTTGATGAGATAGCGATGCCCGCTTTGTATTTTAAAGTTAATTAAACAATAACACATCAAAAATCTTAGCTGCGACATCTATCTGTAAAGATGTTGTATTAATTTATTCACCGGATAGTATATAAAATAAAAAATGAAAAGCAAAAAAATTGCAAACTGCCGGAATAATTTATAAATCAAATCCAAAAATAATATATACAAAAAATAATTAAAAAAGAAGAAGAAAAGAAATGGAGAAAAAAAATCAAATGCGACTATATTCGTGTTACTGTTTCATTTAACCGCATCTGTGATGTAATGGTTAGCGTGCTCGCCTAGAGTGCGAGCTCGAGCTCCGGTCGGGTCAAACCAAGCACTATTAAAATCGGTATTTGTCGCTTCTCCGCTAAGCACGGATTCTGGGTTAAGAGTAAAGACTGGTCGGCTTGGAATCAGAATAATGTGTCCGAATGGAGCAACATGTCTACCCGTGGACTGTTGTTTCAGTCAGCTAGCACTATAAAACACCAACTAAGCTTGTTGGTCTAGAACAAAGCGGACCTCATCATCATCTCATTGAAAATTAACTTGTTCTCGCCATGATATAGCTGTAAAATTGCTGAGTTGGCGTTAAACAACAATTACTCACTCACTGTTTCATTTAGGCTGTCGTCCTAAATATATTGGCATGTATATACCGTATATTCTCTACAAACCTATGGTAGATGCTTTGATTTTTTTGTATGACTTATGCATAGTTTAACTGACAAAGCATAACGCAATCAGAAATAGGAACATCTTGTATGAACAACAAATCAAATATAAAAATAATAATAATTAATAATATATAAATAAATAAATAATAAATATATTGATAGAAAAATATATCCTTACCTAAATTTTGAAAATGATTGAATATGTGTCCCATAAATAACATGCTGTATGGAAGTCCGGTTTTTAATCTATTGATAACATCCGTTATTTAAGGCTTAAGAAGATTAAATGCAAGTTTACTAATTCTCAAATAAAAACATAATCTCTTGTATGTTAGACAATGCAATCAAATGTCAGTTTTTCTTAATAGTAACTGCAGTTTTGTTATATATAATTAATATATAATTATATAATTAACATTTCTCTTGAAAATTTCTAACTTTTAAATGACATTGAATTTGTCTGTGGACTTCCAACATGTACTACTAGTGCAACAGAATTATCAAAAATATGTTAAAATCTTCAGTATCAAATCGGATATATGGGTATTAAATCGGATATATGGATATTAATATGCACGTATTTATACTGCATTACATTCTTAATTCTAATATCATGCTATGACATGAATATGGCACTTTTTCAGAAATGAATAGACCAGTTGCACATATCCGACTTTGAGTCTAAATGTATAAGTATTACAGGAGTCGACTTTGATTGTAACATTTTACGTGAATGATTTCCCTTTAAGGCGGGCAAAATGGTCCATGTTATGCACAGTTCAATGAAAATAACATATATTTTTACGTTATTTTTTCAAAATTTTAATGTTGTAGCAATTTCCGAATTTTCTTTTTGTTATGAAATAAACATTAGAGAAAATCGAAGAGGCAACAAAGAATGGACAATCTAGAGAAACTGACAACATTGGGTACACAAGACACAAGACGAAGACAAACAAAACCAAAAAAACACAACACAATATGTGTTGGACACTGCTACACGCAGGCAAACACAAATAACGTAAATAACGTTTTTATGCGAAAATCGTAATGGACATCATAACACGGAACTGACAACGTAAAGACTCATAATACAACAACACAAAATACTAAAAAGATGAATAACTCGGACCTCTTCAAAAAACGGGGGTTCAACTCATATGCTCGCGAAGGGTAAGTGGTTCCTTCCTCTTATAAGACACCCACCATGAAGGTGTGTTCTTATAGACGAAAACAGTAGATACATTTTTTGTTATTTGTGGTTTGATCTACTGTACAGGTGTAAAGTTGGAAGTTTGATTTTATATTAAGTGATTGTCGTATTATGTACCGAAAGTTTTAACAGTGATTGTCAACAATTAAAACCAATATAAAAAAACCGAAAACAACAATCACCCTCGCCTCAAAACAACAATCACCATCGCCTCAAAACAGCAATCACCCTTGCCTCAAATCAACAATCACCCTCGCATCAAAACAACAATCACCCTCGCCTCAATTCAAAAATTACCCTCGCCTCAAAACAACAATTACCCTCGCCTCAAAACAACAATCGCCCTCGCCTCAAAACAACAATCACCCTCGCCTCAAATCAACAATCACCCTCGCCTCAAAACAACAATCATCCTTGCCTCAAAACATACAATCACTTTCGCCTCAAATCAACAATCACCCTCGTCTCAAAACAACAATCACCCTCGCCTCAAAACAACAATCACCCTCGCCTCAAATCAACAATCACCCTCGCCTCAAATCAACAATCACCCTCGCCTCAAATCAACAATCACCCTCGCCTCAAATCAACAATCACCCTAGCCTCAAATCAACAATCACCCTCGCCTCAAAACAACAATCACCCTCGCCTCAAAACAACAATTACCCTCGCCTCAAATCAACAATCACCCTCGCCTCAAATCAACAATCACCCTAGCCTCAAATCCATATTGAACAAAAAAAGACAGCAACAACACATGACGATGGACATTTCGCTTGGGACTGCACAAAACTCTTACGACCTGAACCGGTCAATGGGATCCCTATCCTCTCCCCTTTGATAAAAGGATCTCCAACGGCAATACAGATATATAAACACAAAAGCAAAACACAAGTACAGATTCGCTTCGCTTCCACTCACAAAGAAAACACAATATCACAAAAAAGAACTGCTGCACCACCATGGACAGTACAATAGCAGGGCCAAAGTTGTGTCAACATGTACACAATTGTATGATTAAAATTATAGGAACAGTTGACATTTGTGATCACAGTTGTGCAGCAGACTACTATTTTGAAAGAGACCGCCCCCCCCCCCCCTTTGTTTGTCTTAGGGTCATTCTTATAAGTTTAACATCGTGGTTTCGCATGAAATCTTATTCGTTATGATTCGTTTTGCAAGGGCCAGTAGCAATTATTCTGATTTCCTGAAACGTCATCTTCATAAGGGTAATAACAAAATTACCTAACTCCGAACAATCTTACAAAGGGAAAGTCAAAACTCATAATTATATAAACAGACAAAACCAGTCAACAACCGGAAAACTGTGAAAACCGTAATGACCCTGACTTGGTACAGGCATTTCTAAAGAAATGGTGGGTTGAATCAAATTTTAAGGCGCCAAACCTCCCGCTCTCATTACGGTTCAAAGGTTCCGGCTGTCACTGTAACAGTATTTAAATACAGGAACAAAATAGGTAAAATAGTTGTCAAAGCTGTACCATATTCGGTGACGTAAATGTCAAAAATATTTTTACGTCACACATTGACAATTGACTTCTTTATCTTTATACATTTTCACTATATGAAAATGCATCGCTTATAATTTTTTCTGCAGAGACGGAATATATTTCGACAAGATATTGGTATCGGAATATAAACTTTTTAAGAGATCGAATAAGACGAATCTTTTTATAGCCCTGGTCCAGTAGCCTGTTTCTCAGATGAAGATGACGTTTCAGGAAATCAGAATAATTGCTACTGGCCCTTGCATAGCGAATCAATTGCGAGATGTAAACACCATATGCAGGAGAAGCTGGTATATTGCTGCACATGTTTGGAAAATTTATGATTTTAAAATTGAAGTCGTCCCGCTTATCATAAATTTTAGTACTGAGTTGACCACTGTCGTCAAATTCGAGGTATAAGTCCAAAAATGATGCGAACGAAGCTGTATCGGTGGTCTCTTTAACTTCCAGCTCTGGAGGATATATCAATGGAAGAAATTCTGCAAATCTAGAATTATTGATAGATAAAACGTCATCAATATACCTGTATGTGAAATTAAAGGCCCTAGCCTCATGAATCTTCTTATCTTTTACAAGCTTTTGAAGAAACTCCGACTCATATGAGTATAAAAATAAATCGGCTAGAAGAGGGGCACAATTCGTACCCATTGGTATGCCGACGACCTGCTGAAACAGTGTCCCTCCAAAGGAGACAAATATGTTATCGATGAGGAACTCCAGCATACTGATCACTTGTTCCTCGGAGTAGCATGTTTTACCTTTATGAATTTTGTTTGAAAAAAAATGTGGAATTGTAGCCTAACACAACAAATTTTGAGCCATAGTTTCTATGACTAAAAGCTTTATGAATTGTTTCTTTTAAGCGGGTTTTTAATTTGTCATGCGGTAGGGTGGTATATAGAGTTGAAAAATCAAAAGTTTTGATGGAGGATACCTGAGAGAAAGATCTTGATTTCAGGTTATCCAAAAGATCTTTAGAGTTTTTCAAAATCCACATGTGATTTATGCCACTACGCGAGTAAACAGTTTCACAATATTTCTGTTGTCCCTCTTTTACTGCAGACAGAATCTTTGTCAGGTGAATAGACAATTCTTTCGTCGAACAAGTTGATGATCCCGCTATGTACCTTTCTTTGTATGGTGTCTTATGGAGTCCAGGTATCCAATATAAATAGGGCAAATTCTCAGACTCTTTACCAGAGGGAATGTTTAAAGAGGTCATGAATGATCTGTGGTTAGCTAGGATTTCATCTTTGTCGAACGAAGTTGGTTTGTATGTGGTATTACTAGAGGTGTTGCTATTTATGCCTAATTCCTTGATTAGGCATTCGAAGTAATATGATTTACATACAAACACGATATCGTTGGAAGCCCTGTCCGCAGGAACGATAACATATTTGTCGTGAAGAGAGGAAAGACACTTAACAGCTTCTTGGTCTTTAAATACAGACGTAGGTCGACTATTAACACAATTTTTGAGTTTGTGAATCCGACCTTGTACTAGAGACCTAATTGTTCTAACCCAGTCTGACAAGGACTCTAACTCAGGATATTGGTCTACTTCTCTCTTTATCCACCTTCTGGTATAATCTTCAACAGCATCCATAATTATCTTGAAATTATGTTTCCAATTGATGTGTTGAGATTCTCTGAATTTAGGACCATGAGAAATCACCTTTCGGAGACTCTCATGTTGAATGATATTCAGATCACCAGTGATTACATGTCCAGATGGGTTGTATTGAAAAGGAGAGTGGGAGCAGTCACAAGTCAGAGGGTTCTTAAGGTACTCTTCTATGTTAATATCTTGCAATGCTTCTGTGTAGTTGAAAATTTTACGGCCAATGCTGTTAGTGTAGCTATAGGAGACAATGGGAACAGATTGATTTTTGAAATATGGTGGAATTTCTTTTACGACCTCTTTTCTATTAAGAATGTTGCTGATGTTAATAGCATCGATTCCTTTGTTAGTAAACGGAATATGGAGGAATTTTTTGTTGCTATCATGAAGAGGTTCAGATCGAACTGGTTTAAAAAGACGAAAGGACGCCACGTCACATATAATACTAGACAATCTGTACTTAGGAGAAAAAGGATCTACGCCTCCTTTGTCAAATCCAAAATCCCTAAGATCTTTGAGGTAGTTTACAGGTAGTGAAAATAAGATTGTAAGAATATGATGAAACAGGCTACTGGACCAGGGCTATAAAAAGATTCGCCTTATTCGATCTCTTAAAACGTTTACATTCCGATACCAAGATCTTGTCGAAATATATTCCGTCTCTGCAGAGACGATGATAAGCGATGCATTTTCATATACAATGTAGAGATAATGTATAAAGATAAGGAAATCAACAAAAATGTCAAAAATATTTTTTTATCAATGTGCGACGTAAAATTGTTTTTGACATTTGCTTCACTGGGTTTGGGACTGCTTTGACAACTATTTTACCTATTTTGTTCCAGTATTGTTATAAATACTGTTATAGTGACAGTCGGAACATTTGAGCCGTAATGAAAGCGGGAGGTTTGGCGCTTTAAAATCTGATTCAACACACCATTTCTTTAGAAATACCTGTACCAAGTCAGGGTCATTACGGTTTTCACAGTTTTCCGGTTGTTGACTGATTTTGTCTGTTTATATAATTTTGAGTTTTGACTTTCCCTTTGTAAGATTGTTCGGAGTTCGGTAATTTTGTTATTAACCTTAATTACTTATTATCTTTAGGAACTTAACGTATTCCGAATATAACTTTAGAAAAAAAGGGGGAAAATAAGAATAGTTTTCCATAGGGGACAAATTGTTTTCCTTGTAAAAACAAGTGTCAAGTGCATAGCATTTTCATAGCACATTTTCTTTGTTATTTGCCGTCTCATAATACAATGGCTGACATTAACAAGTTGTAGCAAGTATAAAGCTGAACATTATTATTTAAAGACGTTTGATTGGTTAGCATTCAAATTTAAAAAATGACATTTTTAAACTTTTATTTCATGACCATGAATACACATTATTTTTCTTATCTAAATTTAACACGTCTCTCACTATATCTTTTGCTGATGCTTCAGTATTTTCAATACATTTATCTAGAACATTCTTATCTTTACATTTTTACATCGCAGAAATTTGAAATTGTGTCTTAAAAGAGTACAAAATAACAACTCTCTTGGTGCTTGATTCATTCTGGAAGACGCATTAGAGTCTATATATTCCTTAAGATCTGAAACTGATCTCTCACCTTTGAATGGTGGTGTGTATGAATCAATTCCATATTGTTGCAATGCATATGAAATCTGTACATCTTCACCGGTGTAACGTGAAACTGGTTCCATGTTCAAATAATATCTAAGATAAACTCTTGGTAATGTCCAAGTATGGCCGACAAAATCGTTTTTTCCAGTATACTGTCTTTGAATGACTTTATTTTTACCAAGATCGACTCTTTCAAATGTTCTTCCATTAGCGCCAACCAACCCATGCCCATTAGTCCTAGAATACTCGACACAATATGCCAGCCATTCGGTTCTTGGTAGGATGTCGTCATCCCAAACAGATACATAATCTTCCTCTAGCATGTAAGCAATGTGAAATCTGCCATGAAATCGTAGATTTTTACTTGAAGCTATATGTTGTAATTCAATATCAGGATGCTGCACTCGGAACTTTTGTATTATTGCCGATACATTTACATAGAAGCCATTTTGAACGACTACAATCGTACTTGGTATCAGTGTTTGTTTAGAAGCAGCTTCTAACTGTTTTTGCAATGTATTACGCTTAAACACTTGTAGGACTACAGCAATTGATGGATTAAAACTATCTTTAAATCGATCGAAATAATTAGGACTTATTTCAATTTGATGAACATTTGATGTGTTGCTTTTGTTCACAATAGGACGTATTGCGATACTAGCAGTTGGAAGTTTGTTAGTTAGTAAAATATTACAAATACGTTCTGCTGCATTCCCATCTCCATACGGAAATACTTTATTTTTATTTCTTTTGTTGATATTTTCTATGATATGTGTGATACTTGGTTTTATTGTTAGTTCGTCAACAAGTTTGGCAATACCAGCTGTTATCGCTTCACTTCGTTCAGTTTCTTTTCTTAGAACTAGTGTTGGTACGTTGTACCAAGTTGCCTCTTCCTGTATTCCACCCGAATCAGTTAATATAAATTTTGAATGACTTAACATCCAATGAAGTTCTTCGTAAGGTAAGGGTGAAATACACAGAAATCTAGAATCCTGACTACAGATAGTTCGTGCAGCCTTGGTTGCATGTGGATTTGGATGAACGGAAACGACAAATAAACATTTTGCACATTTAACAGATGCAATCGAGTTGTATAAACGGTCCATTCTACCAATATTTTCTCGCCTATGAATTGCAAGAAGAACTAAAATATCCGACTGTCGGCCATTCAACTCTTTTCCGGTCACAAAAATCCGAGAATTATCAATGCCTTCATTTAATAGATTTCTACGGTTATTTTCTGTTGGCGCAAAGTGATATGTTGCCATTGAAGATATAGTTTTACGGTTAAATTCTTCCGGAAAAGGTGAATACATATTAAATGTACGAAGCCCTGCCTCTACGTGCGATATGCGTAATTTCTTATGAAATGCTACCGTCGCTATTACCATAGCAGAAGTTGTGTCCCCTTGTATCATCCAAATATCATTAGGCTCTGATTGTAGATGATCAGTTTGAATGAACAGTTTTCCCGCCAACATGTTTAACGATTGACCCTTTTCAAGCGTAGTGTTAAACCATATATCGACATTTATATGAACAGTGTTAGAAAGGGATGTATAATCTCCGCATGTTGTCCTGTAAATATAGTCGTAACAACAAACTTGGTAGACTTTTTAAGTTCTTGAATAACAGGAGCTATCTTGATAACTTCCGGTCGTGTCCCGAAGAATATTAAAATTCGTTCTTTTCCCGATAGCTTGGGGGAAACCCAGGACTGTTGTGGAAATGAATAGTGTAAATTGTTGTTTAAAATTCTATAGGCAATGTCTTCCACCATTAATGTAGAATTTGATGTTCTAATGTTAGCATACATAAACACAAAGCTACAACCACAAATGATCATTATCCAAGCAAAGTAAACACGTCGTGATTTTCTGATGATCATTATTTTTTATTCTTTAACACACTGACAATATTTAATAAATTATTGGTAGATACGGACAACTAAGATGGTTGTACTGTGTTCAATCACTCATAAATTTGAACCTCTAATTGTATCTAGTTCTGTTTAAATGTAGCATTACAATATCCCATTACCTCATGAATTCAAAGATTCAGACGAAAGCAAGCAGTATGGCGTATCATATTAAAGCTTTAGAAAACATTTTCCTACTATTTTATAATTTATAGATGTTCCCTTGATATTCTGTACGTATTAAAATTCATCTCAAACATTAATTTTCATCTTTCTTTTGGGAACACCATTTAAGCTGCAAAAGAAAGAAAGTGAGCCATGCATCATCAAAAGATAAAAATTATAGTTTTGACATATTTTCAAAAGGCCATGCTAGTTTATCAATAAGTAAGACATTTTGGTCAGATTCAGACTTAGAAGAATAGCAAAGTATTTACAAACTCTACTTCTCCAAAATACCAGTCAAACAACATTGGTAGAATACACAGATAATCATCAATATCATTCAAGTACCAGATTATACAGGGATTGTCGTGGTCGTATGGTAGTTGAATTTATAACTACCTGTGCAATCAGTGCCTATCACCACTAACGTTGTGAGTTCGAATCCCGCTCAAGGCTAGGTGTACTCCATACAACATTATGTGATAAAGTTTGTTAGTAGCTTGAGACAGGTCAGTGGTTTTCTCTGGGTCCTGTGTATAAACCAGCAATATATTAAAAGAATGAATGATTGTTGTTTATAACTCCCAATGAGCAATTGCTCAGCTTTATCACGGCGTGCCCCAGTTACATATCAATGAGATAATAACCATGCTAACAGCTTTATCACGGCGTGCCCCAGTTACATACAGTGCCGGATTTATCACGGCGTGCCCCAGTTACATAGTGCCGGATTTAGGACAATGAGGCCCTGTGGTAGTTAAGTTATTATGCCCCTTTTTTGGACCCTGAAGGAGGTAGACCCGGTAGGCCTGCACAGGCAGTCAACTCTATCGTTATGTCTGGAATCACTCCGAAACAACGCCTTCAAATTTTAAATTGCACAACATAAGAAAAAATCCATCGTAAAAATGTGTTATTGGAAGGAAGATGCCCCCCGTGGCCAACGGGGCTCTGTGCTTAAGCACACCTAAGCACAATGGTAAATCCGGCACTGACTATGGATCGAACCACATATGGCTGTTCAAAACGTCCTCTGGATGTATCCTATAGATTGGATTTATTTTCAATTTATATACGAAAAGCCTGATCGTGGACCATATTGTGTACCTTGTTTGAATAGCATAACGATCTTTGCATAATACAAACCCCTATGTAGCAGTTATACTATAGGTTGTATTCCTCATATTTTTTCCTGTATCAGTCATTTGTTTTATATATCGTTGAGTTGGCTCTCGTCTTGTGCGTTAAACAACAACTTATCAATCAATCGACTGACGAATTGAAAGGATAAAAATGAGGGTCAGGGGGTTTGGGTTGTGGTGTTTAACGCCACTTTCAACAATATGTCAGTTATATATCGTGGCGGTCAAGCGAAGAATGATGGTTGATAACACGACCGCGTTGTGTAAATAGCGATGCGACCAAAATTTAAGCGACAAGAATGTATATATTTGAAAGCATAATGCAGTTTTATTTGTTTATGTGAAATGGAATTTTACATTGATTAACAAGTTGGTTTTTTTTTTGTATATTATATGACTGGTTACGTTATATTTCGCACTTTGGTGAATCAATTTTGAAATATTTGACTTGGAATTCAATCAATACCATCAACAATAAACTATACAGAGACATTCAAACCACGATTAAATATTTGAAAATTATCAGCGAAAATATTTACTTAATTAATGAGTGAGCAAATAATTCTAGAAAGCACTAGGTGCAAGGTACAATATTTCCTCTTTTCTAAATAGAGTATGTCTAGTAATTTACATCGTTATTTTTACCACATAAAATAAATATCATTAGAAACCACAAACGACAGAGGAAGAATGGGAACGTAATATTAACCCTTTCCCACTTCAATCTGTATTATCTGTATTAAAAGATCTGGAGGTCACGAAAAGTTCAACCACACCATGTGTACAATATAGGTACCGTGTACTTTACAGAGTGGAGTCTTGTTTGTGAGTTCAAAGTGTGGAGTCTGGGATACATTTTAGAGTGCATTTACATTTTTTGAGCGGCGTTATAGAAAATGTGTATAAAGGAATTTCCTAATATTAATTATTTAAGAAATAAATCATGGAAGCCAGAATGTGTTGGGAGTTTTAACATGGATTGGCGGATATTAGTATTTTATCCCGAGCCAGAAACAAATTATGGCTTCCAGGATTTATTTCGATTATGATATTTCTAAGAGTACAAATACGGTAGTATACTTTGATTGGAAGACGGTAATTTATATTTACGCTTGCGGAAAATGTCGCACACAATTTATGCTGTCAATGGAAAAATCAGTCACATTCACCGGCGCATGTGCTAATGAGATTATACCGAATGGATAACTCGCTCGTTTTCTAACAAAGCGAAAGAAGGAGGTTATGTTATGTTCATCTGATTTGATCGATCTTCAATATAATTGACATTGACTTGTATATGTAACAAACGAATACCGCCATGATAAGTGCCCTTTAGATTATTATTATACAAGTAATTCTGTCCACAGATCACCATACTTCATGACGGATTACGTCTAGAATACACAATTAAATATGATAGTTTATTTCAAAGGAGATTATACAACCTTAATCTGTTATAATAACCTACCTATAGAATTAGATTATTTTCCAAGAATAGATGTCAGTTCTGCTACAGGCTTGAGAAAAGTTTGAAGATACCAAAGGGGTAATCAAGAAGCCGTATATATCGAAGGACAGGCAATACATTGGCCAAAAGAAAAAGGACAAACAACAATCTACAAAACACTACATAGAAAACTAAAGATCGAGCAACAGGAATCCCACTAGATAGAGAGTGGAGTGCTGGGGTGGAGTCTTCAGTGAATATGTGGAATATATGTTTGGAGTGGTATTATAGAAAAGAATATTCAATGTGACACTTCTTTCTTTTAATACAGTGCAATAAAATATATTTGTTTATGTGACCAGTTTGGTGACAATCTGGGTCTGGAAACATATTTTTATTACAATGATTACAGTTACAGAGTTTCTTCAGATTTAGTTACACATTATCTTAATAGCTTCTAATACCAATGTCAATTAATCAATAAGGAAACAGTGTACGAAAACATTTAAGGTTGAATATGTAAATCATAATAATGTCTTGTAAAATAAAAATACAAAATAATACCCAAAGGACAAAATATCAATATGTGTCAACATTTAAAACGTCACCAGTAGGAATTTCATTTATACATTTTTCTACATTACATTGTTACTGAAAGGGATGTAATTTGTTGTTACTTTCTAATTGATGTTGCTAAGTAACAGAATCATTATATTTACAGAAAGCCATGCGTGTTCATATGTTGCCATTGACATGGCAATATAATTACTATCATCCATCCCCAGTGAGCATGGTTAATTAACAATCTGATCTGATATTGTCTTTTGTATCTTTCAAACAGGACGATAATCAGTTTCATTTATCGTACGATTACTATCACATCAAAGTCGTTCATATACCATATCGGTAATATAATTGTTAGCGTGCCCGCCTCGAGTGGGGTAGATCATTGCCTACATAACGATGAGATGATAACCATGCTAAGAGCTTTCTTAATCACATTTTCACACATCATATGCAGTATAAAGCAAGAGATGAGCAAGGTCTGTGTATACGAACATCATGCTCACTCCAAAAGAGATCAGCAAGGTTTGTGTATAAGAACAGCATGCTCACTCCAAAGAAATGAGCAAGGTCTGTGTATCAGAACATCATACTCACTCCAAAGAGGTGAGCAAGGTCTGTGTATCAGAACATCATACTCACTCCAAAGAAATGAGCAAGGTTTGTGTATCAGAACATCATACTCACTCCAAAGAAATGAGCAAGGTCTGTGTATCAGAACATCATACTCATTCAAAGAGGTGAGCAAGGTCTGTGTATCAGAATATCATACTCACTCCAAAGAAATGAGCAAGGTCTGTGTATCAGAACATCATACTCACTCCAAAGAGGTGAGCAAGGTCTGTGTATCAGAACATCATATTCACTCCAAAGAGGTGAGCAAGGTTTGTGTATCAGAACATCGTACTCACTCCAAAGAGGTGAGCAAGGTCTGTGTATCAGAACATCATACTCACTCCAAAGAAATGAGCAAGGTCTGTGCATAAGAACATCACCCTCACTCCAAAGAAATGAGCAAGGTCTGTGTATCAGAACATCATACTCACTCCAAAGAGGTGATCAAGGTCTGTGTATCAGAACATCATACTCACTCCAAAGAAATGAGCAAGGTCTGTGTATCAGAACATCATACTCACTCCAAAGAAATGAGCAAGGTCTGTGTATCAGAATATCATACTCACTCCAAAGAGGTGAGCAAGGTCTGTGTATCAGAACATCATACTCACTCCAAAGAGGTGAGCAAGGTCTGTGTATCAGAACATCATACTCACTCTAAAGAGGCGAGGAAGGTTTGTGTATCAGAACATCATACTCACTCCAAAGAGGTGAGCAAGGTCTGTGTATCAGAACATCATACTCACTCCAAAGAGGTGAGTCTAAATGTATAAGTTTTACAGGAGTCGACTTTGATTGTAACATTTTACGTGAATGATTTCCCTTTAAGGCGGGCAAAATGGTCCATTTCATGCACAGTTCAATGAAAATAACATATATTTTTACGTTAATTTTTCAAAATTTTAATGTTGTAGCAACTTCCGAATTTTCTTTTTGTTATGAAATAAACATTAGAGAAAATCGAAGAGGCAACAAAGAATGGACAATCTAGAGAAACTGACAACATTGGGTACACAAGACACAAGACGAAGACAAACAAAACCAAAAAAACACAACACAATATGTGTTGGACACTGCTACACGCAGGCAAACACAAATAACGTAAATAACGTTTTTATGCGAAAATCGTAATGGACATCATAACACGGAACTGACAACGTAAAGACTCATAATAGTACAACACAAAATACTAAAAAGATGAACAACACGGACCTCTCCAAAAAACGGGGGATGAACTCATGTGCTTGCGAAGGGTAAGCGGTTCCTTCCTCTTATTCCCGATTTGCGATAATTAGAGTTATTGTTCTTGAATCGAGTTATCTTTTCCTAACAGAGGGTATGTACACTTCCGGTTAAATAACTGTAAACGTCACAAAACGTTTAAAAAATTGAAAAAACTATGTATTCTTATTCAAATAAAATCCGATTTATTGGAATTATTTTTTTTAGCTTTTTATAGCGCCCGATATCGGTGGATTCTAATAGATCTGTATTTTTATTTCATATCCTGAATGACCGTAATAATTAATAAATTCAGTGTTTTATATTCAAAGATGTAGCATTTTCTCGAAAAATCGGCTTTGCTGTTAAAATTACGGACGTTAATAGCGATGTATTCAAAATTCATTCCGATTTTCGCAGTGGAATCATTTGTTTTATTTTCTTTTACAGGGGATTATCTTAATCCTGAAATGTTCAAGATATTTTATCTGCTCGGAGTCTATTAAAAAGATGTCTATTTTTTCAGATACAAGTGCTTTCAATGCTGGTGTAAAGGAGAAAAACACGAAAACAAACAAAATCACAATTGTTAAAAATCAAAAACTTGCAACACAAAACTTCCTTTTTAACATGCATATACATTTTCCCTTTGGTAACATATAAAGACTTTCCCTTTTATGGAAAATATGCTTAAATATGATTTTATGAAATATAGGCATCATCTGCTTTATTATAGAGTTGCACCAATTTGCATCAGGTACACCTTATATACCACAAAAAAGAAACCAAAACTTACAAATTTGATCACTGTACCATAGCCGTGATCGTATAGTCGCTGCTTCGCGACCCCTGCAGATTTACACTGAGAGTGCGAATCTTATCGGAGTAGTTTTGGCTTGTTTTGGGGTTTGGGGGGGGGGGGTTTGTTTTTTTGTTTTTTTTAGAAACATAATGTGTTTCGTTATTAATTTCGGTTAAAGTGATGAAAATGGAGGCTATTTTTTTTTTCTTTACATATTATAAGGATTGTGAGTGTATACAGTAGATTTGTATTGATTTTTCGAAAGCTGTACAACGAATATTTCCTTACATATGAAACCATAACACGAATATACATGCAAGCTGTTAATTTCATATTTTTCTTTTTCAATATTAACTATTCTGTCGTTTTTTGTTTTTTTTCGAACATCACTAAAAATAAAGCAATTTAGCACATGTCGTTTTAATCGGAAGCAAACCATCAGAGCCTTTTTTATATTTTGCTTTGTGCTTGGTAGTTATTTTTCTTAAATCTGCAATTGAGAAATCAAATCGTCTGCTATGTATACTAATTCGCATTTTACCCCATCACTACTCTAAGTAATAAATTTACTTGACCAAATGCGGGAGCACAGTAGTCATGATCGTATTGGCGCTGCCTTGTGATGGAATGGATAGTTCTAGAATGTGGTTCGAATCCCATCAGTCCTTTTGTTTGTGTGTCTACATTGTTAAGCTTAGCTTCAGAACGGCATTTTGGCTGTAAGATTATGAGACTGTAAATGCATTTATTGCAAAATAACCTATTTGTCGTCAGTACTTAGACGGTATCCGAAATCATGGGTAGCGGTCGAGAAGTGCATATGTCTAAAAATACATCTTTAATATGACAGATAAGTTTCAATGGACAAGAGGTGCGATCTCCAAATACACCATTGTTTTTTAAACGATAGACCGATTGCTTGTTCTTGGTATATTAAAAACAGAAAAAAGCCGCGTTCGTGATCGTTTTCTTTCCTATTCAAAATATTCCAGACGAGGGACATTATTCATTCAGAAAAAAGTGGGATCTGCTCTGACGGAAACCGAAAATTGGGATTTGCTTGTTGACTGTACAAGTCGAGATGGTCGGCAAATGTTAGATGCAGGTGTTCACCTATCTGACGCACATACCGTTTCAAACACAGTACAAAATATTCTATCGAATCCACTTCTGCTTTTACAAATGGTGAAGAAACAACAGATTCTATTATTTCTAAAATGATTTCAAATTTATTTTGCTTTGTCTTCGACCGCTCGAGTGTAATGAAAAAAATCAAATACGCTGTTTAATGAAAGGAGAGAAAACCTTTTTTAAAGAAAATATTCCAGCTTTCAGTGTACAATGAAAATCGCGCAGTATTTCCGTTTTGCATAAAAATCTGGTGACAATCATCCAAAACATTTCAGAAAGTTAATTATGTAACATGTTCATTGGTATTATGAAAATACAGATTTTGAGTTATTTGTACAAAAATGTTACAAATCCAGAGAAAAATATGTTAAATAAATAAATAACTTTTTTTATAGAAGTTTAAAAAAAGGGAATGCCGTGTATATAATTTTCTTTATTAAAGTTAAAGCCTCTATTGAACTGTCTATAGCAGCTCATTTTTTCATTGTCTTCTGATCGGCTTTTTAAAAGATACGTCTCTACATCTTTGTCGAAGCGCAACTCCCGGAGCTCATTCTTGTTACCACTGATTTTTTCATTACATTTCCGTAAAAACTCTACAAGTTCGGTCTTTTTTTTAAAGTTAGGAAGTCTTCAAGTGTTGCCTTGGAATCTACGTCAATTAACTTCATATTTTTTCGCATTTATTATTTATTCAATCAATTTATTAAAAACAGCCAGGAAAACTTTTGCAACCGGAAATGCTATATACCCACTGCCAAGGACGATAATTCAAATTACGAACGCTAACTACATTTTCCGCAAAGAGGGAATAAGACACCCACCATGAAATTATCCTCTGATTTTAAACAAACTTCAAATATCCACAAATTATGAGAAAAGTATACTCAAACTGTGTTGTACTTTCTATTGCTCCTGCTAAATCGGACATCATTTCTCTCTAGTAGAGGAAATAATTCGTATTAAAAGATTTCTAAAAACGGTTTAAAAGGGTGTCAAGGATATGTTTGACTTGCAATTTGATAAAAGAGAGAGAAAAAAACACAAATTTATCTTAAATGAATAAAACATGAATAAATGCAACAGCACATAGTCATAATGTTTTACAGTGCGATACTTCGTATAACATTAAAAGAAAGAAATATAAAACGGTTTGTGCAGAATTACCATTAGTCAGTCACTTTCGACAGAATGGTCATGATTTTTTATGAATTTTGAAATTGTTGCTTTATTCCCTATGCAGTTGGATTGTTCCAATATTCAGAGAGTACACGATCAAAGATAATGACTACTGCTGTTTTTTTATAAGTAGTATTTAGTGCCTCTAAATTATATCAGTGGAAAAAGCTGCCAAACGAATGCCATATTCACAATGTTTTCAAATTCAGAGATACTTTTTCTACATTTTTAAATTAAATAACGGGTGGGTTATGGTGTTTAACGCCACTTTCAATAATATTTCAGTTATATCGTAGCGGTCAGTTTTATTGGTGGAGGAAACCGGAGTACCCGGAAAAATCACCGATCTGCCACAAGTCAGTGACAAACTTTAGCACATACTTTTGTATCGAGTACACCTCACCTGAGCGCGATAATAAAAATGGATTTAAAGAAAATATCTGAATTCTATTTTTAGAAAAATGACGTGGCACCATGAAAAACCGAAAACTTTACACACCATTATTAATAGTGTATGATGTCTATGTGAAAGAGGCATCTTATATCAATATCAAGATCAAGAAACTCTTTTGGTTCATTTTTGCTTTAAGGTTCATTATAACACTTATCAGATTCAAAGGGTGCACTCGATATGCCAATTTGTATTTAATCAAAATTTCTTAGTGTCCTTCAATATTTTATTTGAAAACAAAAATTAATCCAAAACAATTAGTTACTTGACATCTATAAAAGATGTTGTTTTCACATAGACATCTTACACGTCTAATAATGGGTTTAAAGTTCCCGGTTTTTCATGATTCAACATCATTTTTTAATAGAATTCAGACCTTTTGTTTTAAATACAAAATTGTAAAAATAGATAGCACAACATGATGTTTATGGTGTAGGCTAGGCACTCCCAGTATCTATATAGCGTTATTTAATTTGAAAATGTTGAAAAGATACCTCAGAACTGGAAAACATTGTAAATATGGCGTACATTTTGCAACTTTTTCCACTTCAGATACAATTTTGAAGCATTAAAATACAACTTATTAGCATATAAACAGTGGGAGTTCCTACTTTTGATCACGCACTCTGAATATTGCAATAATCCAACTGCATAGCAAACAAAAAGGAAAAAAATACAAATTCTATAAAAATCATGGTCATTCCGTCGAAGGTGACTTTGGAGAATGGCAATTCTGCACAAACCGTTTTGTATTTCTTTCCTTTAATGTTATACAAGGTATCCCAATGTGAAATATTTTGACTATGTGCTGTTGTTGTTTCACAACTTCTATTCATTAAAGACAAATTTGTGGGGTTTTTTCATTTATCAATTTGCAAGTCGAACACACCCTTGACAAGTGTTATAATGAACCTTAAAGTAAATCATTCACTGTCGTCAAAGAGCTCCGATCGAAAATGCTTGGTCAACATCCGGGATATTTTAAAGCGGTATTTTTAAAGAAGACACAGATAATTATCGTAAGTATTTATGAATATACTGTGTATATAATGTTTTGAATTATGAAGCTTTATGATTGTTATTATTATTAATTTCATTTTTTGTCCAAATATCATTTATTTTTGCAGTGTAAAATTAGATTTTTCTATAAGTTATAAGGAATCCGGCATCAAAATCACTACAATCAACTGAAATATCGCTATATCTTGCATTTACGAATAAATTAAATGTTGCCAAAAAAGAAAAAAGTATTGATGAATGATTGATTTTACTTAGAAATATTATTTTGTTGAGGAAATGTCAGTTAGTAACTAGTCATACCCTAAAACATGATGTCAACAAATGTTTTTGAAATCCGGCTTGGTCAAAATGTAAACATGTATAGAAACCGGCTGTGTCATTTATTAAGAAACGGATTTGTCAGTATGTAAATACGACTGATCGTATTATTATTGAGCATTATATTGCAATTTAGCAATAGTTATGATTAGGAAATATCTCAAAAGCGATAAATAGTAGATCCATGGTATGAAGATTCGCCATGGCTGCTAATTTCAGCTACTTTGTACAATAAAAAAAATCGTTATTTCTATGTTAAATTGCTACTGTCGCGAACACTTGATTTTTGTTATGCTTTTTGTGGCACTGGCATCACGGTTGGTGCTCAATACGCTACACTCACTGTACAGGCGCATCACTTGAGTAGTGGGAGATTCTTTTTATAATACAATATTTTGATCTTATACTCGTAGATAACGAAGTAAGTCACTCTGTGGAAATAACTTCGTGGAAACGATATTTACATTTCTTCACAGTATAATGTTTACATTAACATTACAGATAAGCAATTAACAAAGGCTGTAGTATTGAATTCCTTTCCGCATGGACGATTTTGGCAGTTTGTATATACAGAAAATGTTAGGTGTACTCGATTAATGCAACGTTCGTTACAAGTTGTAATACGACAAAAGTTCGTGCTTCGGATGTTATAGTCCCCTGCCCATCCACCAATATTAATGCCAAAAGAATTTCAATCACTCGTATATATTTTGTATTTTGGGGGGGGGGGGGGGAGTAGAAATGACAGACTGAATGAATTTGTCATGTTGATATATATGTATAATAATACTATGCGATCTTGTAACGAAAGCAAAACCCTACACTGTGTCGAGTCTTATTTATATTACATTATTTTAGTAAATAAAAAAATATTTTCGGAGGAGTGAAACGAGGGAGAGAAAAAAATAGACCATATTGTCGAAAATATCAAATTTATATATACGAGTTTTGACGAGTTTTTCTTACCCGTTTCGCAGCGAGTGGAAATGAATTATATATTATAAGTTTATAAGCATACTGAATGCTGTTACTGTTTCTTACCGTCGCTCAACATGAATCAGGTACCAAATACAAATGCATAGCAACAAATATCCGGTCAATACCATGTGACTACTCGAATAGAACAAGTGCAGGATAAAAAAAAACATTAATTGGGCAGCGAAGAAATATTATTAAAACATCTTATGTTTCAATCTTGCGATTACCCTCATTTTATTTGTATAAGCTTCAGACAATTTGATTGCTAAATTTATATTTTATTGTGAGCTCCATACATATGTTTGTGTATCTTTACATTCAGCATTCACTTACTTAGTATCTGCTACTTTACAGATGAATCCTATCAGTATAACAGCCGTTGAGGAGTCGTTTCATGAAATGCGGGACAAGTCATATTTGTGTTCAGTTTGTGAGATCGGGATGAAATGAGCAATCTTTATATAAGACCTTCCATAGTTGCTTCTTACTAAGTTTTGGTTCATTTGGCTAAGAAGTTTTAGAGGAGAATATTAAAAAAAAATCTGCCAATCAGAAACAAGAATCGCCTGTGGCGACCATGTTTGTTAACGGATCGGGACGAAATGAGTAATCGTTACAGAGGACCTTCCATAGATGCTTCCTACTTAAGTTTCACTTCATTTGGCTGAGGCGTTTCAGAGGAGAAGATTAAAATGTGAAAAGTAAACAGATGACAGACGACGGACGACGGGCGCCAAGTGATGGTAAAAGCTCACATTGACTTTGGCAAGGTGAGCTAACAACAGTCATTGTGTAGATATGTCGCTCCACTCGGACACATTATTCTGATTCCGAGCCAACCAGTCTTTGCTCTTTCTCCTTAATGATGCGTTCTTAGCGGAGAAGCAATAAATACCAATTGTATATTCTTTTGTTTGACAAGACCGCGGCTCGTACCCACAATATATCGCACTCGAGGCGAGCACGCTAACCATTACGCTACTGATGCGGTTCCCTTTTTTTATTTATTTTTTATTAATTTGTTTAATCAAAATTTCTTGCTGTCCTTCAATATATTATTTGAAAACAAAAATTAATCCAAAAGAATAAGAGTTACTTGATATCTATATAAACAGTTAGAGTTTCTACTTTTGATCAAACACTTTGAATATTGTAATAATCCAACTATAAGTTCTATATAAAATCATGACCATTCTGTCGAAGGTGACATGGTGAATGCCAATTCTGCACAAACCGTTTTGTATTTCTTCCTTTTAATGTTATACAAAACATCCACATGTAAAATATTTTGACTATGTGCTGTTGTTTTTTTTTTCACAACTTATTCATTGATGACATTTTTTTTTCTTTTTATCAATTGCAAGTCGAACATACCCTTGACAAGTGTTATAATGAACCTTAAATAAATTACAAAAAGGAAACATAATTGTGATATTGAGCTGTTTTCGCTATTCTTTCAATTTTTTACATAGACAAAACCGGTTCTACTGAAACACAATTTTTTGCGACCAAACCGGAAAGTAGTGGCTGACAGAGCCGGCACGACTGTACGTAAATAAGCATTGTGTTTTTCACTGTATTAAATCTAAAACTATTCATGGTAGCACGCCAGTGCAAACTATCATGTATATAAGCATTACAAAGGGTTTGTGTACTTTAATTACATATATAAACTACTTTTTATAGCTTTATTTGATGATTTCAATCTCATTATTAGCATTTTTCATTGTTTATGTCCATCATTTTATCTATATCTGAGTAATCGATGAAGATAACTACAGTAATATATAAGTAAAAACAAGCAAAAATAATCGACCGATAACGACATCTTCTGGATTCAAGATAAAATAATACTATATGATCATAATACTTACTTTTTGTCGTCGCCTGTATGTCAAACATGCCTAATTGACTTGTACCGGAAGATGACAGAGTATTTCCGACCGGAGCTCTTTGACGACAGTGTCATTGTGGACACTTAAGAAATTTTGATAATAACAAATGGACTTCGGCATATCGAGCGCACCCTTTGAGAAGTGTTATAATGAACCTAAAAAAAAGAAGAAGAAAGTTCTTATAACTGTATTGTGTGATATTTAATGCTTACCTTGTTTTAAATATGTTAATACACCAATTGTCAAACCTGTGATGTAGTCTTCTCCATTCAAGACATTTAACCACGTGACACTGCTGTTGATTTACTACAAGTTGCACGTGATATAAAAAAGTGAACCTATTGATTTTATGTTTTGTTTTGATAAAACTGTTCACTTATATTTCAACTAAGAATTGAGAGTTTTAATAATATCTGGTGTAAAGGCATTGTAATTGGATATTAACAAATTACATTTGAATACCAGTTACTGATTATAAATAAAAAATGGGAAAAAACGGCTGTTTACCTGGAAATGTCTCTGTATGACATCCCCTGATTTTATTAATTTATGTCCATGATGTTACCAAGCAAACAAACTTTGCGGTTTTTGTTTGTAAAATGATTATCTTTGAAATTAGCATACTATATGCGTTTTTATAATCTCTAGAAGAAAACAAATACTGTGGTAGTCAATTTTTCCAGAAAAAATCATAAAATATTCACATTCCTTACTGGACTGGTACTCGTGACCCCTAGATTTTTTGCTGTTGTTAGAGGAGTCAGGTAATGGCTGAATCCAAGATTTTAATGGCGCCCTCCATAGGCGACAAGAAACTCCATCTCGGCGAAAGTAAAGATGCATCGACAATCCCCAAACCTCAATCGTAACTACTCGGCCATTCTCGCTACCCTGCAAATAACCTCGTACGTACATAGTAGAAATTCTTCTTAAATTGTTTGCCGGAAGTTAAGTTAACTTAAGCTGCACTAAAATATAGTCCACGAAAATCCAATATGGAAGACATACTAAGTAAAATCTAATCATGCAAAAACTAATTAAAATTTTAATTGAAATATAGAAAATTGTTTAAAATATAACCTTATCAAACTTTCATGTAACTGACATGTGAAAAGTAGTGCGATTTATACGCCTAATGCATACGAGGTTATTTGCAGGGTAGCGAGGGTCCGGAATTCGAGTGCCTGTGTATACATGTAGTTTGAATGTGCAAACATAGAAGATGAATATCATTTTATTTTGCAATATAAAAAATACGAAGATATAAGGAAAAGGTATATATAAAACCTTACTACTGAAGGCATCCATCTGCTTCCAAATTGAATGGTTTATGGTTTATGGTGGTTAACGCCACTTTCAACAATAATTCACTTCTATCGTTGCGGTGAGTTTTATTGGTGGAGGAAACCTGAATACTTTGAGAAAGCCACCGACCTGTCGCAAATCACTGACAAACTTTATCATGTATCGAGTACACCTCGCCATGAACGGGATTCGAACTCACAACTTTCGTGGTGATATGCACTGATTGCACAGAAAGCTGTAAATCCAACTACCATACGATCATGACCACTACGGCCCCGTTTCCAAATGATCAAGTTATTGTCTGTATATGTAAAATGCATTGGAGTGTCTACAAGCTGTATTGTTTTTGGAATAAAGTATGGTTATTATTTACAATGTAAGGTACTCCTTACAAGAAGTCTTGGCTTAAGTAATCATTATTGATATTAAGTTCCTGTGGACATGAGCTGCTTACTCTTTTGTGAAACATTTTAATATCCCAAGTTTTGTATGAGCGATTTTGTTGACCATGCATTTAATTTTCCCGCTTGTTTTGTTTTTATCTTTTCATTTTTGCTTAACATTTTTTTTTTCAAGATAAATGTGTGTTTCCTCAATAATTACTTATGATTAAGGAACAAAATAAGACAAGAGAAGACAAAGCAATTTATTAGGGTCTCGCCTCATCACATAGCATCATCATCATCATCAGATAAATATATGGAAAAAAAATGTATTATTAGAAATACAAATGTTATAAGATATTCTGCATATATAATGTGTATTTAAAACTTCTATTACTTTTCACAAGTATCAATGATTAAAACAAATTCTTAAATATTTTCTAATTGCTTCTTTTTCAATCTTCATTGGAACAGGACCCAGTTCTAAATTTTGTCAAACACCTCTATATTTAAAGGCACATTAATATTTTTACACAATCATTAACAATGTGGTCTTTTATTTTAAAATTCTATAAATACCCAATTTTCTATTACCATTAGACGATATATGAAATATTGTTGAAAGTGGCGTTAAACACCATAACCCTATTGTAAAATCCTTCCAATATTTGTTATCATCATCTCTTTTCCTAAGACAGATGACATTTTAAAAGTACAAAGAAGTCATGGTCGAATGAAATTTATCTCCTTGGTGAATACATGACCGCATGTTAAAACTTCAGGAATTATTATATAAACCCTTTTTAATGAAAATTAGATCCCCTACAGAATATCCTTGACGTATATTGGCCACAACTTGATAACCTTTACTTTCCATAAATTTCTATAAGACATTGGCACCTCCAGGTCCATGTAAATATTCTACTGTTAACATTTTTATATTTATCTTATCAAACGGAATTGTTTTTAGAATTTTTAACTCGTCTCCCTCTACGTCTAGGCTAAAAAAGTCAATAGTAGTTCTGTTAAGAGCTAACATAAAGGAATAGAACGGAAAACATTCAATTTGAACAGTATCTGGACGAAGACCTTGACCTTTGACCCAGTTTTTCGCTGCTTTGTCTTCCATGATTCTGCCTCTTTGGAACGCTTTGTTGAAAGTCACCTGATAAAAGATGGAAGAACAGTGACGTCAGTGATTTCTGAAAACACTAATCAGAACATGTCGTCAGATGTAGATAAGAACTGACCCAGTGGCGGATTTAGAGGGGGCGTGCGGGGCGTGCGGGGCGTGCCCCCCCCCCCCCCCTAAAATTCGCAAAGCATATGTTATACAACGTTAATTAATCAGTTCAATAAATAACTTTTTCATGAATGGTTAACTCGTAACCTGTAGTAAAATATTCTTACACATTGTAAATACACGTTGGATGTGTTCGCTGATTCATATATGTATTCGCCGTCAGTAGTTCAAAGATTATTCCATTCTGATTGGTTCCGAGGTACCAGACATCAACTATTTTATCACGCTAATTAAACATTATTTCTGCAGTCAATTTTACAACTACATACATGTACACGTGCTATTTAGAAATTATAAAATGGACGAAAATTCTAGGCCAAGAAAACAAGCAAGATTGGATACATTTCTTATTCCTCGACGAGACGAGAAAAGTCAAAGGTAAACTAAAAAGTAAATTCAATCAATACTTCGAATAATTAATTTAACAATTGATCTCATTTATAAAACATACAACGAAAACCTATAACGAGATAATCAGATGATGAAACTGAGACAGTGTGTAGAAACTTGAGTGTCCCAAGAAAATGGACACTTCTCTTTAAATAATGGTTCAAATAGTTCTTGAATTCGAAATTCTGCAATTTCACATGAAAAAAAAAATATAAGTTTGATTTGTATACAAATACCCGAAAATGTTGCCTTTTACTTTTCAAGTAAAGATCAGTAAAAATACGCGTTGGTATATTGTACATTAAAATACAAAAGTAACATATTAAAGGGATATTGTCTACCACAATCGTAATTTTTTCATACCCAAAATTATTGTCGTTTTCCGTACTGACCTTCATAAAATGAAGATTAAACACCGAATTATTGGCGAATACGCTACGAAACGTTGTTTTTTCGATATAAAAAAGCTGACCATCGTTACTGGAAGCTAATTAATTATTCACTGACCTCAGCGAGGCCAAATATATTTTTATCTATGTTTATGCCAGTAGCCCGGATGCTGCAGCATGGATGTTAAAATTCGTGTTTGTTTACCTCGCAAATACGGCCGTTTTATACTATTCATTGACAATAATTTGCTGTTGCCAGGTGCAAGATTACATATATTGAATAATATCTACCGAAAATGATCATAGGCATCATCATAAATTCATAAAATATGAAAAAAGATTGAGAAAAGAAGGAAAAAACATGTTCGGCTTACCTATCAAACAAAATATTTGCAAATTCAGCGCGAGTTTGGACGCGTAGCACTTCCTTGAGTTCGTTCCAACGGTCCAACTGATCCCCTACATATATCCTGCATTTGTTCCATTTGGAAGATACTTCACTTTTATTCACCTTTCTCTCTGAATCCGTCAAAGTCCGCTTTCTTCCACGCGTTGACAGTTTCTCTTTTGCCCAAGAACCACATGTTGTTTATTGTTTCTAAACAGTGCGCATGCTCAAGACGTGTTCACATAGAAGGCCATATGAATAGATTTGAATATTGTCATCCAGACAATAATTCTGATAACGATAGTTTTGGGTCTTTTTTGTCAAAAAATCGTATCTTTTGCAGCATAACTCGGTGTTAATCTTCATTTTATGAAGGTCAGTACGGAAAACGACAATAATTTTGGGTATGAAAAAAATACGATTTTAGTAGACAATATCCCTTTAACAAAAAAAAAATTAGCGGCAATTTATTTGTAACAATCTCTGCATCTGCACAAGAAAGTGTGAACAAATCCTTTGTCCGGGTACGTTTATATTATTTATATCTACCAATGGATGTCTGTACAATTTTTTTACACATTTTTAAAAAAATATTCTGACTACAATTTATTTGTAATAAATTAATATCTACAACTGCACATGAAAGTGTGAAAATAATCTCGATAAAATGGTCTATGCATATCTCACACCTAATTTCCGTAAGCATATTTCTCGAGAACTTTGATACATTTTTGTTGTTTGATCTTTTAGTGTAATGAGGTGTTTACGCCCGTTGCTCAAACACTGGATGTCCGTCCGTCCGTCCGTCCGTCCGTCCGTCCATCCGTCCGTCTGTAAGATTTCTGCAATCCGCAACTCCCCTGACTGTAACCACGCAATTGATTGAACTATATAATGTACTTGAAATACATTGTAGGTGTGCACAATGGTTATTAGATTTTTCATTGAAGGCCGGGTGGAGGGGGTAGGAGGATGATTCTGCAACCCGCAACTCCTAAATAACCACGCAATGGATTGAAGTGAAACTTAAACTACAAATTTGACATACAATGTAGTTTGCTCACCACGGTTTTATTTTTAAAATTGGAGGTTAGGGGTAGGAGGAGATTCTGTAATCTGCTTTATTGGCGTAAAATCGTGAATTTTCACATGAAATACCCCAACAATTTTCGCGCCTCCCTCCGCTCGGCGCAATTTTTTTAAGTGCGCCCCCCCCCTTAACTTGAAATCCTGGATCCGCCCCTGTGACCGTATCTTCTTTTAGAGCGTGAATGCACACAATGACGCATTTAATAAATTTGGAATTACACCCTAAAAACAATCTTATAAATTTATCAATTCATATCTGTTTATTTTCTGATATGGGATGCTGGTACGACCGACATGGAGAATACCGGTATGTAAAAGGAAAATGGGACAGTTTATTATATCACATGCATTTCCTTAGATCATTGAAGAAGATACCAAAGGGGTAATCAAAAGCCGTAAATCGAAGAAGGACAGATAACACCATGGCCAAAAGAAAAGGAACCAAAGGACAAACAACGATCTACAAAACATTACATGGAAAACTAGAGGTCGAGTAACACGAACCCATTTAAAACCACCGTGGTAAACTCAGGTGATTTGGAAGGGTATGCAGTTCCTGCTCCACATGTGGAACCCGTCACGATATTCCGGTGATAAGTCATGAATGAGGGAAGGACCTGATTGAGATTACGACAAACGGAACATATCCGTGGTCATTTGTGACACAGATACTCCGTAACGTTTAACACAAGTAATTGTGGGGACTGCAAAAATTTCGAAGCGATGACTTCAACTTAACCACACACCATTTAGCATATTTCCAAAATAACAACTGGATACAATTTGATAACATAGATAAAGGACATGAGCGTCCGACGTGGTAAAATCATCCACTGATATATCGAAGTAAAAAATTACGACCAAATCATATATTTGAAAGAAGAAAAGTCAACCCTTTCCAACAGCATCTGTATGCCCATTTATATACGAGGTGACCCACCTCCTTGTGAGAACATGTTACTTTTCGATGAGATGATAATGTTCTCTTTGTACTAGACCAACACGCTTAACTGGATTTGTTCAGTACAACATTACACAGGTAGACATGTCGCCCCACTTGGACACCTTATCCCGACACGGGCCAACCGACTCTTATTCCTAGCGGAGAAACCTGCCAAACACTCGAGACGAGTACGCTGACCATTACGCCACCTAAATTGTTAAAACATTTTTAAAATAAACTAATGTATCACCGAGACAGTCGTTTAAAGTAAAAGGTGTCATGTGTTTAAACTTAGAAGTAACTGGTGATGTACTAAGACAAGCGTTTACTGTTGACGGTTTCATGTGTTTAAGCCAGAAATACTAACTAACCTTAGAAGGAACTGATGTTGTACTAAGACATGCGTTCACTGTGAAGGCGTGCATGTGTTTAAGTCAGAAATACTAACCTTTGAAAGAACTGATGTTGTACTAAGAAAGGCGTTCACTGTGAAGGCGTGCATGTGTTCAAGTCAGAATTACTAACCTTAGAAGGAACTGATGTTGTACTAAGACAAGCATTCACTGTGAAGGCGTGCATGTGTTTAAACCAGAAATACTAACCTTAGAAGGAAGTGGTGATGTACTAAGACAAGCATTCACTGTGAAGGCTTTCCTGTGTTTAAACCAGAAATACTAACCTTAGAAGGAAGTGGTGATGTACTAAGACAAGCGTTCACTGTGAAGGCTTTCCTGTGTTTAAACCAGAAATACTAACTACCCTTAGAAGGAACTGGTGATGTACTAAGACAAGCATTCACTGTGAAGGCTTTCCTGTGTTTAAGCCAGAAATAATAACCTTAGAAGGAAGTGGGATGTACTAAGACAAGCGTTTACTGTGAAGGCTTTCCTGTGTTTAAACTAGAAATACTAGCGTTTGAAGGAACTGATGTTGTACTAAGACAAGCGTTCACGGTGATGGCTTTCCTGTGCTTAGACCAGAAATACTAACTAATTTTAGAAGGAACTGATGTTGTACTAAGACAAGCGTTCACTGTGAAGGCTTTCCTGTGTTTAAATTGGAAATACTAACTAACCTTAGACAGAACTGGTGATGCACTAAGACAAGCGTTTACTCTGAAGGATTTCCTGTGTTTAAACCGGAAATACTAACCTTTGAAGGAACTGGTGTTGTACTAAAACAAGCGTTCACTGTGAAGGCTTTCATGTGTTTAAACCAGAAATACTAACTAACCATAGAAGAAACTGGTGATGTACTAAGACAAGCATTCACTATGAAGGCTTTCCTGTGTTTAAACCAGAAATACTAACCTTAGAAGAAACTGGTGTTGTACTAAGACAAGCGTTCACTGTGAAGGTGTTTAAACCAGAAATACTAACCTTAGAAGGAACTGTTGTTGTACTAAGACAAGCGTTCACTGTGAAGGTTTTCGTGTGTTTAAATCAGAAATACTAACCTTTGAAGGAACTGGTGATTTACTAAGACAAGCGTTCACTGTGAAGGATTTCCTGTGTTTAAGCTAGAAATACTAACTAACCTTAGAAGGAACTGGTGTTGTACTAAGACAATCATTCACTGTGAAGGCTTTCCAGTGTTTAAACCAGAAATACTAACTAACCTTAGAAGGAACTGGTGATGTACTCAGACAAACATTCACTGTGAAGGCTTTCCTGTGTTTAAACCAGAAATGCTAACCTTAGAAGGAACTGGTGATGTACTAAGACAAGCGTTCACTGTGAAGGCTTTCATTTGTTTAAACCAGAAATACTAACTAACCTTAGAAGGAAGTGGTGATGTACTAAGACAAGCGTTTACTGTGAAGGTTTTCCTGTGTTTAGACTTTAACTATTCATAGTTTGATGGATCGGCTTCTATTAATAGACCATTCCACTTCCTAACTCTCTCAAAGAACAATGATGTGGAACTTGTTTCCCCGTTTAACGCGCCACATTCCACATAAAAACCTCTTTCCTGAAAACATTATAGTCAAGTAAGAATATAACAAAGGTGAAACCGTTTTATTGGAGATCGGTATGATTATAGTGTAAGTGTATGGTATTCTTACCATCTGGTATTGGAGATTGTTTGTCTTTAAGCGGGTAATGTCGTTGATTTTTGCGATTTTTTTTGTCCAGATATTTTTTACAAAGAGTACATTAAAAACATAAATTTACAGTAATTATCGAGTTTTAAAGCAAATTTCTTAATTCTGTATGCTTGCGTTGTGGAGAAGCAGCAAATACCAATTTGATAATCTTTGATTTGACCTGACCGTGCCTCGAACAAAGGATCTACCGCAATTCTTTTAGTACATTGTAGACATACAAACTCGGGTTAACCGGAATTCTACTACCAGTACATTTCTATTTGTTTGGTCTTTAGATGAATCATGCGATCACGCAGTTTGATATTATTCAATCGAAGCTACTACAACAATTTGAAAAACAAATTATAATGTTAATTTATGAAATAACAATTTTAAATATTGCTTTAATAAACTTTATTATGGTTGTAAACATTTAATCATGTGATTGTTTCAATTATATTGTCGGTGTCAGCTTTGTACAATCATATTTCTTTATCTGGATTAATTGTAATTAACAGGTAAAACTCATCATGCCACAGCTAAATAACCTTTAATTGTTGTGTAAACATTTATATAGTATCAGGTTTTGTTTATCTGGATATAGTAATTACGAATAATTAAATATTTGACACTTACGGCGGAATCGGAGTTAGAGTTTGAAAACGTATTTTGTACGGGACATCAAGGACGTACTTATATACGTCCTTGGGGACATTAAACATTTATTTTACATAATATTCTGCGATTTTAATTTCTGCGGTCCGGAGTTGACCGCAGAATACCGCAGAAATTAGATTGCCGCCGACATTACCGGTTATACGGTACTTTATTTTTTCCCTCCAAACAGTTTACAAGTAATGACAGACAATATCACGAGCTATCCAACACAAACAACTTATTTGAAATGTTAAAAAACATCGAAGACATAGACATTGATGGGGGAGGGGGGAGGGGGGACATGTGTAAAATGTGACGGGTTAAGTCTTATAATTGGATCCCCGCAACTGAATGAAACCAACATTTCATTGATTCATTTATTCAAGTACTATATTCTATATTATTTTGACGTTTGCAAGAAATCATATACCGACCGCTAGAGCATTTATGACGTCCTATTTTTACTACAACCGTCGTGAAGTCTCTATTTTACAACACCCCACTCGTCATTACCCTAATTTTACGACACCCGTAGCAAGTTCATATTATTATACACCCGCCATAGTCCTGTTTTATCGCACCCGTCATAAAGTCCCTATTTTACCACACCCGTCATAGTCCTATTTTAACTACACTCGTCGTAAGACCCTATTACTATACATCCGTCATAGTCCTATTTTAACTACACTCGTCGTAAGACCCTATTACTATACATCCGTCATAGTCTTATTTTTACTACACTCGTCGTAAGACCCTATTACTATACACCCGTCATAGTCTTATTTTTACTACACTCGTCGTAAGACCCTATTACCATACACCCGTCATAGTCTTATTTTTACTACACTCGTCGTAAGATCCTATTACTATACACCCGTCATAGTCTTATTTTTACTACACTCGTCGTAAGACCCTATTACTATACACCCGTCATAGTCTTATTTTTACTACACTCGTCGTAAGACCCTATTACTATACACCCGTCATAGTCTTATTTTTACTACACTCGTCGTAAGACCCTATTACTATACACCCGTCATAGTCTTATTTTTACAACACTCGTCGTAAGACCCTATTACTATACACCCGTCATAGTCTTATTTTTACTACACTCATCGTAAGATCCTATTACTATACACCCGTCATAGTCTTATTTTTACTACACTCGTCGTAAGATCCTATTACTATGCACCCGTCATAGTCTTATTTTTACTACACTCGTCGTAAGACCCTATTACTATACACCCGTCATAGTCTTATTTTTACTACACTCGTCGTAAGACCCTATTACTATACACCCGTCATAGTCTTATTTTTACTACACTCGTCGTAAGACCCTATTACTATACACCTGTCATAGTCTTTTTTTTACTACACTCGTCGTAAGACCCTATTACTATACACCCGTCATAGTCTTATTTTTACTACACTCGTCGTAAGACCCTATTACTATACACCCGTCATAGTCTTATTTTTACTACACTCATCGTAAGATCCTATTACTATACACCCGTCATAGTCTTATTTTTACTACACTCGTCGTAAGATCCTATTACTATGCACCCGTCATAGTCTTATTTTTACTACACTCGTCGTAAGACCCTATTACTATACACCCGTCATAGTCTTATTTTTACTACATTCGTCGTAAGACCCTATTACTATACACCCGTCATAGTCTTATTTTTACTACACTCGTCGTAAGACCCTATTACTATACACCTGTCATAGTCTTTTTTTTACTACACTCGTCGTAAGACCCTATTACTATACACCCGTCATAGTCTTATTTTTACTACACTCGTCGTAAGACCCTATTACTATACACCCGTCATAGTCTTATTTTTACTACACTCGTCGTAAGACCCTATTACTATACACCCGTCATAGTCTTATTTTTACTACACTCGTCGTAAGACCCTATTACTATACACCCGTCATAGTCTTTTTTTTACTACACTCATCGTAAGACCCTATTACTATACACCCGTCATAGTCTTATTTTTACTACACTCGTCGTAAGAACCTATTACTATACACCCGTCATAGTCTTATTTTTACTACACTCATCGTAAGACCCTACTACTATATATTTATACACCCGTCATAGTCTTATTTTTACTACACTCGTCGTAAGATCCTATTACTATACACCCGTCATAGTCTTATTTTTACTACACTCGTCGTAAGACCCTTTTACTATACACCCGTCATAGTCTTTTTTTTACTACACTCATCGTAAGACCCTATTACTATACACCCGTCATAGTCTTATTTTTACTACACTCGTCGTAAGACCCTATTACTATACACCCGTCATAGTCTTATTTTTACTACACTCGTCGTAAGACCCTATTACTATACACCCGTCATAGTCTTATTTTTACTACACTCGTCGTAAGACCCTATTACTATACACCCGTCATAGTCTTATTTTTACAACACTCGTTGTAAGACCCTATTACTATACACCCGTCATAGTCTTATTTTTACTACATTCGTCGTAAGACCCTATTACTATACACCCGTCATAGTCTTATTTTTACTACACTCGTCGTAAGACCCTATTACTATACACCTGTCATAGTCTTTTTTTTACTACACTCGTCGTAAGACCCTATTACTATACACCCGTCATAGTCTTATTTTTACTACACTCGTCGTAAGACCCTATTACTATACACCCGTCATAGTCTTATTTTTACTACACTCGTCGTAAGACCCTATTACTATACACCCGTCATAGTCTTATTTTTACTACACTCGTCGTAAGACCCTATTACTATACACCCGTCATAGTCTTTTTTTTACTACACTCATCGTAAGACCCTATTACTATACACCCGTCATAGTCTTATTTTTACTACACTCGTCGTAAGAACCTATTACTATACACCCGTCATAGTCTTATTTTTACTACACTCATCGTAAGACCCTACTACTATATATTTATACACCCGTCATAGTCTTATTTTTACTACACTCGTCGTAAGATCCTATTACTATACACCCGTCATAGTCTTATTTTTACTACACTCGTCGTAAGACCCTTTTACTATACACCCGTCATAGTCTTATTTTTACTACACTCGTCGTAAGATCCTCTTACTATGCACCCGTCAGTCTTATTTTTACTACACTCGTCGTAAGACCCTATTACTATACACCCGTCATAGTCTTATGTTTACTACACTCATCGTAAGATCCTATTACTATACACCCGTCATAGTCTTATTTTTACTACACTCGTTGTAAGACCCTATTACTATACACCCGTCATAGTCTTATTTTTACTACACTCGTCGTAAGACCCTATTATTATACACCCGTCATAGTCTTATTTTTACTACACTCGTCGTAAGATCCTATTACTATGCACCCGTCATAGTCTTATTTTTACTACACTCGTCGTAACACCCTATTACTATACACCCGTCATAGTCTTATTTTTACTACACTCGTCGTAAGACCCTATTACTATACACCCGTCATAGTCTTATTTTTACTACACTCGTCGTAAGACCCTATTACTATACACCCGTCATAGTCTTATTTTAACTACACTCGTCGTAAGACCCTATTACTATACACCCGTCATAGTCTTTTTTTTACTACACTCATCGTAAGACCCTATTACTATACACCCGTCATAGTCTTATTTTTACTACACTCGTCGTAAGACCCTATTACTATACACCCGTCATAGTCTTATTTTTACTACACTCGTCGTAAGACCCTATTACTATACACCCGTCATAGTCTTATTTTTACTACACTCGTCGTAAGACCCTATTACTATACACCCGTCATAGTCTTATTTTTACAACACTAGTTGTAAGACCCTATTACTATACACCCGTCATAGTCTTATTTTTACTACACTCATCGTAAGACCCTATTACTATACACCCGTCATAGTCTTATTTTTACTACACTCGTCGTAAGACCCTATTACTATGCACCCGTCATAGTCTTATTTTTACTACACTCGTCGTAAGACCCTATTACTATACACCCGTCATAGTCTTATTTCTACTACACTCGTCGTAAGACCCTATTACTATACACCCGTCATAGTCTTATTTTTACTACACTCATCGTAAGACCCTACTACTATATATTTATACACCCGTCATAGTCTTATTTTTACTACACTCGTCGTAAGACTCTATTACTATACACCCGTCATAGTCTTATTTTTACTACACTCGTCGTAAGACCCTATTACTATACACCCGTCATAGTCTTATTTTAAGTACACTCGTCGTAAGACCCTATTACTATACACCCGTCATAGTCTTTTTTTTACTACACTCATCGTAAGACCCTATTACTATACACCCGTCATAGTCTTATTTTTACTACACTCGTCGTAAGACCCTATTACTATACACCCGTCATAGTCTTATTTTTACTACACTCGTCGTAAGACCCTATTACTATACACCCGTCATAGTCTTATTTTTACTACACTCGTCGTAAGACCCTATTACTATACACCCGTCATAGTCTTATTTTTACAACACTCGTTGTAAGACCCTATTACTATACACCCGTCATAGTCTTATTTTTACTACACTCATCGTAAGACCCTATTACTATACACCCGTCATAGTCTTATTTTTACTACACTCGTTGTAAGACCCTATTACTATACACCCGTCATAGTCTTATTTTTACTACACTCGTCGTAAGACCCTATTATTATACACCCGTCATAGTCTTATTTTTACTACACTCGTCGTAAGATCCTATTACTATGCACCCGTCATAGTCTTATTTTTACTACACTCGTCGTAACACCCTATTACTATACACCCGTCATAGTCTTATTTTTACTACACTCGTCGTAAGACCCTATTACTATACACCCGTCATAGTCTTATTTTTACTACACTCGTCGTAAGACCCTATTACTATACACCCGTCATAGTCTTATTTTAACTACACTCGTCGTAAGACCCTATTACTATACACCCGTCATAGTCTTTTTTTTACTACACTCATCGTAAGACCCTATTACTATACACCCGTCATAGTCTTATTTTTACTACACTCGTCGTAAGACCCTATTACTATACACCCGTCATAGTCTTATTTTTACTACACTCGTCGTAAGACCCTATTACTATACACCCGTCATAGTCTTATTTTTACTACACTCGTCGTAAGACCCTATTACTATACACCCGTCATAGTCTTATTTTTACAACACTAGTTGTAAGACCCTATTACTATACACCCGTCATAGTCTTATTTTTACTACACTCATCGTAAGACCCTATTACTATACACCCGTCATAGTCTTATTTTTACTACACTCGTCGTAAGACCCTATTACTATGCACCCGTCATAGTCTTATTTTTACTACACTCGTCGTAAGACCCTATTACTATACACCCGTCATAGTCTTATTTCTACTACACTCGTCGTAAGACCCTATTACTATACACCCGTCATAGTCTTATTTTTACTACACTCATCGTAAGACCCTACTACTATATATTTATACACCCGTCATAGTCTTATTTTTACTACACTCGTCGTAAGACTCTATTACTATACACCCGTCATAGTCTTATTTTTACTACACTCGTCGTAAGACCCTATTACTATACACCCGTCATAGTCTTATTTTAAGTACACTCGTCGTAAGACCCTATTACTATACACCCGTCATAGTCTTTTTTTTACTACACTCATCGTAAGACCCTATTACTATACACCCGTCATAGTCTTATTTTTACTACACTCGTCGTAAGACCCTATTACTATACACCCGTCATAGTCTTATTTTTACTACACTCGTCGTAAGACCCTATTACTATACACCCGTCATAGTCTTATTTTTACTACACTCGTCGTAAGACCCTATTACTATACACCCGTCATAGTCTTATTTTTACAACACTCGTTGTAAGACCCTATTACTATACACCCGTCATAGTCTTATTTTTACTACACTCATCGTAAGACCCTATTACTATACACCCGTCATAGTCTTATTTTTACTACACTCGTCGTAAGACCCTATTACTATGCACCCGTCATAGTCTTATTTTTACTACACTCGTCGTAAGACCCTATTACTATACACCCGTCATAGTCTTATTTCTACTACACTCGTCGTAAGACCCTATTACTATACACCCGTCATAGTCTTATTTTTACTACACTCATCGTAAGATCCTACTACTATATATTTATACACCCGTCATAGTCTTATTTTTACTACACTCGTCGTAAGATCCTATTACTATGCACCCGTCATAGTCTTATTTTTACTACACTCATCGTAAGACCCTACTACTATATATTTATACACCCGTCATATTCTTATTTTTACTACACTCGTCGTAAGATCCTCTTACTATGCACCCGTCAGTCTTATTTTTACTACACTCGTCGTAAGATCCTATTACTATGCACCCGTCAGTCTTATTTTTACTACACTCGTCGTAAGATCCTATTACCATATACCCGTCATAGTCTTATTTTTACTACACTCGTAGTAAGATCCTATTACTATGCACCCGTCATAGTCTTATTTTTACTACACTCGTCGTAAGATCCTATTATTATGCACCCGTCATAGTCTTATTTTTACTACACTCGTCGTAAGACCCTACTACTATATATTTATACACCCGTCATAAGTCCCTATTTTCACCACAAACTTCACATAGATCTATGTTTCTACTACCCCACTACCGAGTCTTATTTCTACTTTACCTGTAAGGAAGTCATATTCTAACTACAACCGTCGGGAATCCTATTTCATGTCCCATTTCTACTCAATCGTCATAGAGTGTTTCTACTAAGTGCTACACCCGTCGGGAAGACCTATTGGTACTTCATCCGTCGGGGGAACACCTACTTACTAATATTTCGCTTGTTGGGAAGAATTATTGGTACTGTAACCATCTAGAAAACATATTCGTAATACACCTGTCGGAAAGACCTACAGGTACTACGTCAGTCTGAAAAACCTCTTGATACATCACCTGTCGGGAAGACCTATTGGAAGTACACCTGTCTAGAAGACTTTTTACTTACCGGGAAGACATTCATCGGGAAGACACGACGGTACTACATTTGTCTGCAAGATCACATATGATGGTAACGGCGGTAAGACATATTAATAGTACTACGTTAGGAAAAACCAATTGGCGATATACATGTTGGGAAGGCCTATTGGTACTACACCCATCATAAAGATCTATTGATAATACACTCAACGGGAAAAAAACATTGGTTCTATATCCATTAGAAAGACATTATGGTAATGTACTTGTCTGCAAGACTATTCATAAAACATCACCATGAAGATCTATTGATAATACTCATCGGGAAGACCTGTTAGTACTACATGTGTACATCCATCGCGAAGACCTTTTAGTATTGCACCTGTCCGGAAGACCTATTAGAAATACACCTGTTGGGAAGACCTATTGATATAACACATTGAGAAAAAAAAATGGTACTAATATATTCGTCGGGAAGACCTATTGATAATTGTTGTTACTATACCCGTAGGGAACACCTATTGATAATTGTTGTTACTATATCTGTAGGGAAGACCTATTGATAATTTTTGTTACTATAAATATATTATCTTATCATTATATTATATTATATTAAAATAGCCAAAATCGGCTATGGTCACCTATATCTGAGGGAGACGATCCTGGTGAAATGATGATGATGATGCCCATTTGTATACTAAACCAACACGCTTTAGGGGATTTGTATAGTGCCAGCTCATTGAAACAGTCCACATGTACATATATCGCTCAGGGGCCCCGGGTGGCTCAATGAGTTAGGTCGTTGGATCTAACAACTCATACAAGTCTATCACCAATACGGCATGGGTTCGCGCTCAACTTGGTAAATTACAAAAAAGGGTGCACTCGACTCGCAGCCGTAAGTGATAAGGTTTACCAGTTGCTTGCCCAGGGTCGGTGGTTGTCTCCGGGTACTCCGGCTTCTTCCACCACTAAAGCTGGTCGCCATGATATAGCTGAAATATTGCTGAAAGTGGCGTTAAACACCAAAATTCAAATTCATATATCGCTCCCCTTTGACACATTATACTGATTCCGAGCCAATCAGTTCTTGTTCTTAATCATTAATGTCGCGCATTTCATTTTATAAATTAGAGACCTACCTGACATATGTTCGTTAGGATTTCTTTCTCTTTTTGGTATTTAACTCGCTCCCCTACCGGAAGTGAAAAAGTCGTGCACCTTTTGTACTACGTCATCACTTCCGATACAGGTAAATGAAATCAGTTTTCTTTCTCAGCACTTGAAAGACAAAGGTGTTTTTCTCGCGGGTAGAATTTTGTTTGTTCTTTAAGAACTTTAGTTAGTCTTTCCGATGGCTGAAACATCGGAGATTTTTTGCTCAGATACTAAGCATTCCACTAGGGCGTCGGAGGCAGCTCAGGAAGCAGATGATTCTCGTGCGAAAACCCGGGCCGCCATTGTTGACAAATATTCGTCTTCTAGTTCTAAATCTAAACAGAAACGTAGTAAAAGCAAATATGAACTGTTGGAAGATAAAATGAACAGTAAATTTGATGCTTTTGGAGGTAAACTAGACCAAATGTTTAATATCTTTCAGAATCAGAATTGTACCGTAAATGGTGACAAACATTCTGACAAGGGGCAGTCACAAAGACGTCTCGATGATTCACGGACAAAAAGTCTGTTAGACGACGTAAATGTAAATTCTGAAGATGACGAAGACAGAATTTCATTGTTCGATGACAATTTATCTATTCGACCTAGAACTGGTGAACGCTTAGGTGTGGATAGTGACAACGAGTCTGTTGGGGACACAAAGTCCACAGACGAGGAACATTTGTCAGATCAAACTAGAAAATGTCTATTTGATCTCTTTGGAGATGATGCCTTAACAAAAAAAGCTGAGGCAAAGTTGGGTATTCAGATAGATGAGTCACAAAAACAAGTATTGGTAAATAGTTTGGAGGAGTACAAAGCCTAACTCAGTGTCTGCTTTTGCAGAAGACAATAAGGAGGATTTTCCAGTGCACGAGGAAACAGAAATACTTACAAGTTCCTTCTATTGATGACTTGATTGGGAGATGTTTGATTAAAAAACATAGACGTAAAGCAGCTTTCACCAAGACGGGTAAAAGCTTGTTCAGTCAACCAAGTAAGATGATCGAAAACATTGCATATAGAGGTCAGCAGGCGGCACATATGGATATTAGTATGCACATGTATATGCAACAAGGTTTAGCTGCACTAATTCAAACCTTACAGTCCGATGATGTTAATACGGACAGAGCCATACAACAAGTACGTGACATTTTTGCTATCTCAACTAAAAGTTTAGATCAGTTTGGGCGTACAGGTGCTTTCCACCATATCATTAGACGTCAGTTAGCAATGACAGACACTGGACTCTATGATTTAGATGATTCCACAGAATTGTCTAATTTACCGTTGTCAGGTGATGGAATTTTTGGTTCAGTTTTTAATAGTTTCAAAGGTGGTTTAGGAAATAGAAACTTTGAGAAAAAAGGACAAAACTCTAGACCGAATAATTTTCGGATACCTAAGTTCAACAAAAATAACAGTGCACAAGGTACAAGAGGAGACAAAACTGCTGGAAGATGACAAGGTGAGAAAAATGTTATTTCCGAAGATACCGATAGGGGGGTCGTTTATCTCATTTCTTGAAGGAATGGGAACAAATAACTCAAGATCAGTGGATACTATCAATAATAAGAAAGGGCTACAAATTAGAATTTCTCCAAAAACCTCCTTTTCTAGGAAAAAAAAGAAACGATAGTCAGTGCCAAAAATATAAACATTATCAATTTAAGAAATAATTCATGGAAGCCATATGTATATATTGTTTTTACCAAGGGTAGGCCTTTATGTCATGAAGTTTAACCCCGAGCGTAAGCGAGGGGTAAAAAGCTGACATAAAGGCCTACCCGTGGTAAAAACAATATATGCATATGGCTTCAATGAATTATTTCGATTCTAATATGTAAAAATTGGTAAAATATCGCTATAAATTGTCGATGACGTCATAAATTTAATCGGTCATAGATTAATATTATTTTTACCACGGGTTTGGACTCAAAGCTTTTGAAGGACGTCATATTAGAATTAGAAATAAATACTCTTTTAGAAAAAGGTGCAATAGAAAAGGTAGCGTTAAACGAAAGTCAAGCAGGTTTTTACAGTACATTGTTTCTAGTAACAAAGAAAAATGGAGAAATGAGACCAGTTATCAATTTGAATCCCCTCAATCAGTATCTTCGGAAATTACACTTCAAAATGGATACAATAACAAAAGTACTGAATCTAGTCAAACAAGGGGACTGGGCAATATTTAAAAGATGCATATTTTCACATAAAAATTTTCAAGAAACACAGAAAGTTTATCAGTTCAAAGCTATGTGCTTTGGCTCAACCTCATCACCAAGGGTTTTCACAAAAGTGGTGTCGGTAGTAGAATCACACGTAAGAAAACAAAATATTCGTCTGGCGATATATCTGGACGATTGGTTGGGTGTAAATCAGGTGAAATAAAAATTAATACAAGACCGAGAGATAATGCTGAATCTCCTTGTTCGACTAGGATTTTTGATAAATGTAGACAAATCAAATTTAACACCAAACCAGTCCATAACTTACATAGGGGGCTTATTCAAACTAGATCAAGTGATAGTCCTGCTAACCCTGGAGAGAGTACAAGGGATAGTCCTGCTAACCCTGGAGAGAGTACAAGGGATAGTCCTGTTAACCCTGGAGAGAGTACAAGGGATAGTCCTGCTAACCCTGGAGAGAGTACAAGGGATAGTCCTGCTAACCCTGGAGAGAGTACAGGGGATAGTCCTGCTAACCATGGAGAGAGTACAAGGGATTATTTCTGCTGTACATAGTCTAATGAATGGCAAAATAACGGCCAGACATTACTTATATTTACTGGGGAAAATAGCATCATGCCTGGAACTGATTCCGAATGCGAGATTATTTATGAGACCGATACAATTACATCTTCTCGAAAATTGCGGTCCATCAAAAAGGAGTCTCGAATTTCAGATTCCATGTATTCAAAAGCTAAAAGCTCATTTGAAATGGTGGTTGTCTTTAGCAAACATTACTCAAGGCCGATCTTTAATACTTTCACAACAAACAGTTACAATCACAACAGATGCTTCACTCACGGGATGGGGAGGTCATATGAAAAATCGAACCGTTCAGGGTCTTTGGACAGAACAAATGAAGTTACAACACATAAACAATTTAGAGTTATAAGTTGTGTTTCTGACAATCAAAAAGTTTCAAAGGTTACTTCAAAACAAACAGGTTTTGATCAGGACAGACAACACAACTGTGGTTCAATATATAAACAAACAGGGTGGAACACACTCTCTTCAGCTATGTCAGCAAGCTTGTGATCTATGGATGTTTGCATTAGAACACAAAATAGTTCTGAAATCAGCTTACATTGCGGGAGTCACAAATATATTAGCAGATCAGTTGAGTCGGATAAAGATCCGAGCAACAGAATGGGAGTTGAACATTGTGGTAGTCTAGAAAATATTTCAAATTTGGGGTCATCCAACAGTAGATCTATTTGCCACATTCGAGAACAAGAAGGCGGTAGTTCTTTGTTCTTGGATTCAACATCCACAAGCTCTAACAGTAGATGCATTAGCCATAAACTGGGACAATATGTTTGCATATGCATATCCTCCTCTGACTATTATCCCAAAAGTACTGCAGCACATGCAGAAATTTCAATGCGAGATAATACTGATAGCCCCATTTTGGCCCAAACAACACTGGTATCCTCAATTGCTAAAATTGCTTGTGGCATATCCACTTCGAATTCCAACAATAGAAAATCTGTTGACTCAGGGAAAAAGAAAAGTAGCACATCCTGATCCGGACATATTCAAGTTGACTGCATGGCGTCTATCAACAAACGTCTTAAAACAAGAGGATTTTCAGAAAATGCTCAGAAATTGTTGTCAACTTCCTGGCGATCAAGTACTCAGAAGGGCTATAAATGTAAGTTCAGAAAATTCCATTGCTGGTGTTCTGAACGGGAAATTGATCCATATACAGCCTCTTTAGAAAATTTCTTAACAGATTTATTTGAAACAGGTCTTAAATACAGACCTATTGCGGGATACAGGTCTATGTTGTCATCGGTATTATCTCCCATTGAAAAATGTCCAGTAGGTCAGCATCCTTACATAATAAGATTATTAAAAGGTGTGTTTAATTCTAGACCACCAGTACGGAAACTTTTACCTGAATGGGATTTGCCATTAGTACTAGACATGCTAAAAAAAAGAATCGTTTGAACCAATGAAATTTGCTAGTTTGAAATATATCACCTGGAAAACTGTTTTTAATTGCAATTACAACATTCAGGAGATGTGGTGATTTACAGTCCTTGAGGTTAGGTGAAGGTTCTGTAAACGTTCAAAAAAAAGGAGTAAATTTTTTAAGGCATGGTTTGTCTAAGCAAGATAGGGTTTCTCATCAGAGTCTAAGCATTTTTATTCCAGCTTTTGAAGACAACAAGTTATTGGATCCAAAGAGAACTTTGGCTTTTTACTTGAGGAAGACTGAACCATTTAGAATAACAGATGGTAAAGATGAACTGAAATTATGTTTAACTGGAAATAAACCACATAGACTAGTGTCGGCACAAACACATTCTAGTTGGATTGTTAAACTGATCAAAAGAGCATATAAGCAGAATCAAAAACATATTGGTATACTGTAAAAGGCCATTCTACAAGATCAGTTGGTTCATCCTGGGCCTTGTTTAAGGGTGCAGGTATGACAGACATTTTGGAAGGTGCAGACTGGAGTCAGCCAAATATGCTTGTGAATTTCATTTGAAAGATGTACAAATTGATTTTTTAAAGATTTGAAATCTTTCCCGGCGAGTTGGGAATGAATATTTGTTTTTAAAAATATAGGCAACTTGTTAGATACATGTATTTTTAAAGTGCATACAAGACAGGCAGTCTTAGTATATGTTCAGTGGGACAATATATCCTCGTCTGACAACATTTTTTTCTTATCAATTATGTTCCTCGTCTATTCTTGCTCACATGTGTAAAGTTCCATGGAAAAAAGATCGATAATAATAACACACTGATCCATATTTGTTTACTACCCTTTTTCCAAATGGCGTCCTATTACGTCACATAAAGTCGGTCAAAGGTAAATAAAGCACTGATTTTGTCATAGGCCAACCAAACTTAAAAAGTAAACCAGATTAAGAAAGTACTGTACAGTATTTTAGCTTTTTCAGTGTAATTGTTTTGTCTGACAAATTTCAAAGGATGTTTTTTTTAAATAGTTTGAAATTGAAGTATTAAAAATTAATTATTTGATGCAAATATTAAACTTGCTTACCCATATAATAAAGTATTTAATCCAGTGAATTTGGTGTTTTTGCTTTTGTCAATACAATCTATTAGACTGACTACATTCTGCCATATTTTTGTAAAACAATTAATGACTGATTTCAATTTATTTTAATCACATTTATTATCACAGAGTGGTAACAATTCAGTTTTCTTGATGCTATTTGTAATAATGACAGGTTTTCTTTACCCATATAATCTCATTTTTCTGTCTGGTTTAATTTAATTCTCTGTTCAATTTATGCTATAAATTTTTATTATTGCTGTTAAATTAATTCTTTTTCTATCTTCTCTGTGAATTTCATTTCATTACCCCAAGAAGTAAGGGGTATATTTGTTATTAAAGTAGCAGTGGAAATGCTAAATAATCTGCCATTTTGTGACTAATGGAGAGCACTTGCATGTATTTTCCCGGTAAAATCGACCATTTTCTAGAAAATGGTGAAATGTGAATGATCAATCATCATATTTTCAAAGTATTTTAAAATACAATTTGCTTGGCCTACATTCCAGAAACGGTCATGAACTGTGATGACGATTATGTCAACAAACCGGAAAAATACAAATGCTTGGGGAATACCATCGATGGAAACATATTTAACAAGCATAATGATCATGAAAAAAAGACATTAGTAAAAAGGATCTTTTTTACTTGCCTGGAATTTATTCAATTCAAACTTCTCTGTTTTAATCTCATCTTGTAATTTTGATGTTGAAAAGAATTCCCTCTGTGTTCATGTACGCTATGAATATACAGAATGACGTCATTGGTCTCGTGCTGCGCGAGAATTGTAAATCAAAACAAGTGACCGACATTATTCCATGACCGAGCTGATGTCACGGTAGAAAATAAAAAAAAAAAAACAATTAAAAAAGAAGAAGAAAGTTTTAATTGTACACAGGAAGAGGATGTTTTCAGAATATATGAGGAAACTTCTTCATTTACCCTCAGCCAGCAGAAATGTACTGCTTTGGAATCAGTGGTAATCCTAACGGACTTATGTCAGGTAGGTCTCTAATTTATAAAATGAAATTCAAAAATTTGTAATCAAGTTAAAAATTTTATGAATAAATCATACCTACCTGACATATGTACGAACCACCCACCTCCCCGTAAATGAGAAGTTTTTTGCATGGTGTCTTTCAAGCGCCATCGAAAACTGATTTCATTTACCTGTATCGGAAGTGATGACGTAGTACACAAGGTGCACGACTTTTTCACTTCCGGTAGGGGAGCGAGTTAAATACCAAAAAGAGAAAGAAATCCTAACGGACATATGTCAGGTAGGTATAATTTATTCATAAATTTTTTAACTTGATTACAAATTTTTGAATTTGACAGAGATACAGCAAATACCAATTTTATCGTTTATTTTGGGTTTTGCCAACCCCGATATCGAACGCAGGATCTACACTCGAAACGAACATGTAATAACAATTACACCACCGAGGCGAATCAATAGGAACACAAGCGCCAATATGTGAAATGCAATGAAGTCCCCGTTGAACAATATTTCTACAACAATAAATACTATGTTTCAAATTTTTCTAGTTTAAAAGTTCCATGGAATAATTTTCCTCGGTTAAATAGTCCATGTGATATTTTTTCCTACTAAATATGGTCCATGAACTTATTTAATTAATGTCTTTATTCCGTTCGGACTAATTTCCCAACAGGACTTATTTCACGGTTACATATCCAGGGGAGGTTTTCTTAGGTTTAGGTTTATGGTGCTTAACGCCACTTTCAACAATAATTCAGATATATCGTGGTGGTCAGTTTCATTAGTGGAAGATACCAGAGTACCCGGAGAAAACCACCAACCTGCCGCAAGTCACTGACAAAATTTATCACATATTGTTGTATCGAGTTCACCTCGCCTGAGCGGGGTTCGAACTCACAACGTTAGAGGCACTGATTGCATAGGTAGTTGTAAATCCAACTACCATACGATCATAACCACGACGGCCCCTCCAGGGGAGACAGACGGAATAAACAATACAAAGGGATATAACAGTGTCCATCAGGGACTGTTTATTTTTTGTTTCGACATCTTAGTTGTTCTTCACTGGCTATCTGTAATAGTTTGTTGATCGTATTGTTGTCTATATTTATGTCTTGAACTTTCCAGCGTTCACTTTTGTCTTTGTGACTTTTAAAGTCGTCAAGCAACATGGCTTCATTTTTCGCTGCTAACGTAGCATTATTACCCAGATATTTATTTTTGATCCATGATATTGGTATTCCTCCTGATTCTCTGGCTAACGATTCTAAATACTGATTAGGGTAATAATGCTCTGGATATAGCTGAATAACAACTGTACATTTCTTTATAAATATTGAATGTATCATGGCGGCGCTATGTGCGCCAATTATTATATCATGTTCATGCATCCATCTCGATTGATTCAAATATGGTAGTTCTTCAAAATCCACAATATCATTTGTAATGTTCATCCTATCTATGTTACGGATACGCAAATTTCTCTTTCTATTTATAATTCCAATGTGCTTTCTTTTAACATCTTGGCGGAATGCATTGTGCTGTAGACGAATAGCGTCAGCAGCGCTAGACAGCCATGTGTACGGGTGTCCAGGTTCTACGTGTACATTTGTGTTGTTTAACATTCCTAGAATCGTACATTTTCTCGGCTGTTTACTTATTACAAGACAGCCCATTATCGATGATATAAAATTGAACCATTTGTGTGATAGTCTGTCTTTAACAACGAAAACACAATTTTTTGCTTGTTTTTCTCCAAACCACGACCAACATGGATATACTGTTTGAGCTATATCTGGTATATCTGTAAACCTAGGTGTCGTCTGCTTAGAAATTATACAGGCGTGCATCTGAGTTGTTTGTGCCCCGAACACTCCACCTTCACATGGTATGGTAATTTCTTTCATTGATATTTTAATGGGCCTATCGACTTGTCGTATGAGTGTTGTGTTAGTCAGCCAGTGAGCTAATGGTTTACTCCAAAATTCATTATAATATATCGCACCTTTGGCAAACAAAGCCGGGATGTAAGAAAATGAACTTCTAGACATGATAAATATATCTGATTCAATCATTGTTTTCCAAGCTTGAACTACCGAAGTGTCCAGTTGAACATCGTAACCAGCATTCACAAAATCAGCAAATGATTCCGTTCTTTGAGATAAAATAATCACATGATCATTCGGTTTCCGAATGTTTTCCAGTAAATCAAGAAAATATGAGTTCGGAATATACCTGAAATAATCTCCAGTCTGTGGATAATTCATGTTGACATCGCCTCTACGTACATGCACAACAATTGTTCTGTTTGTTTTCACATTAATGGCGTTCGAACGCTGCTTAAAAAACGGATTCATAAAAATCCAGTGATCTGATTTATAGTTTGAACTTGCAAGTAACATGCAGTTTTTAAATGGATGATGTTGTATACGAAAGGGTAGTTTCAGCAATCGAAGAAGTTCAATCAACGTTTTAGTTTGGCCAGTTGAGCCGATAGCTCCTTCATAACTCACATTATGCTGAAGGGACCAAGACCAAGCGAACATAATGTCATGTATTTTTGCCCCATATCCACCAGGAAACAGATTAGTATATCCACATGGCTTTTTAATATCTTTCACATAATTTGATTCTTTCTGTTGTAATGGTTTGATGTTTGCTACATTATAATGCGCTATCTTTGGTATGTTTAATGCCTTACTTGAAGTGTCTGTAGTTTGCACTATGAAAATCAATGTAGCTAGGCAAGTTATTGCAATTATCGATGTTAATACAGCTTTCCCGTTGGTCCCAATCATCGTAGGTAGTAGACAGGGAATTTGTGTTTATGCTTTACTGAAAATAAGATTGTATTTTCACTTTCTCCAACTTCGCTGGAATTCTGCTTTAGTTTGCTACCTAAAATAACCAATTCTTATAAATGAAGCTGTTGATGTCTGTAGAAGTTCCCTTTCACGGATTATTAAATAGATTATATTTTAATTCGACAATTTCTGACAGCAACATACCTCCGTTCACCTTGACATTGTATGACATTTGCATGGATCAAACTAATATGGAGCCTACGCATTATTTAGGTATGGAGAAATGGACAACATTAAAAAAAAACCACACAAATAAACTAAAGGTTCACATGAGCATGCATCGCCCACTTGCTTAATTAGCAAGTTTGTAGTTTCTGAGAAACAACCTTTAATTAACTATATTTCAATAGAGTTATATGTTAAACAATGTCCTGCAGGGGCGGCCAACCAACTTGAATTAACCGCATCGGTGGTGTAATGGTTAGCATGCTCGCATCGAGTGCGATAGATCGTGGGTTCGAGCCGCGGTAGGGTCAAACCAAAGACTAGAATCAGAATAATGTGTCCGGGTGTGGCGACATGTCTATCCGCCTACTGTTGTTTCAGTGAGCTCGCACTATGAAAATCCAACTCAGGGTGTTGGTCTAGAACAAAGCGGGTCTCATCATCATCTCACTGAAAATTAACTTGTTCTCGCCATGATATAGCTGAAATATTGCTCAGTTGGCGTTAAACAACAATCACTCACTCACTCCTCAACTTGAATTTCTGATTAACAACAAAAATCAGACATTAGGTAAATTGGTTATGAGAAATAAAGATATATATATAGATAAATGATCGTCAAAGCAACAATCCAGGTAAGTCAATGAGTGATTGTTGTCAAGTGAGTCAATGAGTGATTGTTGTCAAGTGAGTCAATGAGTGATTGTTGTTTTAACGTCAAGTGAGTAATGATGGAGAAAACCATTTACTTTTCAATGATGATGATGATGATGATGATGATGATGATGATGTCTGCTTTGTTCTGGGCAAACACACTTAGTTAATGTAAATTATATTGTGTTAGCACACCAAAACAACAGTCCATGGGTAGACAGGACGCTCCACCCAGACACATTTTCATGATTATGAGCAAGCCAGTCTTTGCTCTTACTCCTTAATGATGGGTGTTTATAGGAGAAGCATCAAATACCAATGTTATAGTCTTTAGATCGACAGTCGAACTCACCACATCAGTGGTGATAGGCACTGAGTGCATAGGTAGTTGTAAATCCAACTACCATACGATCACGGCAACGACGGCCACCCTCCAGAATTTAGCTTTTTTACTTCCTCGCTAGTAATTAATCGGCTATCATGGTTACTATTATTATATTTTATAGCTATTATATTTTATATTATTTTATTAATTTTTGGGGTATTTGAAAACCAATACTTGCAATTATAATAATTACTATTGTGCATCATGGTGCATCTTTACTTCTGGTAACTTTTGTTAATACAATGGTATACAGATAGCAAATTAAAGAACAACAATACATAATAACAAAAATAAGGACAATAAATAGAAATTGGTTTGCCTTAAAATAAAATAAGGGGATACTTAATTGTGAACCAAATTTATGAGAGAAAAAAAAGTTAAAACTTACGTATAATGTTGTCGAATTAAAAAAAAAAAAAAAAAAAAAATGATTGTTAATGTAATCTATATACGGATGTTATAAGATTGTAAGAAGGAAGGATAAGTATTAATATGATACAAATCTCACAGATGAACATTATATACTTCAAAATAGAGGATACTTGCCCAGTAAAGGAGAACCCCCCCCCCCCTCCCACCCCATGCCTTAACCCCTAAAATTAAATGGTCGCTTCCTCAGACTTAGAACAATTTCTTTACCCCCTTACTTCAGTATATCATGAATATTCATGAACAGAACAATTTACAAGATATACAGATCTTATAGGTAAACGGTGGTGTTGGAATGGGGCCTGTTGAAGGACAATTTGATTGACACAAGGAAAATAGGTTTGGTTTGGTTTTGTTTGATGGTGCTTAACGCCACTTTCAACAATATTTCAGTTGTATCGTGGCGGTCAGTTTTATTTGTATAGAATGAACATGTCCCAAACCGATGTATGCGATTTATGCAATGCTGAGGTTGGCGAGGACCTCGAGCACGTCTTTTTTGACTGTCCAGTCTACGACGAAATCCGTCTGAAGTTCTCTAGTTTATTAAATTCTGAGCCTTATGAAGGCCTCGGTTTTAATTTTTCCTTTGCAGAACTGTTGCCTGCTTCTAAGATCCAGTTCTTAATTGGGGACATCGGCTATCTTTTTTGCAGTGATATCGGATATTTTTATGACTCTTTAGGAAAAATGTTTTAAAGGTATGCTTGAATCTTAGACATGATTTATTGAACTCATGATATTAATGTTTCTCATTTCTTATCCATTTTTAAATTTTAAAATATTTTATCCTTAGTACATATGTGATGTGAACTCTTAAATGACATATATTTTAGATAGAATCTTTTGTGTTTTACAGACTATATGCTATGAATTTGTTGTACATAATTGCGTTATATAATATAGACGCCCCACTACTTCTACCCTGGTGGCAGGCACCCCCGTTGTAAAGGGGTAGTTCTAAATAAAATATATATATATTATTGGTGGAGGAAACCACAGGCGTTCGTGGCACGGAATAACCACCCCCCCCCCCTTTTTTTAACTTTCTGTTTACATATTTATTTTCAATAAAATTTCTTTATTTCTTTTATATAGGGTCGAAACATGTAAGTTGCTGTTAACATAAGATTGAATGAATATTAACACGAACAAGTTAAAATGAGGAAAAAGAGTTGAAATAATAAAGTAATAAAGAAATTTTATTGAAAATAAATATGTAAACAGCAAGCTAAAAAGGAGGGGTTGTAATTCCGTGCCACGAGCGCCTGTGGAGGAAACCGGAGTACTCAGAGAAAACCACCGACCTGTCGCAAGTCACTGACAAACTTTATCACATAATGTTGTACACCTCGCCCTGATTGGGATTCGAACTCACAACGTTAGTGGTGATAGGCACTGATTGCATAGGTAGTTGTAAATCCAACTACCATACGATCACGGACACGACAATCCCTAAAAGGAAAATAGGAGATGATGAATAAGGTCATTAATAAATACTTCCTAACTGTCCAATGAACGAATGACTTGATTGTCTCTTATCGAGTGTTCCGATTGTCCAAAAATACATTTTACCAATAACTTTCAGACCATCGATAGTGTTACTAACAGGTCTGTGCTATTAAGACCTTCTTTTTTGTCATTTCACAGTTGAGAAAACAATATAACAATTACACGTATATTTATATCTATGTTAATTTAAGTCCGTTGAGAATAAATTAATAATTAATATCTTCCCTCTACTATGGAGAGGAAGACATTATTGTAGTTCTTCTGATTATTTTTTCAGCCACTTTTTGCCCAAATATCTTTACATCGAAAGCTCAAGGCATGTTCTAAAGATATATGTATCGTTTTATACATATAGTATGTATATCGTAAATCTTTATAAATTGTGTTAAACAGCATCGGTGGTGTGTTTATTAGCGTGGGTTCTTGTCCCTGTCGGGTATTTGTTGCTGCTTCTCCACTAAGTACACAGCTTTAAGGAATAAGTTGCAAAGACGGGTCGGCTTGCAATCAGGATAATGTGTTCGAGTGCAGTGACATGTCTACCCGCGGACTGCTGTTTCGGTAAGCTAGCACTATTAAAATCCAACTAAGCGTGTTGGTCTAGTACAAAGCGGACCTCATCATCATCTCATTGAAAATTAACTTAATTGTTCTCCGCATGATATAATTGAAAATTTGCAGAATTGGGGTTAAACAATATACAATTATTGCCTGCACTTAAGGTGAACATCATAGTTGTTCACCCGAGGGGTGTTGTTTTCCCCGAGGGCAATAAGTGTTTATTGCATCCAACTTTATTGTAAATAGAGTTTCGGTATAATAAAACCATTATTGTCTGCACTTGCGGTGCACATCATAATTGTTCACCCTTGGGATACCCCTCGAGTGAACAAGTATGATGTTCACCATAAGTACAGGCAATAAATGTATATTATTCACTCACTCAAGACAAGTTGTTTCCCGTTGTGCTTCTTTGTTAGAATAAGGCACGCTTATCCGGTTAAATAAATACAATCGTATTCGTAATTTTGATTTTTCAAATTGAAATTTAACTACTTTCGCCATTTTAGATTTTTCTAGATTTTTAATATACACGTGGTGTTTATAACCACTTACGTCATAATTGCACTGTTTGTTTTTCTTCTTACATTGCAATTTACTTGAGATCAAAGCGTAATTTGGCGGGACGAATTAATAAATATATGAAACATGTACAATTACTGACCTTAAATGTTCGAACTAAAAAATGACATACATATATCATAGTATCCAGATGAACAAACATGACAAGTCTTTAATACTTTAGAATTGAACCTTGAACCAGACCAGCCATTTAAATGATCAGTTATTGTTTAGTACATGTAGGACTTATAAGTGGGATAAATAAGAGAATTTGGATTAAATTCAATAATAACATATACATTTGTATATGTATCAACGGGGATTTGCCGGAAGAGACATAGTTTTCACGGTCTAACGCCGAAATGATTTAAAAGAAAATTATTCAGTGGACAGGGAGAAAAATAAGCCCAACAAAATAAAAACTTGTTTAAAAATTAAATAAAACATTAAAATCCTCGTCTCTGCTGCATTTTACTAGGAAACTTATAGTAAATTCTTTGTCGAGTTGTTTAATATTAATCTTACTTTTCCCGAGTACCGGAATAGACAATGGGGAAGAGTGTAAAACTTCCCGGAACTTGTGTCTAAGTACATGGACATTATCAATTAACAATAAGTCTTTACAATATGTACAGTGGCTAAGTGGCAAATATTTAGTGAGTTGAAGTGAACCCCCTCCAGACATTGACAAATGACAATTCTTCACAAATCCGTTTTATATTTCTTTTTATTAATGTTACACAAAGAATACCATTATAAATTATTTTGACTATGTGTTGTTGCATTTGTGCATTTTTTTTTATTCATTTAAAATAAATTTGTGTTTTTTTCTTCTATCAAATTCAAAAGTCGAACACACACCTGACAAGTGTTATAATGAACCTTAACGCCATATGGGCAATGTTTCATGGCGAGATGTATATACAGCCTGTAGATATAGAAGTTACAAAGCAGAAATCATCATTTCATGTAACTTGAATGAAATGATGATAATGTCCGCTTCCTTCTATAGCAACACGCTATATGTTTATAGTCCTACTCCTAGCTCAATGAAACAACAATCCGCGGGTAGACATGTCGCTCCACTGAGACACATTACCGGGTATTCTGATTCCAAACCGACCAGTCTTTGCTCTTACTCCTTAATGCTATGTGCTTAGCGGAGAAGGAAGTAATACCAATTTAGAGTATTTTTTCTTTATTTGACAGGACTCGAACCCAAGATCTATCACACACTGGGTTAACACGCGTACGATAACCTACACACCGATGGGGTCCTACACGCATTGATGAAAGACACTTCTGTCTACAACGTGTGCAGATAAATACTATAAAATAAATTGTCTTCTGTGTGACGTTTTTTCTAAACGGTGATTGGTTTATGCAGCGGGGACAAACTCCGATGTTTGCGCGCGAAATTATTTATGCCCCGTATTTCTACTTACAAAAACGCAACCACGTGGGTTCTATCAATGAATTTTCATCAAAGACAGGCCTCTCCCCGATTGACAGGATGACCAAGCACAAGAATTAGGTCATGCTGTGTATTGAGGGTGTGTATTGAGTGCATTTATAATCAATAAAAGTATAAACAATGGAGCGTAAAGGTTGTAAAAGATTTGAAATAACTTGTTGAGATTCAACAATTTATGAAAGTCACATTTTTATTGAAATAAACCTAACTAGGTATTTTAAAGTCTTGTGTTTTCTGTTTTAGCAGAAACTGGCAAAAATATTGCATACAATTATAAGCGAGCGTCAGCGAGCTCTTTATGGTATAAAATGTGTACTTACGATTTTTTGACAAACATGGATGCACATATTGTCGAGAAAAGGAGATATGGGGTAAATGTCGATGAGAAAACGACCCATAACAATCGGAATTAATACTGCAATCAAATACAAAAATGAGGCTAATGACAGCAGTTTTAATTGATGAACATGTTCATGAAAAGGTATTTAATGACAGAATTGCTGAGCTGCTTGCCTTATTTGTGATCAAAGAAAGTGCATTATACTTTGAGGGGCTACTATTATTTTAATTTGCATATTTCTTTTTTATTTTGCTTGCTTTTAATTAATTTGTTTTTGTTTTATGTTTTGCTTTGCAGTTAGCACAATCCAGTTTGATGTTTGGATCTTAGATACATGCTATGACAATAGTTTCATGCTTATGATACTTGCTTCAGTTTATTTGCAATTACATTTGTATGGTCCTATTGTCAATAAAAGTCATCAGAAAAAGGAAATTCTTATTCAAACCTAGTTAACACAGCCTGATGAGGATACCAACATGAATGAACCACTCATTGAAGTTTTAAGGTGAAAATCAGCACAGGATAGAGGATAATAAAGGACTTCAATCAATTCTGTAAACTTTGAATAAATATTCTTGCTTATTCAAAGTGACCGACATACTGTAAATTCAGAAATTATTGAGATGTTTCATTATTGCAGAAAATGCAACTGAACTTAAAACTCGTATTTTAGAAGCATTTGTATCATTTTGCACTAGAGATCTTTGAGTTTTGCATTAATTAAAAATCGCAATCCGGGCTGATTAAATTTTCTTAGATCGCAGTAATAAATGAACGCATTAATTTCCAATTTTACAGTATATCATCATGAATTACATGGATGTAGTGTTGATTGACATTTCATAATGAATACTGCTTAAGCAGGTGCTATGACCCGTCTTGAACTAAATATGAAGTATGATGATTTCCTCATTGTCAAGACCTCATGTTGACTGCAAGATGAAAAATAACAATTATATCATTGTTCTATTGCTTTGTTTTACTCATTATAAATTGGGGATTTTGCCTTATGTACATTTACTCTATATCCTTTCATTGTGTACTTGTTACAATATCTCCGTAGCAACCTCATTGACAAGGAGAGTATTACATTGTATGTGTGAATGTATGAAAATAGGATACATGTATTTATGATATTTTATGCATTGTACATGTATGTGTTATTTGGTTGTCATAATAATAAATAAAGAAACTAATAATAGAAACTCAGCACAATTAGCAAATAACAAATAAAGTATTGCCAAAAAAACATAGCACATTGAAAGTTTACTATATCCTATTCCCTTTTTATACGACCCCGAAAACAATTTTTGAGGTTGTAAAATGGTATGGCGTTGTCATTGTTATCGTCTGTAGAAATTTAGTTTCTGTATGATAACTTCAGTTTTAGTTGACTATTAAACCCTTATGCAATTTTTACTCAATGTTCCTTTTTAGAAACTTAATGTTTTCAAATTTTGAAAAGTGTCTTATAGATACACCCTTCTCTTTAAAGCCAAATGGCATTCACGGAAAGCATGAAATAAAGGTCAAGGTCACCTAATAATCAGTATTTCAATGTCCAATGTTTAATACAAAGTTTAACCAAATTAACCAAGAATGTGGATAATTAGATGATGAATGTTAGAAATATGACCATCCTTTTCAACCAAATACTATTTCTTGAAGCTGAGAAAAAGATCTAACCATGCAACATAGAGAGTGAAATTGGCATAATTCTTAGCTGTACTGTCCAAGTGTTATTCCTTAACTCATCTTTCATGTTGAGTATTTAAAGTATTCAGGATATTTAATGTAAATAAAGAAGATTAACTGATATACATTTTTATGCTGAATCCACCTTAAATCTAGGCTATAAATATTACAATGTATATCTTTCAACATATTTTAATTAAAATATAGAATTGATTGAAGTCCTTTATATCCACTATCCTGTGCTGAATTTCACCTTAAAACTTCAATGAGTGGTTCATTCATGTTGGTATCCTCATCAGGCTGTGTTAACTAGGTTTGAATAAGAATTTCCTTTTTCTGATGACTTTTATTGACAATAGGACCATACAAATGTAATTGCAAATAAACTGAAGCAAGTATCATAAGCATGAAACTATTGTCATAGCATGTATCTAAGATCCAAACATCAAACTGGATTGTGCTAACTGCAAAGCAAAACATAAAACAAAAACAAATTAATTAAAAGCAAGCAAAATAAAAAAGAAATATGCAAATTAAAATAATAGTAGCCCCTCAAAGTATAATGCACTTTCTTTGATCACAAATAAGGCAAGCAGCTCAGCAATTCTGTCATTAAATACCTTTTCATGAACATGTTCATCAATTAAAACTGCTGTCATTAGCCTCATTTTTGTATTTGATTGCAGTATTAATTCCGATGGTTATGGGTCGTTTTCTCATCGACATTTACCCCATATCTCCTTTTACTTCTATCAGAGAGGAACAGGGCCTAAATATGGAAGCGGTGTACCCTGTCTATCACTCAAGAAAAGCTTGGGTGTTGGACAAACTCCTTTTATAGGACAATGAGTCATGCACCATTCTAAAAAGATGACAGATTTGTGACACCTAGTACCTTGTAACTTTTTTTTACTGTAGAAGATATTTATTTTTGACATTTTCCTTCTTTATATCATACTGCAACCAATAATAGATGTAAAGGATTGCACACATTATTGTGGGGCACATGTACAAGTTAAGACAATGGAGACAAGTTGTGAAGTTGTACTTTCCTAAGTACATTGACAAGGTAGTAATTATTGAGATAAAACAGACGTGTCATACAGTTTGGTTACACTGGGAGGATATTTCAATATGTTTTTATTTGTTTTAAAAACATTTTCGAGTTCAGACATTGCTTAGATTGGAGAAATGGAGCGCTGGAGATGGTGTGTCGTGATAACACCCCCCCCCCCCTTTTTTTTTGTAATGTGACCAAAAGTACATTTCCGCGTGATGTCTTCAACCTCTAAATAACTAAAAGGGACAAACAAATGTATCTGATCTGAACTGTGCCAATTACCCACTTAAGACACGCCTTCATTCAATGCTGTGCATCATTTCCTTTGCTGAGATGGGACTATCTGTACGCTATGGCGGCCGCCATTAAAAACATGGATTCAGTCGTTACCTGACCCCGATATCAAACAAAAAAATCCGAGGGGTCACGAGTACCAGACTAGGTTATTCCCTCTTTGCGGAAAATGGAGTTATCGTTCGTAATTTGAATTATCGTCCTTGGCAGTGGGTATATAGCATTTCCGGTTGCAAAAGTTTTCCTGACGGTTTTGAATAAATTGATTGAATGAATAATAAGTGCGATTAAATATGAAATTAATTGACGTATATTCCAAGGCAACACTTGAAGACTTCCTAACTTTAAGAAAAGACTGAACTTGTACAGTTTCTACGGAAATGTAATGACAAAATCAGTGGTAACAAGAATGAGCTTGCGCTCCGATAAAGATGCAGAGACGTATCTTTTAAAAAGCGGGTCAGATGACAATGAAAAAATGAGCTGCTATAGACAGTTCATTAGAGGCTTTAACTTTTATAAAGAAAATTATATACACGACATGTCCTTTTTTAAACTTCTATAAAAAAAAGTTATTTACTTATTTAACATATTTTTCTCTGGATTTGTAACATTTTTGTACAAATAACTCCAAATCTGTATTTTCATACCACTGAACACGTTACATAATTAACTTTCTGAAATGTTTTGGATGATTGTCACCAGATTTTTCTGCAAAACGGAAATACTGCGCGATTTTCCTTGTACACTGAAAGCAGGAATATTTTCTTTAAAAAAGACTTTCTCTCCTTTCATTAAAAAGCGTATTTGATTTTTTTCATTACACTCGAGCGGTCGAAGACAAGGCAAAATAAATTTGAAAGCATTTTAGAAATAATAGAATCTGTTGTTTCTTCACCATTTGTAAAAGCAGAAGCGGATTCGATAGAATATTGTGTACTGTGTTTGAAACGGTATGTGCGTCTTCATTAGCACCGTGCGCTTATCAGATAGGTGAACACCAGCATCTAACATTTGCCGACCATCTCGACTTGTACAGTCAACAAGCAAATCCCAATTTTCGGTTTCCGTCAGAGCAGATCCCACTTTTTTCTGAATGAATAATGTCCCTCGTCTGGAATATTTTGAATAGGAAATAAAACGATCACGAAAGCGGCTTTTTTCTGTTTTTAATTTATCAAGAACAAGCAATCGGTCTATCGTTTAAAAAACAATGGTGTATTTAGAGATCGCACCTCTGTCCATTGAAACGTATCTGTCATATTAAAGATGTATTTTTACACATATGCACTTCTCGACCGCTAGCCATGATTTAGGATACCGTCTAAGTACTGACGACAAATAGGTTATTTTGCAATAAATGCATTTACAGTCTCATAATCTTACAGCCAAAAATGCCGTTCTGAAGCTAAGCTTAACAATGTAGACAAACAAACAAAAGGACTGATGGGATTCGAACCACCTTCTAGAACTATCCATTCCATCACAAGGCAGCGACAATGCGATCATGACTAGTGTGCTCCCGCATTTAGTCAAGTAAATTTATTACTTAGAGTAGTGATGGGATAAAATGCGAATTAGTATGCATAGCAGTCGATTTGATTTCTCAACTGCAGATTTAAGAAAATAACTACCGTTTGCTTCCGATTAAAACGACATGTGCTAAATTGCTTTGTTTTTAGTGATTATGACAGTTTACGTGATGTTCGAAAATATTCGTGTTATGATTTCATATGTAAGAAAATATTCGTTGTGCGGCTTTCGAAAAATCAATACAAATCTACTACAACTACATACACTCACAATTCTTATAATATGTAAAAAAAAAAAAAAAAAAAAAATTAATATAAATATAGCCTCCATTTTTTTTCACTTTAACCGAAATTAATAACGAAATACATTATGTTGCTAAAAAAATAAAAAAAAACAAAATAAAACCAAGCCAAAACTGCTCCGATAGGATTCGCACTCACAGTGTAAATCTGCAGGGATCACGGCTATGGTACAATGATCAAATTTGTAAGTTTTGTTTTCTTTTTTGTGGTATATAAGGTGCACCTGATGTAAATTGGTGCAACTCTATAATAAAGAAGACGATGCCTATATTTCATAAAATCATATTTAAGCATATTTTCCATTAAAGGGAAAGTCTTTATATGTTACCAAAGGGAAAATTTATATGCATGTTAAAAAGGAAGTTTTTGATTTTTAACAATTGTAATTTTGTTTGTTTTCGTGTTTTTCTCCTTAACACCAGCATTGAAAGCACTTGTATCTGCAAACATTTTCATTTTTTCCCCTTTAAGATCAGTCAAATCTTCATTTTCCCCATCCAGCTTTTGGAAGGAGTGGATGCCGGCTGTCTAACTCTACTGTCATATTTCTACCCGACGTCTCTGACGTTTGGAGATGGCAAAATCTGGTAAAAACCCTAAATGTTCCTTTTTTATTACAAAATCCGCAGTGGAACCAAAGAATGAATAGTCATGAACCATGTATATAACTAAAGGTAATATATTCAATTTCTTGAATGGAGCCTGTGGGAATTTTTATGAGAATCTGCATTGATCTCTTGAAAAAAAGAAAACAAAACTAAATATCATGCAAAATTAGACATCTTTTTAATAGACACCGAGCAGATAAAATATCTTGAACATTTCAAGATTAAGATAATCCCCTGTAAAAGAAAATAAAACAAATGATTCCACTGCGAAAATCGGAATGAATTTTGCATACATCGCTATTAACGTCCGTAATTTTAACAGCAAAGCCGATTTTCGAGAAAATGTTACATCTTTGAATACGGTCATTCAGGATATGAAATAAAAATACAGATCTCATAGAATCCACCGATATCGGGCGATATAAAAAGCTAAATAAAATAATTCCAATAAATCGGATGTTTTTGTAATAAGAATACATAGTTTTTCAATTTTTTAAAAGTTATGTGACGTTCCTAAGTTATGTAACCGGAAGTGTACATACCCTCTGTCAGGAAAAGATAACTCGATTCAAGAACGATAACTCTAGAGCAGTGGTATTAGGTCACCTATGGCTATTGGATGGCTATTTTTAGAACACTCACATCAACACAAGCTGTGACGTGTTATTTAACACAGGGTTACACTAATGTCCTGAAAATTGACCTGAAATGTCCTGAAAAGTACATAAAGGCTTATATCTTTTTTATTATCCAATGGATTGAGTTCAAATTTGAAAATGTTAAATACACTAGCATATATTCAACGAATATTTAAAAAAAAAATAAACAAAAATATTTTTAGGTGGAAATAATTTGACCTGAAAATTGTCATGAAATGTCCTGAAAATGTCATGAATAGTACATAAAGGCCTATATATTTTTTTATTATCCAATGGATTAAGTTCAAATTTGAAAATGTTAAATACATTAGCATATGTTTAACGAATATTTAAAATTAAAAAAAAAAAAGTAATTTTAGGTGGAAATAATTTGACCTGAAAATTGTCATGAAATGTCCTGAAAAATGTCATGAAATGTCCTGAAAATGTCCTGAAAAGTACATTAAGGCCTATATCATTTTTTTTTATTAACCAATGGATTGAGTTCAAATTTGAAAATGTTAAATACATTAGCATATATTTAAAGAATATTTAAAAAAAAAATATAAAAAAAAATTATTTGACCTGAAAATTTCATGACCTAAAATTCTTTTTTTCGATTCTTTTTTTAAATATTCGTTAAATATATGCTAATGTATTTAACATTTTCAAATTTGAACTCAATCCATTGGATAATAAAAACTAGAGGCTCCCAGGAGCCTGTATAGCTCACCTGGGTATAATAACAACATCAGTCAATAAAACTTGATAACTTCGTTAAAAAAAATTAACAAATGTAGCCTTCGTCATTGCAGACCCCTTCTACAAAAAAATTTGGGCAGGGGTTCCCCCTTTAATGTAAGTTATAAAAATTGCTGTAAAAAAACATATATGTCAATCATTCTCAAAATTTGGCTTTTCCTACTTCACATTTTGTAATAGAGTTGCTTCCCTTTGATTATTTGAGTAACCAAAAGCAGTGAGTCCACAAAAAAATGCATTTCAAGAGGAATAACTCTTCACACAGTTGTCGCACATTTTTAAGTGCAGGAAATTTTTTGTAGATCTTGACATGCTGAACATTTTTGCAGTTTAAACTTTCCCTCTATCTCTAATAGTTTTTGAGATATAAGATGATAGTATTAAAATTGAGAACATTTTGATGAAAAAAGGGCAATAACTCCAAAATGGGTAATGGGATTTACTTCAAAATTGCAGGGTAGGAAGATCTTGACATGCTGCAAATTTTTGCAATTTAAACTTAACCTTCATCTCTTATAGTTTTTGAAATATAAGACGAAAAGTATTTTTTTTTTTTAAATTTGATGAAAAAAGAGCAAGAACTCCAAGATGGGTAATCAGATTTACTTCAAAATTGCAGGGTAGGTAGATCTCGACATGGTGCAATTTAAACTTAACATCTATCTCTTATAGTTTTTGAAATATAACACGAAAAGTATTAAAATTAAAAAAAAAAAATTGATCGAAGGGCCGAACCGCCGGACACATTTTTGGAAGAGAACCATCCAATGACTATTTCATCAAAATGTTTTTCTTATTGAGCAAATGGTTTCAGACAAGAAGATTTTTATGGGAATTTCCCATAGTTCGGCTGTGGTGGCCATCTTGGTCGGTGTTCTGAAATGCCGGACACAATTTTGGAAGAGAACCACCCAAGAATCATTTCAGCAAAGTTTGGTTGAGATTGGCACAGTAGTTTTAGAGGAGAAGATTTTTTTTAAATTTCATCCCCCCTTTTTTCTAATTTGCATAATCGGTCAAAATAGGCAAAAGTTCAAAGTTCATAAAATATCCCGTAATATATGTTAAAAAGCTCATCATTATGCTTATACAGTTCAAATTTGGGCACTTTCTGGCTTAACATAGAGCAGTTTTGGCCATTTGAAGAAATTTCTATTTTTAGTCATGGCGGCCATCTTGGATACAGGACGGCACTGACGGACGCAATTTTGAAAGGGGACCACCCAAGGTTCATTTCAGCAGAGTTTGGTTGAGATTGGCACAGTAGTTTCAGAGGAGAAGAATTTTTTTTAATTTCATCCCCCCTTTTTTCTAATTTGCATAATCGGTCAAAATAGGCAAAAGTTCAAAGTTCATAAAAAATCCCGTAATATATGTTAAAAAGCTCATCATTATGCTTATACAGTTCAAATTTGGGCACTTTCTGGCTTAAAATAGAGCAGTTTTGGCCATTTGAAGAAATTTCTATTTTTAGTCATGGCGGCCATCTTGGATACAGGACGGTACTGACGGACACAATTTTCAAAGGGGACCACCCAAGGTTCATTTCAGCAAAGTTTGGTTGAGATTGGCACAGTAGTTTCAGAGGAGAAGAAAAAATTTTAATTTCATCCCCCCTTTTTTCTAATTTGCATAATCGGTCAAAATAGGCAAAAGTTCAAAGTTCATAAAAAATCCCGTAATAAATGTTAAAAAGCTCATCATTATGCTTATACAGTTCAAATTTGGGCACTTTCTGGCTTAAAATAGAGCAGTTTTGGCCATTTGAAGAAATTTCTATTTTTAGTCATGGCGGCCATCTTGGATATAGGACGGCGCTGACGGACACAATATTAAAGGGGACCACCCAAGGATCATTTCAGCAAAGTTTGGTTGAGATTGGCACAGTAGTTTCAGAGGAGAAGATTTTTTTAAAATTTCATCCCCCCTTTTTTCTAATTTGCATAATCGGTCAAAATAGGCAAAAGTTCAAAGTTCATAAAAAATCCCGTAATATATGTTAAAAAGCTCATCATTATGCTTATACAGTTCAAATTTGGGCACTTTCTGGCTTAAAATAGAGCAGTTTTGGCCATTTGAAGAAATTTCTATTTTTAGTCATGGCGGCCATCTTGGATACAGGACGGCGCTGACGGACACAATTTTGAAAGGGGACCACCCAAGGATCATTTCAGCAAAGTTTGGTTGAGATTGGCACAGTAGTTTCAGAGGAGAAGAAAAATTTTTAATTTCATCCCCCCTTTTTTTTAATTTGCATAATCGGTCAAAATAGGCAAAAGTTCAAAGTTCATAAAAAATACCGTAATAAATGTTAAAAAGCTCATCATTATGCTTATACGGTTCAAATTTGGGCACTTTCTGGCTTAAAATAGAGCAGTTTTGGCCATTTGAAGAAATTTCTATTTTTAGTCATGGCGGCCATCTTGGATACAGGACGGCGCTGACGGACACAATTTTGAAAGGGGACCACCCAAGGTTCATTTCGGCAAAGTTTGGTTGAGATTGGCACAGTAGTTTCAGAGGAGAAGAATTTTTTTTAATTTCATCCCCCCTTTTTTCTAATTTGCATAATCGGTCAAAATGGGTAATGGGATTTACTTCAAAATTGCAGGGTAGGTAGATCTTGACATGCTGCACATTTTTGCAATTTCAACTTAACATCTATCTCTAAATAGTTTTTGAAATATAAGACGAAAAGTATTAACATTTTGAAAAATTGATGAAAAAAGGGCATAACTCCAAGATGGGTAATCAAATTTACTTCAAAATTGCAGGGTAGGTAGATCTTGACATGCTGAACATGTTTGCAGTTTCAACTTACCACCTGTCTCTTATAGTTTTTGAAATAAAGGACGAAAAGTATTAAAATTTTGAAAATTTGATGAAAAAAGGGAAATAACTCCAAAATGGGTACTGGGATTTACTTCAAAATTGCAGGGTGGGTAGATCTTGATATGCCACACATTTTTGCAATTTAAAGTTAACCTTTATCTCTTATAGTTTTTGAAATATAAGACGAAAAGTATTAAAATTTTACAAATTTGATGAAAAAAGGGCAATAACTCCAAGATGGGTAATCAGATTTACTTCAAAATTGCAGGGCAGGTAGATCTTGATGTGCTGATCATTTTTACCCTCTGTCAGATTTTTGATATTATTAACGGTTTTTGAGTTATTACCCAAAACCTGCGATTTTACCATATGTTCTATTTTTAGCAACAGCGGCCATGTTGGTTGGTGCACGGCATCACCGGACACAATTTTGGAACTAGACACCCTAGTGATGATTCAGACCAAGTTTGGTTTCCATTGGTCTAGTACTTTCAGAGGAGAAGATTTTTGAAAAAGTTTACGACGTACGACGGACGACGACGACGGACGCCAAGTGATGGCAATAGCTCACATGACCCTTTGGGTCAGGTGAGCTAAAAAAAAGATATAGGCCTTTATGTACTTTTCAGGACATTTCATGACGATTTTCAGGTCAAATTATTTCCACCTAAAAAAATTTTTTTATTTTTTTTTTAAAAATATTCGTTAAATATATACAACACCAAAAACAGGGAAAAAACTGTGATTCACTGATGATGAAGATAAAGTACATATTATATCACCAGTGCCTCATGAAAGTCCTTTCCGACTTCCAGTGAAAAAATGTAAGGTAGGTACGTACAGACACACACAAAAAACAACAGTACACCTTGGGTTGCAGGCTTAAACTGTGAATACAAGCTCATGTTGGAGAACAATTCATGGTTATGTTCTGAAATCATCAATACATGTATGAAAATTATCGCCAAACAGTTTCCGAATACCCCTATATCAGGGTTTCAACCTACAGGACTTGTACCATATTTTGATGAGCATACACAGTGTTGGACAGAGCACTTTGGGAGATTTCAGCGACAAGATCCACCATCGGTACAAATACACCACACAGGAGGGCCATTTCTCCCCATTTCCACAATCTACATCATCAAACACTGAGGTTGTCAAAGTATATACAAGGAAAATTGAATCTATTTGTTATTGTGGTAAACCTGATGTGTTCCAGAATATGGTTGGATGTGAGGCAAAACGAGGTAGAGTTAAGTGCAGTAAATGGGTACACCAGAGTTGTTCAGGGGTTTCAGGGGATTGGTTTTGTGATGAACATCGTGACTGTTGATTCTGCTACATGTATTGATATTTCAATTGTATCATTTTTAAATGAATGACCTGTTGATGTTTAGTATTTTTACTGAACTTGGGTCGTTTTTACATGTGAAATTAAGTAAAAAAGTTTTTATTATGTTTTCACATGTTTTATATGTTTGTACATTGATTTTTTATGACTTATAAATGTATTATGTTTATTTATCAATGTAATTGTAACCATTCATTAAAAATAAAAACTGCCCAGCCCACCTGTCACTGTGTCTAGCCATGCCAGTCTAATTAAGGTAAAATGAAATTTGAAAAAAGAGACCAATAAACCAATAAACAAACATGTGAATATGTGTTGACAGTAATTACTAGCCAATTTAAGAGATGTATGGTTTTAAAATCCTTCATAAGTCCATTTTTTCTTTCCATCATTTTTTGGCCTTTCTATTCTTCTGTTCTGTTCATTTTTATGTTCTCTAGCTATCTTTTAAGTTGTATTTTTATTGGGATATATTTTTCCAAACTTCTTCAGGTAAGTCTGTTTCCTTTTTCAGGTCAAATTATTTCCACTTAAAAAATAGTTTTTTTATATATTTTTTTTAATATTCTTTAAATATATGCTAAGGTATAAAATATATTCAAATTTGCACTCAATTCATTGGAAAATGAAAAAGATATAAGCCTTAATGTACTTTTCAGGACAATTTTCAGGTCAAATTATTTCCACCTAAAAAAAAAAAAAAATCATTTATTTTTTAAAATATTCTTAAATAAATTAAGCTAATGTATTTAACGTTTTCAAAGTTGAACTCAATCCATTGGTTAATAATAATGATAAAAAAAAAGATATAGGCCTTAATGTACTTTTCAGGACATTTCATGACAATTTTCAGGTCAAATTATATCCACCTAAAATTTTTTTTTTTTAATTTCTATTTTATTATTCGTTAAATATATGCTAATGTATTTAACATTTTCAAATTTGAACTCAATCCATTGGTTAATAATAAAAAAAAAATGTACTTTTCAGGACATTTTCAGGACATTTCATGACAATTTTCAGGTCAAATTATTTCCACCTAAAATTATCTTTTTTTATTTTTTTTTTAAATATTCGTTACATATATGCTAATGTATTTAAGATTTTCAAATTTGAACTCAATCCATTGGATAATAAAAAAGATATAGGCCTTTATGTACTTTTCAGGATATTTCATGACAATTTTCAGGTCAAGTTATTTCCACTTAAAAAATGTTTTTTTAGTTTTATTTTTCAATATTTGTTAAATATATGCTAATGTATTTAAGATTTTCAAATTTGAACTCAATCCATTGGAAAACAAAAAAGATATAAGCCTTTATGTACTTTTCAGGACATTTTCAGGACATTCCAGGTCAATTTTCAGGACATTAGTGTAACCCTTTAAAACACTGGTGAAGGTCACATGGAAATGGGTCATTTATTATACAGCAGATGCACTAAAATCACTATATAGACGACAATATAGAACACGAACACTAAAAACTAGAGGCTCAGCCCACTGAGCCTGTATCGCTCACCTGACAATAGAATGATACTGAAGCAAATTTCAAAGGGAGATAATCATTACCTTAAAAAACAGCAGCCATCTTGAATGGAGGGGTGGGGCTGTCGGACACAATTTTAAAAGGGACACACCCAGGGACCATCTATGCCAAGTTTGGCTCCATTTGGCCAAGCTGTTTCAGAGAAGAAGATTTTTTTAACATTAGCCAATCAGAAAAAAGAATTATTCTTGGCGGCCATGTTTATAGGCCAAATGGAACGAAATGAAGAAACTTTATAGAGGACCTTACATAGATGCTTACTGCCAAGTTTGGTTCCATTTGGCCAAGTTGTTTCAGAGGAGAAGATTAAAATATGAAAAAGTTAACGGACGGACGACGGACGCTAAGTGATGGCAATACCTCACATGGCCCTTTGGGTCAGGCGAGCTAAAAAATGATGAAAAAAGGGGAATAACTCCTAGACGGGTAATCAGATTTACTTCAAAATTGCAGGGCATGTAGATCTTGACAAGCTGAACATGTTTTCAGTTTACACTCAACATCTATCTCTTATAGTTTTTGAAATAAAGGATGAAAAGTATTAACATTTTTAAAATTTGATGAAAAAAGGGCAATAACTTCAAGATGGGTAATCAGATTTACTTTAAAATTGTAGGCTAGGTTGATCTTGACATGCTGAACATGTTTGCTGTTTAAACTTAACATCTATCTCTTATAGTTTTTGAAATAAAGGACAAAAGGTATTAACATTTTGAAAATTTGACGAAAAATAACTCCAAATTGGGTACTCAAATTAACTTCAAAATTACAGGGTAGGTAGATCTTAATATGCTGCACATGTTTGCAATTTAAACTTAACCTTTATCTCTAATAGTTTTTGAAATATCAGACAAAAATGTTTAAATTAAAAAAATAAAATATAAAAAAGGGCAATAACTAGACGGGTAATCAGATTTACAGGGTAGGTAGATCTTAATATGCTGCACATGTTTGCAATTTAAACTTAACCTTTATCTCTAATAGTTTTTGAAATATCAGACAAATATGTTTAAATTAAAAAAATAAAATATAAAAAAGGGCAATAACTAGACGGGTAATCAGATTTACTTCAAAATTGCAGGGCATGTAGATCTTGACATGCTGCACATGTTTGCTGTTTAAACTTAACGTCTATCTCTTATAGTTTTTGAAATAAAAAACGAAAAGTATTAAAATTTTGAAAATTTGACGAAAAAAGGGCAATAACTCCAAGATAGGTAATCAGATTTTCTTCAAAATTTCAGGGTAGTTAGATCTTCCTGTGCTGATCATTTTTACCCCTGTCAGATTTCTGATATTATTAACGGTTTTTGAGTTGTTACCAAAAACGTGCAATTTTACCATATGTTCTATTTTTAGCAACAGCGGCCATGTTTGTTGGCCGAATGGAATTAAATTAAGAAGTTTTATAGAGGATCTTACATAGATGCTTCCTGCCAAGTTTGGCTCCATTTGACCAAGCAATTTCAGAGGAGAAGATTTTTTTAACATTAGCCAATCAGAAACAAGAATTGCCCTTGGCGGCCATATTTGTTGGCGGAATGGGACGAAATGAAGAAACTTTATAGAGGACCTTATATAGATGCTTTCTGCCAAGTTTGGTTCCATTTGGACCAGTTGTTTCAGAGGAGTAGATTAAAATATGAAAAATTAACGGACGGACGACGGACGCCAAGTGATGGCAATACCTCACATGACACTTTGGGTCAGGTGAGCTAAAAACCTATACAGAAGACAAAAACATTATCATCCTCTAAAGAGATAACATCGTGGGTTAAGCTGCGGCTTGCCTTACAAAAGATTTCTACTTGCAGCTTAACCCACGATGTTAGCTCTTTAGAGGATAATAATATAAAATGTACTTACCAACGAACCTATATTGTAACACAATACAATCATTAGAACATTATACATGTGATAGTCTGTATTTTAATCATTTTATATGTTTTTGTATTTCTATTCTTTTTCAGTATTGTCATTGGTAACAAGTTAATTAAACGGAATTATTTAATTACTTTCTTTTATTATAGATTAATTACAAAGTGTAATTAAGTATGTTGATATTATTTCGTTCTCCCTCCCAAATGAAAATAACACATTTACTGTAGGGTTCTTCTATTTTTATTTTAGACACAATTATTTCATATAATCTCTAATATCTAATATCCCTGCAATTAAAATAAACAATATAAATACAAAGTCAATGAAAAGAAAGATAACTCTTTCTTATATGTTATCATAATTACAGTAAAAAATACAATACAAGGTAACTCAATGTGATTACACGATTTATATTAAAGAAATGACCTGGGGGTCATGAACTCATCAAAAGGTTTAGAGTGATGAAGCAAGCAAATACAAATACTTCTTTACGTACATATATATACATGTACATCTTATTTTCCGGAATACAATAAATGTAAATAAAATATGATATTACAAATGAACAAAACTAATAAGCATCATAATACGCAAAGTTAGCATAAGCTTCTTACACCAATTAATGCAATAAGCTAAATAACTTATTAAACAAATTAATTAATAAAAGCAAAGCAAAACAAAACAAAACAAAAGCAACAGTAAAATAGAATACACTGATTCTTACCTCACATGAGGTGTAAAGGATTTCTTTATTAGACCTCCGTAGGTGGATCGGTGGTGAAACCAATTCAATTTTACCTGTATAACAAAAGAGTTATTTTACTCTGACTGTTTAATATAGTCATGACATTTTAATAAACAAAAATACACACACGACTGTATTTATAAATTACTGTTTTATAAATTATGTTTTACCATTTACTTGTTTTAAAATCTTAACTGCTCTCACTCCTCTGACATTCTTAAGTGTATACTTGTTAGGATAATAAATTTAATTAACAGTCCATTTGTTAATTTAAATTATCAACTTTGATATATATAAGTATTATTTACAAAATTTGAAAGGTTTAATCTGTAGTCAAGTTTATCATTTATTTTACACTTTCAACTATCATTCAAATGACTCGTATTCTAATTTATACAATTTCATACAATCCATTCATACAGGATAAAATTATGAATACGGACATTTAGTATCATTAGAGTTTAGAAAAGAAAGTAACTGACCTTAGAAAAGAAATAAGTTCTCCAAATAGTTAGATTTTGAACTTATGAATCCCAGCTCTAAATTTCAATGTTGCACAGAGATACATCAAAAGCAATATGGTGTCCTATAGAATTTAAGACAATAGACAAAAGAATTTACCGCCAAAATAAGAAGTGACCAATGAAGATAAAGTAATAATGCGGTTCAACGAACCATGGATAGAAATAGTTACGAGTTAAATATAGTAGAACCAGTCCGTGATTATATCATGTCCGTCAAACAGGTCTATAGTCAAATCAATTAATCAAAATAATATCAACATACTTAATTACACTTTGTAATTAATCTATAATAAAAGAAAGTAATTAAATAATTCCGTTTAATTAACTTATTACCAATGACAATACTGAAAAAGAATAGAAATACAAAAACATATAAAATGATTAAAATACAGACTATCACATACTCCCCCCAGCTGAAAAATGACGTCCGGTCATTTATCTGACGAATTTTTCATAATATCAAGAATAGTCTGAGCTGCTTCTGCCTGCAAATTTTGAAAAAGGTTAGTATTTGCTAGTGATGTAATGCAATTAACCTTCTGAAACCAGTCTCTGCTACTTGCTGGATTCTTCACAACAGACTTGGAAAGTTCATAAGTTCCTGAACTCATCCAAACTGGTGGCTTTCTTTGTCTACCTGACCTTCGCACTGGTTCTTCCGAATCTGAAAATTTCATATTTACAGGATGTTCATCCGGAGTTTCATCATCAGATTTCTCTGTTGAAGCGCTTCTGCATGTTACATCAGAATCTGTCTCATTAGCATCAATTTCATCATGAGCTTCTTGAGAATAGGCGTCCCCATCAGATTCAGAAACAGCTACTGCATTATCTGTTGGGTCCTCTAGCTCTGTTTCTGCAGTGATTGGTTTATCACTGCTGTCAGCTACAGGTACCACTACAACCAACTCAATTGGTTCTTCATCAGAAGATTCATCTTCTGTATCTATAAGTGCGGGTCTAATCTGCGGTGACTTTGGTTTCAGTTTTCTCACTCGAGGTTTTGGAACTGGTTTTACTGGAGTTTCCTTGATATCTCCAACAGGTAGAAGTAGGTTTCTATGTAGATTCCTCTTTCTACCTTCTCCATCCTCTCTTTGTACAGTAAATACTGGAATGTCTGGGTTAGGCTGTCCTAAAACTTTATATGGTTCTTGTTCCCATTTATCTGCAAGTTTGTATTTTTCTTTGAAAGCAACAATCTTCACTAGGACACGATCTCCCACTCTAATAGTGGCTCCTCTGACTCTCATGTCATACCCTTCTTTCTGTTTCTGTTGGGATTGCTTGGAGGATTCGGTTGCAAGGTGGTATGCATGATCCAAACGGTCTCTGAGGTCTTTGATGTAGTTTGATCCCTTAACTTCCTTTCGTAAACCGAAAACAATGTCGACTGGTAGTCTGGGATTTCGGCCAAACATCAGATAATATGGCGAAAAGCCTGTGGAATCATGCTGTGTACAGTTGTACGCATGAACAAGAGGTCCAACGTATGCCTTCCAATTTTTCTTCTGTTCCGGTTCCAAGGTCCCTAACATGTTGAGTAGTGTGCGGTTGAATCTCTCGCACATACCATTACCCTGTGGGTGGTAGCGAATTAGTACCAGATTGCCGAATACCATATTGCCGAGTCCATTTTGTCGAATCCCATATTGCCGACTTTTGTTAAAAATGACAAAGTTTCATAATATTATTTTTTATTTAAAAAAAAATATTAATGATGTGTGCATATTTTATTGAAAGCAGTAATTTTTCGTGCAATTTTAATTAGAAAAACCATAATCAAATGCACTGATGAATAGGAGATGCCGATCCTCATTACTCAAATAATTGAAGAACAATGGAAATAAACTACAAATAAGTAAATGTTTATTTAGAGTTTTACTAAGTCTCGCTCAAATGCAAAATTTGGGACCTATTTACAAAACAAAAAATGTGTATTCTCTCATGTTTATGCTAGTTATTATTCACAGAGCATATGTTTTGAAATTATTTCTTGGCATCCTTCATCTTGACAGAAATCATGGTTGTCTGCAGGACTAATCCACCGTATATCCTTTTGACTTTGAGCTCGAATGCTATAATCTAAACTCCCTTGTATGTCGGACCATTTCAAAAGAAATATTTATTTAATTATTTACAATATTCCTTCATAAATTAGAAGCATTATTCTACTTGCAATAACAATATTTTTCAAATGTCGGCAATTTGGGAATCAGCTAATTGGACTCAGCAATTTGGGATTCGGCAAACTGGGAATCGGCAATTTGAGATGCTACCGTGGTAGCTGGTCATACGAGACTTGGTGATTCCTGTCATTCTGCACAGTTCCTCAATGACTTTCGATTCGAAGTTTGCTCCTTGATCTGAATGAAGGCGTTCTGGGATACCGTAATGGACAATATAATTATTAAACAGGACTTCAGCAGTTGTTTGTGCTGTCTGATTTCTTGTTGGTATGGCCTGTGCATATCTGGTGAAGTGGTCCGTAATTATTAGGATGTTCTGTTGTCCTCCTTTAGATGGTTCCAAGGTTAGATAATCCATACAGACTAGTTGCAGAGGTGATGTTGTTCCAATACTTACCAGTGGAACTCTGTGGTTCGGTTGTGTCTTTCTACGAATACATCTGCCACAATGGGAAATCCATTCTTCTACATCCTTGGACATTCCTGGCCAGTAAAAACGGTCCTTCAGTAATGATAACGTCCTATCCTTACCAGGATGACCCATGTCGTTATGCATTGCCTCAAGTAAAGTGTTGACGTGAGCTGATGGCAATACAATCTGTTGTTGTACTTTGTCATTATTGGTGACTTGTCGATGAAGTACGTCGTTTATGAAATGGAGATGAGAAATTTAACGTTTCAAGATGGTGTCTTCTTTTTCTGGCTTCTGTCCAGTCTCAACCATTTTTCTCCAGTATTGTAACCTAGTATCTTTTTCCTGCGTTTTCTTCCAGTCGATGATATCGGAAGTTGATGTTCCAGCTGTGGCATCATCGATATCATCTTTTACTAAATCTGGTGATATAGCTAAGCATTCAACATATGGGATGGAGCTGACTGAACTACAGATGGTACGGATAAATTCCTGGTTAATGTCTTGTCTTACATTAGTGTCAGTAGGTATTCGACTTAAACCATCTGCATCAGCGTTGTTTTTCCCCAGGACGATACTTGATGTTAAAGTCGTAAGTTGCAAGGTCTGCTAACTATCTGTGCCCTGTTGCGTCAAGTTTTGCTGTTGTGAGAACATAAGTTAAAGGGTTGTTATCCGTCAAGACTGTAAACTGCTGTCCATATAAGTAATCTTTGAACTTATCGGTGACGGCCCACTTCAAGGCTAAGAACTCCAGCTTATGGGATGGGTAGTTCTTCTCAGCCTTGGTAAGTCCTCGACTGGCATAACAAATGACTCGCTTCTCACCCTGTTGTTCTTGGTATAGTACAGCTCCCAAACCAAATCCAGATGCATCGGTATGTAGTTCATATGGAAGGGTATTATCAGCGTATCCTAAAATTGGAGAGGATGTAAGTAATCGCTTCAAAGTGTCAAAAGCATTCATCTGATTCTCTCCCGAGTACCATTCTCTCCGTTCTTTCTTCTTTCCCTTGTTCTTTTTTCCTGTTGGAATTGGTCTACTGATCTGACTAAAGTTCTTTATGAAGCAGCGATAGTATCCGACAAAACCAAGAAAGCGTCTTACATCTTCTGGTGATGTAGGAGTTGGCCATGTTGTCACTTTTTCTGTCTTATCTGGGTCTATCTCTACTCCTGCTGCTGAGACAATATGTCCGACAAATTTTACTTTTCGCTTAAAGAATGAACATTTCTTCGGTGCTAGTTTCAAATTGGCATGTTGTATTCGATCCATTACTAGACGCAAGTTGTTGAGATGTTCTTCATATGTGTTCCCAAAAATTATAACATCATCTATGAAGACGCAGCAAATTCGCAGGTGGTAATCTGCCAAACAATCTTCCATCAGCCGTTGGTATGTTGCTGGACTGTTGGTCATCCCAAATGGCATACGAGTGTATTCATAAAAACCAAGAGGTCCGACTGTGAATGCACTCCTTTCCTTGTGTGGTTCAAAGATTTCCACTTGGTGATATCCAGACTTCATGTCGATGACCGAGAAGAAAGTGCTTCCACCAAGACAATCTAGTAGCTCCTCTATCCTAGGTAGGGCATAACTATCTTTCTTGGTGATGTTGTTCAGTTGTCGGTAGTCGACACAAAGTCGTAGTGTTTTGTCTTTCTTTCGTACTAATACGACATTTGAGGCCCAAGGACTGCGTGACGGTTGTATAATTCCGGCATTCAATAGTTGACGAAGGTGTGCTCTTACGTCATCATATGCTGCTTGTGGTATATGCCTATAGCGTTGTTTAAACGGTTTCTCATCAATAAGATCGATTCTATGCTGAACGATATCTGTATGTCCTACATCATCATCTGATCTTGAGAAGATATCGATATACGACTTGATGAGTTGAAGTCCTTGTTCAAATTGCTGGTCGTTAAGATCACTTTTGGTAACTTCTATCAAGCCCATGATGTCAGATATTTCTTTCTCATTTGGTTGTTCTGATCCCGCTTGTACAGATACTGGTTGTAGTTCGCATATTATGGCTTTCGGTGGTATGTTGATGGTTTTCGTTGTAACATTGGAAATTCTTACTGTAACTGGTCCATTCTGTTTATGATGGTACTGTATAAGTGATGGTTCAATGTCATAATCAGAGTCTTTTGCTAGTGTAGTTGACTGAACTATCGCTGGTGTATTTTGGTAAGGTATCTCTTTATCAACATAACCATTCACTGTGATGGATGTATTAGGTGTTATCGTAATGCTCTTCGTTCCATCAGTGCGTATAAGACCAATTCTATTGTTGTTTTTCTGGAGTTCTCGTTCTCTAAGTAAGATGCAGCGGAATGATAAATACCAAGGTGTAGTAAGGTTGCTGATCTGTAAAAATCTTTCACCATGTTCATTTTTCAAAGTCTCTATGATGTTGGACAAGGTATTGGTTCCCAATAGTAAAGGTACTTCGCTATTGTATCTGCTGTTCTGTGTGACCAATAGTATACAATCATATAAGTGAGTATGTCCTGGTAATTGAAATTGAATTTCTGTATAGCCAATATAAGGAAGTTGTTGTCCATCTGCGCATTCAATATCCAAAAGTGTATCTAAAGTGTGTAAAGGAGATGATATATGTTCTCGGTAGTAATTTTCGCTGACCGTAGAAACTGTTGAACCTGTATCTAAAAGTGCTGAAGTTAGTGATCCGTCAATATAAATTTCTGTCTCGGTGGGTTTTCCAATTAATCCTGGTGGTACTTTTACTCTGTTGGTTCCGGGAACTTGAGACCTGGCTAAACCTATGGACGTTCCCTTTGCATAGGCTTTTTCCCGTTTAAATCTTTCCTGAGATGGTCAACTCTTATGCGACATCCAGTCTGAACATGTCCAAATAATCCACAGCACCAACACTGTATGTTCTCACCAAAAATGTCGTTCAGTTGTTGGTTGTTGTAATTTCCTTTTCCCCTGCCTCGTTGTTGCCATTGTGATTCTTGTCGTCTTTTCCATGATTGCTGTCTGTTTCCTTGATTGTTGTTGTTGTTGTGGTGTCCATGATTGCGTTTCTGGTTCCATCCATCGTTGCTGTGGTTGTGTTGATTTCCATGATTGTTGTGGTTGTGTTGGTTTCCATGATTGGTGTGGTTGATGTGTTGGTCTGTATGATTGTTGTTCTGGTCGTTTTGATTCAAAGGAATCCATTCTGGCACCCAGTTGTTGAATCATTCCTTTGATCTCATCAAATTCTGATTGACCTGTAACAGCTTTGCTGATGTGTGGCTTAGAGGTTGAGGTCGACTCTTGTGGAATGTAATTCTCTATCTGACGTAAAGCAACTCTCAATCCATCAAAGTCCTTAATCGTGTCGTACTTGTATCCGGATATAGCCTTCAAGGAAGCCTTGAGTCCATTCCACAACATGAAGTGTAGCTGCTGATCTACCTCACTATGATGAACTAAACCTCTGTCAACACATTTGCCAATAATTCTTTCCAATCTACAACTCCAGTGGGAAATATCTTCGTCTTTCTCTTGTCTGGCTCCATAAAATTGCGTCAGCAAGATCTCTTTCCTATCTACACTGCCATAGATGCTGTCAAGTTTTCTAATTATGTCGTCAATGTTGGCATCTAGATCAATTCGCATAGCCACCATTCCTGCTTCTCCCCTTAAAGATCTTCGGACTGCAATCAACATGGCATCTTTGTCATAGTTCTGTTTCCTCATGCAGTTTACTTCGTGCCGCCATATTTCACAAGTGGCATCTCCAGATTTTAGATCTGTACCAGAAAACCATGTGATCTTGGGTGGTTGATTCAAGATCAACTTAGTAGCTATAGCCTTGTCCTCTTTCTGTTGAGGTACATCTGTTTTCGGTGGTGGTGGAAAAGCAAATTTTGTATCCGAATCTTCCTTCATAGTCTTTTGTGCTTGCATAAAGTCTGACATCCACTTCATAAGCTGTTCTGGTGTATCTGCCTTTGGCTTAACTCCCATCTTGGTAAAAGTATCCATCATCTGTATCACTTCAGGTGATATTGATGGGGGTGGACTTGTTGGTTGCGTAGTTATAGGTTTCATTCCTCCTATAGCTCCTTCCTCCTTTGTGTTTGACATGTTGAAGAAAAAAAAAATTCTACAAATTGAAATAAACTAATTCCTAAAATAGAATTAAATATTCTGAAATGAAATGAAAAATAAAGAAATTTTTCTGAAATAAACAAAATATAAATTAAATTGTTATTCTGAAAGTAAATGAAAAGTATTCTGAAAATCAAAATGTTTAATGTAGAATTAAATATTCTGAAATTAATGAAGGGAAAAATAAAGAAATTTTTCTGAAATAAACAAAATATAAATTAAATTGTAATTCTGAAAGTAAATGAAAAGTATTCTGAAAATCAAATTTGAAATGTAAACCTGAAATAAAAAATGTATAACCTATAATTCAGAAACAAAGATTCAGCAATTAATATTAGTAATTTAACTGTAAACAAATTCAATGTATAATTCAATATTCAAAATGTACAAATGTCAAATCATATAATACATAAAAGTTCAAATAAATACTTACCACTAAATAATTAGATAATTCTCTTACAATTCTTCTTCCTGAAATAAGGTATGGACTAAGATACGTGAATCTTGTACGTTCACAATCTTATATTTAGAATAATTCAACAGTCAATATGATAAGTCAATTTACAAACAATAGTCAGGAAATAAGCCCAAAGTATCAATGAAAGTACCCGATATAGAAAACTGAAAGAGAAAATACTACAGACAGGTATGTGCTGGAGGTATATGGTGTATAGTAAGTGCTGGTATTAGTATAAAGGTTGATGTTAGATTGAAGAATGTTACAGCATGTTCATACACTAAGTCCACTTACACCAATCAACTCCAACTTTATGTGATTTATCTTAGATTTAAATCAAAGTTTTTATATAAAGTTTATAACAAAGTTCAAAAAGTCAATACACAACAAATGTCTAATCTGTTTACACATCAAACAATCAAGTATATGACATACAAATTATTACAAGACAATGTACACACTAATTTACACACATACACAAATAAACAACACAACTGAATGAGCAAAACATATATATATATATACACAAAATATTATAATTATTATTAGCTAATTACAATATAAGCCTAAGTGTATGTGCCTACTAGTATTATTAATCTGGGTCTTATAAATTAATAAAGTGTGTGTGTGAATGCAAGTTGACAATTATCAATAAATATTTTAAGTGACAACTCTTTTCACAACACTAAAAGTGTGTAAAATATTTTATAATCAAATACCAATTCAACAAAACTAGAATGTCACTGTGTGTAACTCATGTTTGGTTTGATGTTGTGTATGTGTAGATTGTTTACAATTTGTACTTCCGGTTGACCTTGACCTTGCTTAAATTTAGGGGTTGGGTCTTTGAAGTGGTGGTCACTAATTTTACAAAGTATGAAAAAAAAATTATAGCTGAATAAATTTGAATTAATACAATCAATATATTATTATGCTACGTAAACCTTGTATTCAACAGCCAATGTCTTTCAAATATAGCCAATGTTCAATTTAAGTACGCTATACTAAGTCAGTAAGTGATAATAACAATACATATTATTTTTTTCAAGTCAACACGAATGTTCAATATTTTCAAGTTTCACATCAAAATAAATGTTATTTACTGATGTAGTCTTCAAACACACATCTACATCTACACAGTATATATAAACATTAAATATAATTTACAATTCAACTTACAATAATCATTTTACTTAATTCAGACTCAGTGAAAACATTCTTGTTCCATGACCATGTGTACACAAAAAAAAACGTTGTTTACACCCGGAAGTTGAAATTTCAATCTGGATACGGTGATCACTGAAATATTATCCGGTCCAAAGTTCCAGAACAAATCCACTCCGTCTAAGTTGAAAATAGAATTATGTGGGCGCCATTATGTAGTATTATTTCGTTCTCCCTCCCAAATGAAAATAACACATTTACTGTAGGGTTCTTCTATTTTTATTTTAGACACAATTATTTCATATAATCTCTAATATCTAATATCCCTGCAATTAAAATAAACAATATAAATACAAAGTCAATGAAAAGAAAGATAACTCTTTCTTATATGTTATCATAATTACAGTAAAAATACAATACAAGGTAACTCAATGTGATTACACGATTTATATTAAAGAAATGACCTGGGGGTCATGAACTCATCAAAAGGTTTAGAGTGATGAAGCAAGCAAATACAAATACTTCTTTACGTACATATATATACATGTACATCTTATTTTCCGGAATACAATAAATGTAAATAAAATATGATATTACAAATGAACAAAACTAATAAGCATCATAATACGCAAAGTTAGCATAAGCTTCTTACACCAATTAATGCAATAAGCTAAATAACTTATTAAACAAATTAATTAATAAAAGCAAAGCAAAACAAAACAAAACAAAAGCAACAGTAAAATAGAATACACTGATTCTTACCTCACATGAGGTGTAAAGGATTTCTTTATTAGACCTCCGTAGGTGGATCGGTGGTGAAACCAATTCAATTTTACCTGTATAACAAAAGAGTTATTTTACTCTGACTGTTTAATATAGTCATGACATTTTAATAAACAAAAATACACACACGACTGTATTTATAAATTACTGTTTTATAAATTATGTTTTACCATTTACTTGTTTTAAAATCTTAACTGCTCTCACTCCTCTGACATTCTTAAGTGTATACTTGTTAGGATAATAAATTTAATTAACAGTCCATTTGTTAATTTAAATTATCAACTTTGATATATATAAGTATTATTTACAAAATTTGAAAGGTTTAATCTGTAGTCAAGTTTATCATTTATTTTACACTTTCAACTATCATTCAAATGACTCGTATTCAAATTTATACAATTTCATACAATCCATTCATACAGGATAAAATTATGAATACGGACATTTAGTATCATTAGAGTTTAGAAAAGAAAGTAACTGACCTTAGAAAAGAAATAAGTTCTCCAAATAGTTAGATTTTGAACTTATGAATCCCAGCTCTAAATTTCAATGTTGCACAGAGATACATCAAAAGCAATATGGTGTCCTATAGAATTTAAGACAATAGACAAAAGAATTTACCGCCAAAATAAGAAGTGACCAATGAAGATAAAGTAATAATGCGGTTCAACGAACCCCAATAGTTAAAAATACAGTACCATGGATAGTAATGCCACCAGACATTGTGGAGCTGGACACACCTGAAGCCTTTAAGGCCAGGATTGTGTCCCTTTAGCCGCCAGGCAGTCCCAACATGTACATGTATATACATTTGTAGTTTTAATTGTAAATAAGCCCCATTAAATCATTATCCCACACACTTGATTAGTTCAACTAAAATGCGCAGTCCAAAAGTCATTGCATAATCTTCAACATGATGAAGGGGGCAATTACATGGCAGAAACAGAAACAGAAAAAATATAGTAGAACCAGTCCGTGATTATATCATGTCCGTCAAACAGGTCTATAGTCAAATCAATTAAACAAAATAATATCAACATACTTAATTACACTTTGTAATTAATCTATAATAAAAGAAAGTAATTAAATAATTCCGTTTAATTAACTTATTACCAATGACAATACCGAAAAAGAATAGAAATACAAAAACATATAAAATGATTAAAATACAGACTATCACATACATATTTATCATATATTTAGTGGTAAATACAGTAGTTTTGAATATTTGATAAAGTGTCAGATGCCTACCCTTTATCATATCCCTACCCTTTATCATACCCCTGCCCTTTATTGTACCCCTATCCTGTATACTCTCCTGTTTAAATATATGATAGAGTGTATAAAACATGGCAAAATCCGTATCATATGACGTATCAACCTCGACCAATATCATCCCTCGGGTCTAAAGGCCCTCTGGATGATATTGGTTTCTCGGGATGATACGGCATATGATACGGATTTTGCCATGTATTATTCTCTATATAAATGCCTTCTGTGTATTGTAAACATCCACGTGTAAGTAACGGCCAACTCGATTCATCTGAACCTAATTTCATGTAGTTGTGTCTCTATCAAGCATGTTTTCACGCCGTTATTTTCTGTTTTGTTGTTGTTACTAATTATATTTTGTTATTTTCTAATGTAAGTCTTAATACATGTATTATTGTTAGAGAAACAAAAGACGACGAAATACAGATACAAAAAACTATGGTGTCATTTAAGATCACAAGACTTTACCATAGTATATTCAAAGTGTTTTCTCATAAATCACTATCATTCTGTAATATTTAGCTCCTGAATTTGAAAATCTAAATTGGAAGTCTATTTCACTCATATTACTCCAAGGCACACAGGTTGAAAGCAGCCTTAACTTTTGTCTCGATCCTATTTTGGTTATCATGCTTGAGCTACTTTGTGTGCATTAAGGTAGATATCTACGTGTTTATTGTTCCTCTTTGTCCAAATGCTGCACTACTGTCTAATCATGTATATATGTAACAACAGACTTAGTCAGGAGCATGGGAGCCGGGAGTGCAATTTACACATTCTTTGAAAGGGTGGCATCGTGGGGGTGGGGGTATGCAAATCTATGTTTCCCTCCCCACTTGTATGGCAAGAAGTAAGAAAAAGCAGAATTTAAAGCATGGAAGCAAACTATATATACACTCCGACAAAAGTTAAGCACCACCCTATATTTTTATCGATATATTTTTTTAAATCAATACTGTTAAAACAATAAAATAGATATCACCATTTTTCTTACACTTCTTAAAAGACTACACCAAGGGCTCTAAAATTACCAATCTACGAAGTATTTATCATCCTGAAAGACGTGACTATGACGTGGCAAAAATGGGGTTCAAAACATTGCATTAAAATGCAGAGTCTTGAGATTTTAAGAACTTTTAAATGCATCTATTGTGCGTATGTGTAAGACATAAAAATCAATATCGAGTATATCCACCGCGTTTATTGTGAAGTTCTGTAACACGCCTCGTCATGCTTCGCACAAGACGCCTAAGCCATTTTTGGGGGAACTGTTGCCACTACTGTAAGATAGCAGTTCTTAATTCGTCAATATTTTGACATTTTGGATTGCGTTGGTTAATTTTTCGGCCAATAAAGTCCCATACATGCTCTATAGGGTTCATGTCTGGCGACATCGCAGGCCATGGAATTGTCTGAACAGCCTCTTGCTGTAAAAAATGTTGTTCAACGGGCTCTATGTGGCCTAGCGTTGTCGTCCATGAACATTGGTCTGTCAGCCAACGCATGATTGTCGAAATGGGGGACTACGCGTGGAGCGAGCACATTGTCACGGTATTTTTGGCCTGTCAGATTACCATCAAGAACGTACAAGTCCAACTTACAATCAAAGGAAAAACAACCCAAGACAGTTACACCCCCACCCCCAAAAGCAGTTGTGCCCAAAATGTGGTTGCACGACCGTCGGTAGGGCGTAACAAAAAACGACTTTCATCAGACCAGTGGACCCGTCTCCATGTGCGAATAGTCCACCCCAAATGATCATGTGACCAGTCAAATCGAGCATGGCGATGACGTAATTTCAACTGTGGACGTTTTATGGGTCGTCGCGCTCGCATTCCCTGATGGTGGAGGCGTCTGATTACAGCGCGTGTGCTAATGTGGCCTCCAAACGCTAAATTACCACGAAGTGCACCAGCTGTACTGAACGGTCGTTGCCGCGCCCGTCTGGATATGAGCCGGTCCTCTCTCGGCGTCGTTTTGCGAGGTCTACCTGCACGTGGACGGTCAGTAACATTCCCCGTTTGACGAAAACGCTGCATCAGTCGTACAATGATGGAATGGTTAACCCTGAAGTGGTCTGCCACCCTTCTATGGCTAAAACCACCGTTATGCATGCCAACAGCTTGCCACCTTTCTGGTATGGTTAATTTTCGCCGCACCATACCAAACCAATAGAAAATGAAACTTAAAACTCTACACACAAAAAATCAGCTTTCGTTCGCAAACACAAATGTTGAAAAGTACACGTGGCACTTTACACACCCTGTCATATACACATAAATAAAAATCGATCAATAACCTGTTTCACAAGTAAGTAAGTATGTATGAAATTGTATGTAAGTATGAACAATCTTGTAACATTCTGTTAGCTGGTGATCTGAATGCTGCATTACTGAAGGATGCGCCTAATTCAAGGGACAAGAAACTTTTATCTTTTATCAATGTACATAGTTTTAATAATAATGTTGGTCACCTGAGAAAAGTTGATACATATCATCATCATAGTGGGAATTGTAGTACTCATATAGACTATATATTTCAAAACCAAAAAGATGTGATTACACGATATATTACATTTCAGCGGGAGACTGAGAACTGTTCAACTCATGATCCCGTTCATGCTATTGTACCTGTATTTTTAGATTTTAAAACAGAGGAAGATGACGTATATACTATTATTCCACATAGGATAAACTGGGATAGAGTTGATATTTCACGATATGTAGATACTGTCACTAAAAACTTGTTAATCTTGAATACTAATGACTATAAGCCATCCATTACTAATATTAACATGCTCACTGATTATATGTGTAGATCTTTAGGTGATGCAGCAAAAGAATGCTATCCAGTAAAAGGAAAAAGAAGAAGAAGCGAATATGGTCCGAGCATATTAAAGATCTGAGTCAATTTAGCAAGAAACAATTTTGGTTATGGAAACAAGCTGGTCGCCCGAGAGAAAGTGACAATATATTTTTTGTGAACATAAAAGTAGCTAAAAAGAATCTGAGATCTGCTCAAAGACAACAAGAAGCATGCCTACGTAAAAATCGTTATGATGACATTATGTCTGCAAAAGAGGGGAACCAGAAACTGTTTCACAAATTAGTAGCGGACCAACGCAAAGATGGTACTGTTAAAACAACACACCTCATAGTACAGGGAGAACAGTTAACATCAGAAAAGAATATTAGAGAAGGTTGGGCAAACTACTTCAAGGAACTCTCTACTCCTGTCATTAGCCAAAATGCTGATCTAAAGTATAACACTCAAGTAACACTAGACCGCATCTTAATTGAGGATTTATTGAAGTCATCTAAGGAAGAATCTATTGTTGTCGATTTTAATGAAGTTGAAGAAACCGTTGCATTTCTAAAGAATGGCAAAGCTGCTGATAGCATAATATTACAAGTGAACATCTTAAATTTGGTGGCTCCGCCCTGATATATACACTGACATGTCTAATCAACATGATATTTGAAATCTGTAAATTGCCAGATATTTTTAGACTTGGAGTTGTCACTCCATGTTATAAAAGGAAAGGAAAACCGATATCTGATCCAAATTCATACAGGAAAATTACTGTCACTAGTGCACTTGGGAAAGTAACGGAAAAACTTCACCTAAAGCATTCTAGTCATCCCCTGGATATAGCACAACACCCCCTTCAAAAAGGATTCACTAGAGGTACCTCAAACAGCCATGTGGCAGTCATTATTACCGAACTTATAGCCGAATCAAAGGATGAAAACTCTCCGTTAGTTATTGGATTTCTGGATGCTCAAAAAGCTTTTGATGTTCTTGGACATGACTCTGTTATACGTAAATTATATCTTGCTGTAATAGTGGGGAAAAATGGAATATTATCAATGAATGGTATAAGGATCTTATATCCTATGTTAAATGGAAAGGAAACTACTCTAGAAAGTTTGATGAAAATCAGGGAATACGTCAAGGGGCATTTGGTCACCCACCGCATATATTAATATATCAATCCTATGCTAAATCTGCTACATGAACATCGTCTAGGAAGTTTTATAGGGAACATTTACTGTGGCACACCAACCGTAGCAGACGACGTTGTTTTAGCTGCTGGTAATGCCCATGAATTACAAGCCATGCTGTCAGTTCAAGAAAACTATGCAAACAGGGAAAATTATGCGATATTAGTGAAACCAAATCTGTCATAGTTCGTTTTGGTCCAAGTCGTGATAAGGAGGATGTATGTATCAATAACAATGTCTTAACAACAGATGACAAAGTAACACATCTTGGAATTGTACGAGACTGTAACTCAAAAATTTGTGACAGAAGAAAGAATTAGCACTGCGAGAAAGACCTCATATGCATTAATGGGTGCAGGATTACATGGACTAAATGGGCTCAACCCAAAAGTTTCAATACATATTATACGTATATATGTTATTCCTAGACTTACATATGGTTTAGAAACAATTCGCATTGCCGCAGCTGATCTCACTGCTATTAACATGTATTTTAAAAGATTACTGAAACAAATTCAGCATCTACCGAAGAGAACCTTGGATGCCGCAACATACATATTTATTACTTGGACAGATCCCTATTACTGGGGAAATACATAAAAGGGCATTAACAACTTTTGGAAATATTATTAGAGATTTTGTAACTGTTGCATGTGAATTAGCTCATCGCGAATTAGCCGTCAAATCTAAGAAGTCGCATGGTTGGTTTATACTGGTATCTGAAATTCTTGAACAGTATGGCTTGCCATCTTCTCACGATCTCTTACCGAATTCACCCGGAAAATTATCATGGAAGAACACAGTACACAGGGCAGTGAATCAATACTGGGAAAACAAACTGAAGGAAGAGGCATATACTAAAAGCACTTTAAAATATCTCAATATCGATAATATGGAAATAAGGAAGACACATATGGTATGGGAAGCAGCTGGATATGAATCTATGTCAGTATCTAAAGCCATGATTAAAGTAAAATTATTACTTGGAACTTATATACTACAATCAAATCGTCATCAATTTAATAAATATGAGGTTAGACCGGACTGCCCGTTGTGTAATAGCGGAGATGAAGACCGTAAGCATTTTATAGTCATCTGCTCTAAGCTGATGGATGTACGCCATAAATTCATCATTGCCTTGAAGAACATTTTATATACTAGTATGCATCATAATCTGTGTGATACCATATTTAGTGACACTAATACACTAACACAGCTTATATTAGATTGCACGGCTTTGGTGTATATTCCGCATAGTTTGCATATACCTATAGAGAACATTAGTAGAGGCTTGTTGTATGCTTTGCATGCTGCTAGGTGCAGTTTTTTTTTAAAGATGAATGGATAGGGGAATGTATAGTTTTAGGTGTTCTACTGGACTTTACCACAGTGAAACTATTGGCATAAATACTATGAACATTGAACTAATTCTAATTTTAATAATTTTATTAGTTTTTATGGGGAGCATGGCCTCACAGTGACTTGCAATGCGTATATATATATATATATATACGTCTGAAAATTAAACCAAACAGTGTTAGAATTAGATTTTAGAGCTGTCAAATTTTTGTTCTTCCCTCGACGGGATTTGAACCCACACCATTGTTACACTGCAGCACCATTCGCTTAGCCTTACGTCCAGCGCCCTAGACCACTCGACTACATCCACTCCCTAAAAAAGGAGCTTCAATAGTCGTAGTGTTACCTTGTCTCGTAAGGAAAATCTAGGGATAGACGCAAGACATGTGTATAAGCGTGTGTAGATGGTACATATATACTTAATATTATAATTTGACAGCAATCTAACTCAGCAATTTTTAATATATTGGATAGGATAATGAAGAATTCATTATACAGTCACAGGAAATAAAGTATATTATACAAACGTCTAGAAGCAAGTGACAACCATACAATATATCTGTCCCACTGGATCTCAAAGTTACTTTAAAGGATACTAGGTTAATACTAAATATTATATACGTCTGAAAATTAAACCAAAGAGTGTTAGAATTAGATTTTAGAGCTGTCAAATTTTTGTTCTTCCCTCGACGGGATTTGAACCTACACCATTGATACACTGCAGCACCATTCGCTTAGCCTTACGTCCAGCGCCTTAGACCACTCGACCACATCCACTCCCTATATATATATATATATATTTTTTTTTACCTCTTAGAAACTGTAACATAGTAAGAACCCTCTGACTTGTGACTGCTCCCACTCTCCTTTTCAATACAACCCATCTGGACATGTAATCACTGGTGATCTGAATATCATTCAACATGAGAGTCTCCGAAAGGTGATTTCTCATGGTCCTAAATTCAGAGAACCTCAACACATCAATTGGAAACATAATTTCAAGATAATTATGGATGCTGTTGAAGATTATGCCAGAAGGTGGATAAAGAGAGAAGTAGACCAAGATCCTGAGTTAGAGTCCTTGTCAGACTGGGTTAGAACAATTAGGTTTCTAGTACAAGGTCGGATTCACAAACTAAAAAATTGTGTTAATAGTCGACCTAAGTCTGTATTTAAAGACCAAGAAGCTGTTAAGTGTCTTTCCTCTCTTCATGACAAATATGTTGTCGTTCCTGCGGACAAGGCTTCCAACAATATCGTGTTTGTATGTAAATCATATTACTTCGAATGTCTAATCAAGGAATTAGGCATAAATAGCAACACCTCTAGTAATACCACATACAAACCAACTTCGTTCGACAAAGATGAAATCCTAGCTAACCACAGATCATTCATGACCTCTTTAAACATTCCCTCTGGTAAAGAGTCTGAGGATTTACCCTATTTATATTGGATACCTAAACTCCATAAGACACCATACAAAGAAAGGTACATAGCGGGATCATCAACTTGTTCGACGAAAGAATTGTCTATTCACCTGACAAAGATTCTGTCTACAGTAAAAGAGGGACAACAGAAATATTGTGAAACTGTTTACTCGCGTAGTGGCATAAATCACATGTGGATTTTGAAAAACTCTAAAGATCTTTTGGATAACCTGAAATCAAGATCTTTCTCTCAGGTATCCTCCATCAAAACTTTTGATTTTTCAACTCTATATACCACCCTACCGCATGACAAATTAAAAACCCGCTTAAAAGAAACAATTCATAAAGCTTTTAGTCATAGAAACTATGGCTCAAAATTTGTTGTGTTAGGCTACAATTCCACATATTTTTCAAACAAAATTCATAAAGGTAAAACATGCTACTCCGAGGAACAAGTGATCAGTATGCTGGAGTTCCTCATCGATAACATATTTGTCTCCTTTGGAGGGACACTGTTTCAGCAGGTCGTCGGCATACCAATGGGTACGAATTGTGCCCCTCTTCTAGCCGATTTATTTTTATACTCATACGAGTCGGAGTTTCTTCAAAAGCTTGTAAAAGATAAGAAGATTCATGAGGCTAGAGCCTTTAATTTCACATACAGGTATATTGATGACGTTTTATCTATCAATAATTCTAGATTTGCAGAATTTCTTCCATTGATATATCCTCCAGAGCTGGAAGTTAAAGAGACCACCGATACAGCTTCGTCCGCATCATTTTTGGACTTATACCTCGAATTTGACAACAGTGGTCAACTCAGTACTAAAATTTATGATAAGCGGGACGACTTCAATTTTAAAATCATAAATTTTCCAAACATGTGCAGCAATATACCAGCTTCTCCTGCATATGGTGTTTACATGTCGCAATTGATTCGCTATGCAAGGGCCAGTAGCAATTATTCTGATTTCCTGAAACGTCATCTTCATCTGAGAAACAGGCTACTGGACCAGGGCTATAAAAAGATTCGCCTTATTCGATCTCTTAAAAAGTTTATATTCCGATACCAATATCTTGTCGAAATATATTCCGTCTCTGCAGAAATAATTATAAGCGATGCATTTTCATATAGTGAAAATGTATAAAGATAAAGAAGTCCAAAATGTCAAGAATTTTTTTGTCAATGTGTGACGTAAAAATATTTTTGACATTTACGTCACCGAATATGGTACTGCTTTGACGACTGTTTTGCCTATTTTGTTCCTGTATTTAAATACTGTTACAGTGACAGCCGGAACCTTTGAACCGTAATGAGAGCGGGAGGTTTGGCGCCTTAAAATCTGATTCAACCCACCATTTCTTTAGAAATGCCTGTACCAAGTCAGGGTCATTACGGTTTTCACAGTTTTCCGGTTGTTGACTGATTTTGTCTGTTTGTATGATTATGAGTTTTGACTTTCCCTTTATAGGATTGTTCGGAGTTCGGTAGTTTTGTTATTACCTTTATTTAATACGAATTAATAAAATTGAAATTAAAGTAAAAATGAACTGGGTTAAAACAAGTTTAGGACCTGAGGCAGTACACATGTAATTATAGACATAAATGTATTAGTGACACGGTTACACCTATTAAGAGATTAACGTTACATGCAGGGAATATGTGTAGGACCTGAGGCAGTACAAGTCAAGGGGAATTGTAAGCGATACAAGTGTTGGTGAGACAGGATATATATCAAAAGAGACTGGTTTGGTACATTTATGGACAAGAATATTGAATAACAGAAGGGAACGGAAGGTTAATAGGCGACGGAAGTGACAGTCAGATAAACTACGTCCAAAGATAGGACTTATAAATAGAGAGATGGCAAGCAGAGAAGGACAGAACCTTTTGGGGAACCTTGGAGACCCCTTTTGGGGGAACCTTTCGGACTGGAAGTGTTTTGGCAGAACCTTTTGGACCACCTAAAACATAACAAGTGTCTTAATCGATTTTTGGAACTTTGAATTGTAAACTGAAAAACACTATACGATCACGAGCATTTATATTTGTATTGAAGTATTAGTATTGTAATCAAATTAAATTATTTAAAACTCAATAGTCTTACACAACAGCATTTATATATTGCACACCGATATGACACTTATATACGTATATTTATAATTGGTGATTTTAATATTCAAATCTATATAATACCGTATATGCATGGACTGGAACTACATGTAATATTCACGGATTGAACCGACACAGAAGATATATATATATATATATACTGTGGTTCTCCAGAAAGCGGAGGAATCTTCTATAACAGAACAGAAATGTGTGTACAGGTAACGAAAACAGCAAACCGATTTGAAATAAGTTCATTATTAGAAAAGATATTATTGAAACAAGTCAGGTGGTACTTAACTTTTGTCGGACTGTATATATTGTCCATCTAACCATATATATAAGGGTACGCTACGGGAATTTTTTCTTGACAGTTGGAAATACAGTAATGAGATTAGATGTACATTTGTTTCAACGTTTGAAAATATAGTACAAGGGAGACAACCCTAGGAATTAATGTTCACATATATACATTAATATGGAGTAGGCATTGCCTAGATGCGAGCACAGCATTTCTGTCTGGCCAGTGTGTATATATTTGAGTGAAAGTTGAATATCACAAAATAATATGAGTAGGCATGGCCTATAGAGAGGACATTAGTATTTGAAATTAAATGATATCCCCTATGAAATCCATTGGAAAGTTAAATGAAGTAGAATAGAAAAGTATGAGAAAAAAGTATGGAATCTTTTATTGTTGCACTAGGGACAGTGCAAACATTGAAGACTAACTAGTACTAGTACGCGGGTGGTATCAACCATTATAAAGCCTAAAGGGGGTAGGTAGTAGACGCCGGTGTCTGTAAAATGAAAGTATGGTCTTTTAAGTCATAAGAAAAGAGTTCTATTACGAAAATATCAATTAATGCAACCAACATACATAAGCAATATTGGCCTATACCATGCTATGTACAGCCGATATATATTCATGAAGTGTAAATGATGAATGACGTACGGTCAGCGCCGTCTTGTCAGCAATATAGGCCCCGGTCAAAGCAGTGCACTGAGGCCCATATCTATACAAACACTCACAGAAATAAAATTATAAATGGTCGATAAAATTAAACATATATTTCTTGTATTGATACTTCCAACAAAATCAGTGTTTAAAAATTAAAAATTATGCCGTATACAACATACATCGATTAGCATGGGGTTCATTTGCTTGTGTGACCACCGTGCAACTGTCCATTGTGCCCATACATAAGACCACACTGCGTACGGTTACTTTAATACTGATACTCTTCATTTCGACATTTTAAAGTATGTGTATTTGGGCCAATATTATGCTATCTCCAAGTGAACAAAATAGTTTTTAATTTTAAAAGAATTATATTATAGGTACCGCTTTCACCAGACATGTCTCTGCTTTCACATACAAAATATTTATCAATATTCAATATTTTTTTTATTGGAAAAAGCACAGTAGAGACGTGATATATATATTAAGGCAATATTCAGTATCGAAATCATACTCTTTAAAATTATCTGTGACAAGATTATACAGAGACATATATTCCTTCTTGTGTAATGTTATTACCTTTTAAAGTTTCAACAACAAGCTGGTTAATAATTTTATAGCATTTATTTTAGAAAGACTGAGTTTAATAAATAATAACAGATATACATATAGTATGAACGGCATAATTAATAGTTAAATAAATAAAATTCATTGTGTCTTACTATTCTAAACCATTGTCGGCAGATGTTGGTAGTATTCAAATATTTTGTAGGATCAGACTGACAGAAAATGTAAGATGAATAAACAAATGGGTACTGATAGAAATAATTAACACTAACAGAAATAAGGAAAAACTAATGCGTTCCCTGTTCCTTGCAAGCACATCATGGTTAGAAAATGTCTGTTACTTAACCAAAGAAATAATAAATGCAAAAATTGTATAAAAATGAAAAATGTTAATGTTCACCACAATCTTTTCTTATCAGAGACATATAAGCCGGTGGCAAGGGACACATGCACACCCACCCCCCCCCCCCCCCCCCCCCCTTTTGGCAAAGTTTTAAAAAGCTGGATTTTTAGTATACTTTAGGAGTTTTGTGATATTTATTTGGAATTACCATTATTCAACACAACTAAACCATACGAAAGGTAGGAATTAAGTATAATTATGAACGGGTGTAATCCCTTGTGATATTTTAGTACCGCACATTGATAGTAGTGTTAAAATTATTGATAACGAAAGGCCGGGAGCAGGTCCCTGTGATCTCCTCCTAATTATTGTACGTGTACTATAGATGCGCATTAAAAAATATTGATGACATTGTCATCTTTGCGTGTCAGTTGTGACCCAAATACGATTTCAATGCTGACCTTTACTTGTTGCAACGTAAAATATGACGTGATAAAAAAAATATTAACATAACATGGTGGGCAGATTCGTTTTTATTTACGCATTTATTGTAGAACTTTAGGAATATTGTGGTACATGTACAAATAATCTTGTCTTTGGATTTCTTTTAAACTGGTAAGTCATATATATAGTAACGAAATGTCAATATAAATCTGGATTGCGACAGTGAAATGCAGTTGGGCGTGACATAAAATGTCCATACGTCAAAAAATGACCCATTTTTTTAAGTCGTCGTGTTAAATTGATCGTAACTTCGGAACGCCTTAATATTTTCAAAAAATGTTTTCACCAGTCGAAAGTCAAGTAATTTTCCTTTCCAAAGAGACCCCAATTGGTAGTGTAGGCCTCCGAACTGCTGAGGTATCATACACGAACCAAAACAAAACTGCGTGAAAATCCGAATCCAAAATATATAGGGAAGTAGTTACTACATGTTTCTAAGACTTGCTTTAATGGGGTTCACCTACGATTTTTACGCTAATAGGTGGCCCATGTGTTCCATCAGTTATTACTTTCGGAACTCCTCGGCTAGTATCAATAACGTAACTAATGTAAACTACGATATTGATTTACAAAAAAATGTATATGTATTCGTGTAAAATGCCACAAATGGTGTGTTTAACAAGATGAGGGTAGCTATCAAGAAGACTGACCATGCGACGAGAGGTCCGTGGACGCCAGGGAAATACTACGTGGTTTGCTCGGCACATAATGACATTTCAAGCCCAATCAAGGACCTCGGCTTCTCAGAGTGTCGGGATTATTATGTTAGATGTCTTCCAGTGTTGATTCAATAAAAAGTTTATATTACTTTTACTTAAGGAATGGCTCCTCTAAGCATAGTGTTCAATATATTTAATAAGACATAAAACACTAACCATTTTACTACTGAGTGGGGTACTACTGAGTGGGGGGATTTTTTTTTAGAATAAAAATCGTTTATTTCCCACTATGTCCAAATTTTAAAGTAGACCTGAATACACCTCAGCCCTAAAAAAATATTGCTTGTTTAGGTTAACTCGACCCTACCTAAAATTTAGTGCCTATAATCCTAGCTATTTTATTAGTTTTTCTCAACAAGCACAATCTTGGAACATCTGCAAAGACTGCATGCCCAATATATCAAATGCAAAAAAAGAAAAAAATCCTGGTCACCTTTACCTAACCTTTTTCACAGGGTTACCGGTAACACTAAACACACAATTATTTTTTTAGGTCTCGTAGGTATGTATCTTTTACCTCATGTATGTATAAAAAATATTTTTGATCTACCTGATGCTTGAAAAAAAAATGGATTCTCTACTGACAGACATAAAAAATCCCATGCCCCCCTCCCTCCTTCACTAATAAAATTGTTGGTGTCTAATAAAGAAAACAAGTGAGTGGGAAGAAATGTCACTCCACTCGAGCACATTAATTAATATTCCGATTCCTAGCCGGCCAGTCTTTGTTCTTACTTGCTTGCTTTAATAGTAGAGAAGCAACAAATACCAATTTTATAGTCTTTGGTTTGACCAGACCGGGGCTCTATCCCATGGATCTAACACACTCAAGGCGAGAATGCTAACCATTACACCACCGATGAGATAGGAAACCATTTTGTCTACAGACCATTGAGACCAATAACATAACTCTTTTCAAATGTTCTTAATTATAATGCTGCTATATTAAGTGCAGAGGATAAATTTGTTTGGATATTGAGCAACGAAGATCCATCTTGCGTCAGAGAACTCGCAAAATTTATCCACTCGTGTTTTCAAATGGCACCATAGTTCTCTGCATGCATGTTTTATATTTTATCTTTTCCAAATACAGTTATCTCTCTTTCATTGCCTCCTAAATGCAAACTATAATATATAATTTTATTTGTTATTTTATTATGTCATTCTTTCATGTACTATCTCATGATCTTTGTCAACCTTAATGTTCAATTATTGAGCTTTCTTTAATAAAGTATTTCGTATTTCGCATAATACCACCACAACAAAATTTCTGTGGTCGTATAAAAATCACACTGAAAAAGGAGCAGTCCTTCAAAACTTTCATTAAGCAAGGGACTTGTGCCCATGTTGCTTAGTTAAAGTTAGTTAATACAGTCAATATCATCAAACACACATTAAAAAGATCATAGATTAGCTTCCAGTTAGATTTGAACTGACATCTTTTCAACTTTATTGAAATGTACTACCTTGTACTATAGAAGCCATAATGATTGTAATATTACACAAAGTACACATACAGATAAATAAACCACTCAAACAAGTACTTCAAAAGCATCTTGTACAAAGGACTGTATTTAAGACATATTATTAACTACAGATGTACATGTATTTTAATCTTCACCATAGGATAGTTAAATGTTTAAATTGTGTATGTATTGACACTGATTACATCAGGTAATAATATTCATTAAAAAGTTGTTAATGTTTTCGTGATTCATGAAACCTTTTTTTTTCTCTAGCTACTGTTAGTAGCGACTAGCCCCTTCGCTTAAATAGTCTTAAACTTAAAGGGTCAATATATTACTTTAATAACAATATATGATATAAGTATACAAATATAACATGACAAAAAGACAAATATTTAATGGCTGACAAAAAATTAGGAATACCCAGAAAACTGAAGACTGAGACGCACAAACAACTAAAAATCCAGACTGACATGAACTCAGATGCTCCATATGAGTCTGCAGTTCGAACTTCACTAATACCACTTCATGGGTGAAAGAGCTGGGGGCAATTGCCCTCCCTACTTTTAAAAATTGTGGGAGGGATAATTTTGCCCCCTTTTCGGCATTAAATTTAAGAAAAAAAACTTTTTTACTTTAGTATGGAAGCATATATTGTCCATTTAGCCAAGGGTATGCTTTGGAACCATAGTGACTTTTTTTTTTATTGCTGCACAGTTGAAAATATACCAGAAAAATAAAGAATACATTTTTTGTACAAATTTCATAAAGATGTATACCGAATGTAATGAGCATCATTTAAATTAGTATATTTATTCAGGTAATTACACATGATTGTGTATTTATATTTCAAAGATAAAAAAAATTGTGAATTTTTTTTTTAAATGTAAAATGTTTCTTAAAAAACATATGAGGGTATCCCTATTGAAAGCCCCATAATTTCTTTCTATTGAAAATATGCCCCGTTTTTTTCACATTCTGAATGATGACATGTATATGATGCTTTCAGTGTGTTGTTTTTGAATATTTAATAAAAAGAAAAGGTGTGTAAAAAGTTGGGCAAGTTTTTTTAATAAAAAGGATTTTTTTTCCCTAACCTATGAATCCCATCTGGTTTTATAAAGGCAGTTAACTTCAAAATCTTCTTTTTCAATTGTAATGGATAGCATAAATATGACAAATTCTCCTGGTCTTGTCTCTGAATCCTGTCACGAAAGCACATTCAAACTGATCCGTCATCATAATTTTAATGATGTTTTATTTTCAGTCGGGGCAACTTGGACATTCAACAAATACAATAATATTGAAAAGTAACGAACATAAATCGTATGCTTGGGTTTTCAGTGTAATATGTACCTTTCAATCAATCAAGTTTTTAGAACGTTTGTCGATGCATTCCGGCGTAGTATATCATATTCGAGCTTCGGCACTGACCCCCCAGCTGATCGCCGTCCGCCATCTTGGAATCGAATAACTGATAGTACACATGCACCACCTGTCGGGTATGGGATAGGTGAACCCCATTCATTCTATATTTTTCAGAAATGGATATATATCAAATATTACTCCAGATTTCTATGAAAATAAATAATTTTATCCTTGCTCTATACAACAAAATATTTCATCTGTCTCAGTTTCACTACATGTACATTTGCACTCAAAATAGCCAATAGGTCTTATCTTGAGATTCAATGAATCGTTGTCGATGGTGACAATTCCGTTATGTACAACATATAAAAAGGGACTCAGGCAGTGCCTTTCCATGTATATTTTCAGATGATTTCAGGCCAACGATAAGGAAAGCTGCATCAGCTTTACATTGGAATATATGTATAATGTTTGAATTGCATGGCAAGTTGCAAAAGTTAGAAAAATAACACTGGAGGCTGCCATTTCTAATTTTATAATCTTAGAAGTGAAGACTTCTGAAAAGGGAGGTTACTCCGGCACTTTCTCTATCAGATAGACATGTGTATTTTCTTGCTCAACGTTAAAGTCCGGATTGAAAAAGGGAATTAAAATGATATATCATATGTAATTTATTTACAATAAACACACAAATTACATTTAATAAGAATCACTAATAGTTTATTGCAAAAAATTGCATATATTTTAAGCAATGCCTTTTAAGCTAAAATTGCACACATGACCATACTTTTGGGTGCAAGGACTTTTTTGCAAATTATTTGCCAAAGGCAGATTTTTTATATATTTTAGCTTTGAGATTGGTCTGTTTAAAAATGTTCATTTCAAGTCAAAGAAATCTCCCCCAACTCCAATATTGTGCATCAAAATTAAGGAATTTTACTGATTTTGAAAATTTGTCTATATAGCATATTTTGTGATAGCCTTAAAAATTTTCACAAAGTTTTTTTCAAAAAATGTTTTTGGTGATCATTGTCTTTAAACATTATACTTTGAGGAAACAATGCGATTTTTTACTTCTTAGATATATATTAACAATAATAATCCGTCAAATATAGGGGTGTTTTTAACCATTTTTAAGGATTTTTGCAATAGTTAAGGGCTAAAAGGAAAATCTTCATTTTACAACAAAAATGAAAATATATAGGAAATATGTATGATATATTTTAAAATACTAGGCATCAAATATTTAGAAAATGTATAACTTTTTTTTCTTACTGAAATTAGCTTTGTTACATTTTTTTGGATTTTGCATGGTTTTCTGTGAGACAGACACTTAAGAGTCATTCACAGTGATAAAAAAATGATAGTCCATGTTAACATAAAGTCCTTTCCGTACGCCAGTGTTGTATTAATCAAAGTTTTGATCGATCCGAGTAAATATTTAGACCACCCGCGTAGATTCTGCAAAAAAATAAAACAAAACTAAAGCACACCAAGGCGAGTTTTTCTACATCGGCTGCAAATGGTCCAAAAAATAAATTTGATATTTTCTGAAAATATTGTAGTTCAAAATTAAGTCAAATTTATTCTATAATCATCTTTTACTAATCCGTAACTAGAAAGGTTTTTATCTAATAATCTGGACACTCTTGAAAAAAGTGCTGTGTTTGTTTACATGTCGTCACGATTTACGGAATTGACGCAGTTGCAAATGAAATAGATGTCGTTTTGAAATTTTTTGACTCGGGAATGAAAATACAAGATTTTAATTAAAATTCCGCGAAATGTTGTTGACGACTTTGGCCTATGTCTATGAACAACATGACGTCATGACTTTGATAGCGAGATGTCATTCTGATTAATTCAACAATGCAAGCACCTTTTATTGTCTGTTGTTACTTAAATACGATTTTTAGAAGTTCATGATATCATTTTAGTTTTAAAATCATTTATTGGAGACTTTTTTTTTTATTTTTGGCATTCTCTCCGAGACTGCCAACTTTTATCAACTTCCGGACGAAAGGATTTCAATCTCATCATAAGGAAGATTGTGTGTTGCATGCGCATGCCCATGTTGCTGTAGAGCTCTCTGTGCTCGCTATAAATATATGAATACAAATACACAGGAGGTTTGCTAAAGGAATCGTTAGGTTTGTTCGACTTCCGTAAAAATAAAACCAGTTTTGGTAATACAAGTCCATTTAATGTATTCAAAAATAAGAAATAGAGTCTATTGGCGAATATATAAATACTTTCGTAAATTTTACTGTCTTGGATTACTTTGTACTTTTATTCAAAATAAAGAAGGATATTAAGAAATATCAGATGTATAAACAAATCGACTCTGTTAAACGTAGGACACCAAAAGAATCGGGCCCGAAAGGCCCTGGACGTATCATAAAGATATTTCATATCAAGTAAAATTCAATTTCTCAGCCAATGTAAAGCTTTGGACCCTAAAGATATGAATCCCACACACATTGGGTCTTCATCTGTTCTAGCTTTAATTGAATCTCTTTTACTTGTACTAAGATGGTGACCCATGCCATTTATACCTGCATTTCCATTTCTGATTGTTAAACAAATAGGTCTGTGTTTGGTTTTTTTTTAAATTTGTTTCCCCTATGTTCAACTTTGAATCCCTAGTGTTCGGATCCTATAGACCCGAGACTTTCATTTATGAAAATCTAAATCAACATATCATAAATTCAAAATGATGCTGCACAGCAAAAATTATAACATTTCTATCTCTGGTTCTTGAGATGATATCTTTCAAAGATCCTAAGAACAACCCCTTCCAAGTTTAGTTCAATTTGGTTGAGTAGATTTGCAGAAGAAGATTAAAATATGAAAAGTTAACAGACGACGGACCATTTATAACTTTTGAACTTTCCATTTAAATGTGGCTGCATTCCAGCAGCACCTGTATATGGAGGAAATATCTCTCAGTTGATGCGATATTCCACAGCTTGTGATTCCTATCATAATTTCCTTGATATGGGGTTGCTACCAAGAAGGAAACTACTGAACCAAGGGTTCCGAGTGGATAAATTATAGTCATCACTTCGAACGTTTTACGGTCGCCACCATGACTTGTTAACAGTTACGAAATATCTGTGTCACAAATGACAAATTCCGTTTGTCGTGGTCAAAGTCCGGTCTTTTTCTCAGTATGACTTATCACCATGTTTGTAATAAGAGTAACATAACGCGTGCTACAATTAGAGCAGGGACTGTATACCTTCCAGAGTACCAGAGATTACACCTGGTTTTTAGTGGAGTTTCGTATCAATCGATCTTTAGTTTTGCACATCATTGCTTGTCCTTTTTGCATTATTTTTTGTCTTTCCCTCGTGTAGATAGATATACGGTGTCTGGTTACCGACAAGCTATCAAAGAGAGATAACTGTAACAATAATTTTCAGAAAGGACTTGTAGAACCAAATTCAGCCTAATAGTACCCAGTGAATATGAAGAAAATTACTTCTTTATTATTTATTTATTAAGATACACTACTGATTTGCATAATATCCATGGCGGCAAATTTGCTTAAAAACACAATTTCGGTAACCAAAGAACTATTTGGACCAATTTTGATTTTATTCTATTTAGTGATTCTTTTTGTTAGAATTCCAATTTTCAACCAATCAGAAGCTTGGGTGCACATCTTAGATATCAGACATGGCCCGTTTGTTGTAAGCACAATCCGGTCCTTTCCTCATTCCTGACTTATCATTAGTTTTGTAACAAGAGTGACACACAGGTGCCACATGTGGAGCAGGAACCGCGTACACCTTTGGAGCACCCGAGTTCACCCTTGTGGGGTGTGTGTTGCTCGATCTTTAGTTTTCTGTTTAATGTCTTGTAAATCGTTGTTTGCCCTTTTTTCGTTTCTTTTGGCCAATGTATTGTTTGTTCTCCTTCGATTTACCTCTTCTGATTACCCATATGGTATCTTCAAACTTTTCTCATTGGATACAATTTTAGAACAATACCATCAAAGGATTATTATATCCAAGTTTGGTCAAATTGGCCCAGTGGTTCTTCAGAAGCAGAGGTGTAGGAGCCACCCCCAACTTTCAAAAGAGTGTGGCTGAGGTGTCCAAAATTATGTTTGTCCGCCCCCCCTTTTTTACCATAATTTAAAGATTCTTTTTATTACAGAATGATTTCATTTTATATTGGTGATATAAATTTAATTTACATATATTTGAAACAATATGAATTATCATAAATATATTGTAAATAGTGAAATCTGACTTTATTTTCAGCAGAAAAGTTAGAAACAGTCTGATTATTTTCTTCAGTAAATATTAAAATATTTCAGCAAGAGTTATCCTTCTTTGTTCTAAGGGGTTATGGTTATGGTGTTTAATGCCACTTTCAACAATATTTCAGTTATATCGTGACGGTCAGTTTTATTGGTGGGGAGAACTGGAGTATTGGAGAAAACCACCGATCTGTCACAAGTCACTGACAAACTTAATCACACAAGGTTGTATGAGTACAGTGACTTTGCATGGTTAATGACAGCCTCCTTACTGTTTAGGGAAATGATGCATATTCATCATGATAATTAGATAAAAGCATGTGTAGTCTGGGTTCTTGAGTTAGTTAGTTAGTTAGTTAGTTCTTGTTTTTATGTTTGATTCGTTATTATTTAGTTTGCTAATACAGTAGTTTAATTTGAAAATGGTGTTTTATTAATTTAGACCTGGCAGATTAAAGTGTAGGTCTAATACAATAGTCAGTGATTCCTCTAAAATCTACACAGCGATTTCTAAACACCTGTAAAGTAATTTCTCTAGTTCGATTGTTAAACTGATCAAAAGAGCATATAGCCAGAATCAAACACATATTGGTATTGTAAATAAACCACATAGACAAGTGTCGGCACAAACACATTCTAGTTGGATTGTTAAACTGATCAAAAGAGCATATAGCCAGAATCAAAAACATATTGGTACTGTAAAAGGCCATTCTACAAGATCAGTTGGTCCATCATGGGCCTTGTTTAAGGGTGCAGGTATGAAAGCCATTTTGGAAGGTGCAGACTGGAGTCAGCCAAATAAGTTTGTGAAATTTTATTTGAAAGATGTACAAATTGATTTTTTAAAGATTTGAAATCTTTCCCGGCGAGTTGGGAATGAATATTTGTTTTTAAAAATATAGGCAACTTGTTAGATACATGTATTTTTAAAGTGCATACAAGACAGGCAGTCTTAGTGTATAAACTGTATATATTCAGTGGGACAATTTATAATAAAAAAAAGTTTTAATTGTACACAGGAAGAGGATGTTTTCAGAATATATGAGGATACTTCTTCATTTACCAGGGGCGGATCCAGGATTTGTGGTTAGGGGGGGGGGCGTGAGTAGGCGAGGGGTCTGAGGACCGCTTAAGGTCCCCAGCGGGTCCAAGGCAGAGCCCTGGTAGAGGGCCCGGGGGGGCTAGGCCCCCCGGAAGCTCTGGGGGTTTGAGGAATTAGACATTTATTTGAACGACAATTTTGAACCAACCACACCATTTTTATCAGACCAACAAAACTTGACTTTGAGTCTTAATTTTGTCGGATGATTGTTAACAGTATGTTTTTGTCGGATTATAAGAACCTAAAGTAAAACTTTTCTTTAACAACCGTGATGCGAATTGTTCAACTCATGACTGATCGATCACGATATTTTAACCCTTCAAAGAACTATTGGTTTAGTTTTAACGCATTCCTCATTTCATTAATTGGTCTGTACTTTCGGTGCTTGTCCTTTCGGGTGGTTCTAGTCAATACTGCCCGTCCGGATGGAGCTTTTCTTTTCGTCGTTTGATTCATTTATTGAAAACGTATGATTCGAACGTTCTTGTTTATAGACAAACAAAAGCGGAAATTGTCAATAGATGAACTTGTTATTGATTTCTGACAAGCTAACGTAACTAAATTAGATGATCAGAATCGTTTCATGCAGCATTAATGTTAACATATTCGCCTTTGTTTGTCTATAAACAAGAACGAATCATACGTTTTCAATGAATGAACCAACGGCGAAACGAAAAGCTTCATCTGGACGGACAGTATACTGATTTTTCTCAATGGGTAGAGCTTTTTAGAATGATATCCCAAATTTACTCCTAATATCATTACTATTCATTTTGACTTACAGGTCACGAGTTAACCATTCATGAAAAAGTTGTTTGCTGAACTGCTTAATTAACGTTGTATAACATATGCTTTGCGAATTTTAGGGGGCGCACGCCCCGCACGCTCCCCTCTAAATCCGCCTCTGTTTACCCTCGGCCAGCAGAAATGTACTGCTTTGGAATCAGTGGTAATCCTAACGGACATATGTCAGGTAGGTCTCTAATTTATTAAATGAAATTCAAAAATGTGTAATCAAGTTAAAAATTTTATGAATAAATTATACCTACCTGACATATTTACGAACCACCCACCTCCCCGTAAATGAGAAGTTTTTTGCATGGTGTCTTTCAAGCGCCATCGAAAACTGATTTCATTTACCTGTATCGGAAGTGATGACGTAGTACACAAGGTGCACGACTTTTTCACTTCCGGTAGGGGAGCGAGTTAAATACCAAAAAGAGAAAGAAATCCTAACGGACATATGTCAGGTAGGTATAATTTATTCATAAAATTTTTAACTTGATTACAAATTTTTGAATTTGACAGAGATACAGCAAATACCAATTTTATCGTTTATTTTGGGTTTTGCCAACCCGGATATCGAACGCATGATCTACACTCGAAACGAACATGTAATAACAATTACACCACCGAGGCGAATCAATAGGAACACAAGCGCCAATATGTGAAATGCAATGAAGTCCCCGTTGAACAATATTTCTAGAATAATAAATACTATGTTTCAAATTTTTCTAGTTTAAAAGTTCCATGGAATAATTTTCCTCGCTTAAATAGTTCATGTGATATTTTTTCCTACTAAATATGGTCCATGGACTTATTTTATTAATGTCTTTATTCCGTTCGGACTAATTTCCCAACAGGACTTATTTCACGGTTACATATCCAGGGGAGGTTTTCTTAGGTTTAGGTTTATGGTGCTTAACGCCACTTTCAACAATAATTCAGATATATCGTGGTGGTCAGTTTCATTAGTGGAAGATACCAGAGTACCCGGAGAAAACCACCAACCTGCCGCAAGTCACTGACAAAATTTATCACATATTGTTGTATCGAGTTCACCTCGCCTGAGCGGGGGTTCGAACTCACAACGTTAGAGGCACTAATTGCATAGGTAGTTGTAAATCCTACTACCATACGATCATAACCACGACGGCCCCTCCAGGGGAGACAGACGGAATAAACAATACAAAGGGATATAACAGTGTCCATCAGGGACTGTTTATTTTTTGTTTCGACATCTTAGTTGTTCTTCACTGGCTATCTGTAATAGTTTGTTGATCGTATTGTTGTCTATATTTATGTCTTGAACTTTCCAGCGTTCACTTTTGTCTTTGTGACTTTTAAAGTCGTCAAGCAACATGGCTTCATTTTTCGCTGCTAACGTAGCATTATTACCCAGATATTTATTTTTGATCCATGATATTGGTATTCCTCCTGATTCTCTGGTTAACGATTCTAAATACTGATTAGGGTAATAATGCTCTGGATATAGCTGAATAACAACTGTACATTTCTTTATAAATATTGAATGTATCATGGCGGCGCTATGTGCGCCAATTATTATATCATGTTCATGCATCCATCTCGATTGATTCAAATATGATAGTTCTTCAAAATCCACAATATCATTTGTAATGTTCATCCTATCTATGTTACGGATACTCAAATTCCTCTTTCTATTTATAATTCCAATGTGCTTTCTTTTAACATCTTGGCGGAATGCATTGTGCTGTAGACGAAGAGCGTCAGCAGCGCTAGACAGCCATGTGTACGGGTGTCTAGGTTCTACGTGTACATTTGTGTTGTTTAACATTCCTAGAATCGTACATTTTCTCGGCTGTTTACTTATTACAAGACAGCCCATTATCGATGATATAAAATTGAACCATTTGTGTGATAGTCTGTCTTTAACAACGAAAACACAATTTTTTGCTTGTTTTTCTCCAAACCACGACCAACATGGGTATACTGTTTGAGCTATATCTGGTATATCTGTAAACCTAGGTGTCGTCTGCTTAGAAATTATACAGGCGTGCATCTGAGTTGTCTGTGCCCCGAACACTCCATCTTCACATGGTATGGTAATTTCTTTCATTGATATTTTAATGGGCCTATCGACTTGTCGTATGAGTGTTGTGTTAGTCAGCCAGTGAGCTAATGGTTTACTCCAAAATTCATTATAATATATCGCACCTTTGGCAAACAAAGCCGGGATGTAAGAAAATTAACTTCTAGACATGATAAATATATCTGATTCAATCATTGTTTTCCAAGCTTGAACTACCGAAGTGTCCAGTTGAACATCGTAACCAGCATTCACAAAATCAGCAAATGATTCCGTTCTTTGAGATAAAATAATCACATGATCATTCGGTTTCCGAATGTTTTCCAGTAAATCAAGAAAATATGAGTTCGGAATATACCTGAAGTAATCTCCAGTCTGTGGGTAATTCATGTTGACATCACCTCTACGTACATGCACAACAATTGTTATGTTTGTTTTCACAATAATGGCGTTCGAACGCTGCTTAAAAAACGGATTCATAAAAATCCAGTGATCTGATCTATAGTTTGAACTTGCAAGTAACATGCAGTTTTTAAATGGATGAGGTTGTATACGAAACGGTAGTTTCAGCAATCGAAGAAGTTCAATCAACGTTTCAGTTTGGCCAGTTGAACCAATAGCTCCTTCATAACTCACATTATGCTGAAGGGACCAAGACCAAGCGAACATAATGTCATGTATTTTTGCCCCATATCCACCAGGAAACAGATTAGTATATCCACATGGCTTTTTAATATCGTTCACATAATATGGTTCTTTCTGTTGTAATGGTTTGATGTTTGCTACACTATAATGCGCTTTCTTTCGTATGTTTAATGCCTTACTTGAAGTGTCGGTAGTTTGCACTATGAAAATCAATGTAGCTAGGCAAGATATTGCAATTATCCATGTTAATACAGTTTCCCCGTTGGTTCCAATCATCGTAGGTAGTAGACAGGGAATTTGTATTAATGCTTTACTGAAAATAAGATTGTATTTTCACTTTCTCCAACCTCGCTGGAATTCTGCTTTAGTTTGCTACCTAAAATAACCAATTCTTATAAATGAAGCTGTTGATGTCTAGAAGTTCCCCTTCACGGAAGTATATCAACATTTGGATTATTAAATAGATTATATTTTAATTCGACAATTTCTGACAGCAACATACCTCCGTTCACCTTGACATTGTATGACATTTGCATGGATCAAACTAATATGGAGCCTACGCATTATTTAGGTATGGAGAAATGGACAACATTAATAAAAAACCACACAAATAAACTAAAGGTTCACATGAGCATGCATCGCCCACTTGCTTAATTAGCAAGTTTGTAGTTTCTGAGAAACAACCTTTTATTTACTAAATTTCAATAGAGTTGTATGTTAAACAATGTCCTGCAGGGGCAGCCAACCAACTTGAATTAACCGCATCGGTGGTGTAATGGTTAGCATGCTCGCATCGAGTGCGATAGATCGTGGGTTCGAGCCGCGGTAGGGTCAAATCAAAGACTATAAAATTGGTTATTTGTTGCTTCTCCGCTGAACACGGAGTATTAAGGAGTAAGAACAAAGAATGATTGGCTCAGAATCAGAATAATGTGTCCGGGTGGAGCGACATGTCTATCCGCCTACTGTTGTTTCAGTGACGTAGCACTATGAAAATCCAACTCTGGGTGTTGGTCTAGAACAAAGCGGGTCTCATCATCATCTCGTCGTAAGACCCTATTACTATACACCCGTCATAGTCTTATTTTTACTACACTCATCGTAAGATCCTACTACTATATATTTATACACCCGTCATAGTCTTATTTTTACTACACTCGTCGTAAGATCCTATTACTATGCACCCGTCATAGTCTTATTTTTACTACACTCATCGTAAGACCCTACTACTATATATTTATACACCCGTCATATTCTTATTTTTACTACACTCGTCGTAAGATCCTCTTACTATGCACCCGTCAGTCTTATTTTACTACACTCGTCGTAAGATCCTATTACTATGCACCCGTCAGTCTTATTTTTACTACACTCGTCGTAAGATCCTATTACCATATACCCGTCATAGTCTTATTTTTACTACACTCGTAGTAAGATCCTATTACTATGCACCCGTCATAGTCTTATTTTTACTACACTCGTCGTAAGATCCTATTATTATGCACCCGTCATAGTCTTATTTTTACTACACTCGTCGTAAGACCCTACTACTATATATTTATACACCCGTCATAAGTCCCTATTTTCACCACAAACTTCACATAGATCTATGTTTCTACTACCCCACTACCGAGTCTTATTTCTACTTTACCTGTAAGGAAGTCATATTCTAACTACAACCGTCGGGAATCCTATTTCATGTCCCATTTCTACTCAATCGTCATAGAGTGTTTCTACTAAGTGCTACACCCGTCGGGAAGACCTATTGGTACTTCATCCGTCGGGGGAACACCTACTTACTAATATTTCGCTTGTTGGGAAGAATTATTGGTACTGTAACCATCTAGAAAACATATTCGTAATACACCTGTCGGAAAGACCTACAGGTACTACGTCAGTCTGAAAAACCTCTTGATACATCACCTGTCGGGAAGACCTATTGGAAGTACACCTGTCTAGAAGACTTTTTACTTACCGGGAAGACATTCATCGGGAAGACACGACGGTACTACATTTGTCTGCAAGATCACATATGATGGTAACGGCGGTAAGACATATTAATAGTACTACGTTAGGAAAAACCAATTGGCGATATACATGTTGGGAAGGCCTATTGGTACTACACCCATCATAAAGATCTATTGATAATACACTCAACGGGAAAAAAACATTGGTTCTATATCCATTAGAAAGACATTATGGTAATGTACTTGTCTGCAAGACTATTCATAAAACATCACCATGAAGATCTATTGATAATACTCATCGGGAAGACCTGTTAGTACTACATGTGTACATCCATCGCGAAGACCTTTTAGTATTGCACCTGTCCGGAAGACCTATTAGAAATACACCTGTTGGGAAGACCTATTGATATAACACATTGAGAAAAAAAAATGGTACTAATATATTCGTCGGGAAGACCTATTGATAATTGTTGTTACTATACCCGTAGGGAACACCTATTGATAATTGTTGTTACTATATCTGTAGGGAAGACCTATTGATAATTTTTGTTACTATAAATATATTATCTTATCATTATATTATATTATATTAAAATAGCCAAAATCGGCTATGGTCACCTATATCTGAGGGAGACGATCCTGGTGAAATGATGATGATGATGCCCATTTGTATACTAAACCAACACGCTTTAGGGGATTTGTATAGTGCCAGCTCATTGAAACAGTCCACATGTACATATATCGCTCAGGGGCCCCGGGTGGCTCAATGAGTTAGGTCGTTGGATCTAACAACTCATACAAGTCTATCACCAATACGGCATGGGTTCGCGCTCAACTTTGTAAATTACAAAAAAGGGTGCACTCGACTCGCAGCCGTAAGTGATAAGGTTTACCAGTTGCTTGCCCAGTGTCGGTGGTTGTCTCCGGGTACTCCGGCTTCTTCCACCACTAAAGCTGGTCGCCATGATATAGCTGAAATATTGCTGAAAGTGGCGTTAAACACCAAAATTCAAATTCATATATCGCTCCCCTTTGACACATTATACTGATTCCGAGCCAATCAGTTCTTGTTCTTAATCATTAATGTCGCGCATTTCATTTTATAAATTAGAGACCTACCTGACATATGTTCGTTAGGATTTCTTTCTCTTTTTGGTATTTAACTCGCTCCCCTACCGGAAGTGAAAAAGTCGTGCACCTTTTGTACTACGTCATCACTTCCGATACAGGTAAATGAAATCAGTTTTCTTTCTCAGCACTTGAAAGACAAAGGTGTTTTTCTCGCGGGTAGAATTTTGTTTGTTCTTTAAGAACTTTAGTTAGTCTTTCCGATGGCTGAAACATCGGAGATTTTTTGCTCAGATACTAAGCATTCCACTAGGGCGTCGGAGGCAGCTCAGGAAGCAGATGATTCTCGTGCGAAAACCCGGGCCGCCATTGTTGACAAATATTCGTCTTCTAGTTCTAAATCTAAACAGAAACGTAGTAAAAGCAAATATGAACTGTTGGAAGATAAAATGAACAGTAAATTTGATGCTTTTGGAGGTAAACTAGACCAAATGTTTAATATCTTTCAGAATCAGAATTGTACCGTAAATGGTGACAAACATTCTGACAAGGGGCAGTCACAAAGACGTCTCGATGATTCACGGACAAAAAGTCTGTTAGACGACGTAAATGTAAATTCTGAAGATGACGAAGACAGAATTTCATTGTTCGATGACAATTTATCTATTCGACCTAGAACTGGTGAACGCTTAGGTGTGGATAGTGACAACGAGTCTGTTGGGGACACAAAGTCCACAGACGAGGAACATTTGTCAGATAAAACTAGAAAATGTCTATTTGATCTCTTTGGAGATGATGCCTTAACAAAAAAAGCTGAGGCAAAGTTGGGTATTCAGATAGATGAGTCACAAAAACAAGTATTGGTAAATAGTTTGGAGGAGTACAAAGCCTAACTCAGTGTCTGCTTTTGCAGAAGACAATAAGGAGGATTTTCCAGTGCACGAGGAAACAGAAATACTTACAAGTTCCTTCTATTGATGACTTGATTGGGAGATGTTTGATTAAAAAACAGACGTAAAGCAGCTTTCACCAAGACGGGTAAAAGCTTGTTCAGTCAACCAAGTAAGATGATCGAAAACATTGCATATAGAGGTCAGCAGGCGGCACATATGGATATTAGTATGCACATGTATATGCAACAAGGTTTAGCTGCACTAATTCAAACCTTACAGTCCGATGATGTTAATACGGACAGAGCCATACAACAAGTACGTGACATTTTTGCTATCTCAACTAAAAGTTTAGATCAGTTTGGGCGTACAGGTGCTTTCCACCATATCATTAGACGTCAGTTAGCAATGACAGACACTGGACTCTATGATTTAGATGATTCCACAGAATTGTCTAATTTACCGTTGTCAGGTGATGGAATTTTTGGTTCAGTTTTTAATAGTTTCAAAGGTGGTTTAGGAAATAGAAACTTTGAGAAAAAAGGACAAAACTCTAGACCGAATAATTTTCGGATACCTAAGTTCAACAAAAATAACAGTGCACAAGGTACAAGAGGAGACAAAACTGCTGGAAGATGACAAGGTGAGAAAAATGTTATTTCCGAAGATACCGATAGGGGGGTCGTTTATCTCATTTCTTGAAGGAATGGGAACAAATAACTCAAGATCAGTGGATACTATCAATAATAAGAAAGGGCTACAAATTAGAATTTCTCCAAAAACCTCCTTTTCTAGGAAAAAAAAGAAACGATAGTCAGTGCCAAAAATATAAACATTATCAATTTAAGAAATAATTCATGGAAGCCATATGTATATATTGTTTTTACCAAGGGTAGGCCTTTATGTCATGAAGTTTAACCCCGAGCGTAAGCGAGGGGTAAAAAGCTGACATAAAGGCCTACCCGTGGTAAAAACAATATATGCATATGGCTTCAATGAATTATTTCGATTCTAATATGTAAAAATTGGTAAAATATCGCTATAAATTGTCGATGACGTCATAAATTTAATCGGTCATAGATTAATATTATTTTTACCACGGGTTTGGACTCAAAGCCTTTGAAGGACGTCATATTAGAATTAGAAATAAATACTCTTTTAGAAAAAGGTGCAATAGAAAAGGTAGCGTTAAACGAAAGTCAAGCAGGTTTTTACAGTACATTGTTTCTAGTAACAAAGAAAAATGGAGAAATGAGACCAGTTATCAATTTGAATCCCCTCAATCAGTATCTTCGGAAATTACACTTCAAAATGGATACAATAACAAAAGTACTGAATCTAGTCAAACAAGGGGACTGGGCAATATTTAAAAGATGCATATTTTCACATAAAAATTTTCAAGAAACACAGAAAGTTTATCAGTTCAAAGCTATGTGCTTTGGCTCAACCTCATCACCAAGGGTTTTCACAAAAGTGGTGTCGGTAGTAGAATCACACTTAAGAAAACAAAATATTCGTCTGGCGATATATCTGGACGATTGGTTGGGTGTAAATCAGGTGAAATAAAAATTAATACAAGACCGAGAGATAATGCTGAATCTCCTTGTTCGACTAGGATTTTTGATAAATGTAGACAAATCAAATTTAACACCAAACCAGTCCATAACTTACATAGGGGGCTTATTCAAACTAGATCAAGGGATAGTCCTGCTAACCCTGGAGAGAGTACAAGGGATAGTCCTGCTAACCCTGGAGAGAGTACAAGGGATAGTCCTGTTAACCCTGGAGAGAGTACAAGGGATAGTCCTGCTAACCCTGGAGAGAGTACAAGGGATAGTCCTGCTAACCCTGGAGAGAGTACAGGGGATAGTCCTGCTAACCATGGAGAGAGTACAAGGGATTATTTCTGCTGTACATAGTCTAATGAATGGCAAAATAACGGCCAGACATTACTTATATTTACTGGGGAAAATAGCATCATGCCTGGAACTGATTCCGAATGCGAGATTATTTATGAGACCGATACAATTACATCTTCTCGAAAATTGCGGTCCATCAAAAAGGAGTCTCGAATTTCAGATTCCATGTATTCAAAAGCTAAAAGCTCATTTGAAATGGTGGTTGTCTTTAGCAAACATTACTCAAGGCCGATCTTTAATACTTTCACAACAAACAGTTACAATCACAACAGATGCTTCACTCACGGGATGGGGAGGTCATATGAAAAATCGAACCGTTCAGGGTCTTTGGACAGAACAAATGAAGTTACAACACATAAACAATTTAGAGTTATAAGTTGTGTTTCTGACAATCAAAAAGTTTCAAAGGTTACTTCAAAACAAACAGGTTTTGATCAGGACAGACAACACAACTGTGGTTCAATATATAAACAAACAGGGTGGAACACACTCTCTTCAGCTATGTCAGCAAGCTTGTGATCTATGGATGTTTGCATTAGAACACAAAATAGTTCTGAAATCAGCTCACATTGCGGGAGTCACAAATATATTAGCAGATCAGTTGAGTCGGAAAAAGATCCGAGCAACAGAATGGGAGTTGAACATTGTGGTAGTCTAGAAAATATTTCAAATTTGGGGTCATCCAACAGTAGATCTATTTGACACATTCGAGAACAAGAAGGCGGTAGTGCTTTGTTCTTGGATTCAACATCCACAAGCTCTAACAGTAGATGCATTAGCCATAAACTGGGACAATATGTTTGCATATGCATATCCTCCTCTGACTATTATCCCAAAAGTACTGCAGCACATGCAGAAATTTCAATGCGAGATAATACTGATAGCCCCATTTTGGCCCAAACAACACTGGTATCCTCAATTGCTAAAATTGCTTGTGGCATATCCACTTCGAATTCCAACAATAGAAAATCTGTTGACTCAGGGAAAAAGAAAAGTAGCACATCCTGATCCGGACATATTCAAGTTGACTGCATGGCGTCTATCAACAAACGTCTTAAAACAAGAGGATTTTCAGAAAATGCTCAGAAATTGTTGTCAACTTCCTGGCGATCAAGTACTCAGAAGGGCTATAAATGTAAGTTCAGAAAATTCCATTGCTGGTGTTCTGAACGGGAAATTGATCCATATACAGCCTCTTTAGAAAATTTCTTAACAGATTTATTTGAAACAGGTCTTAAATACAGACCTATTGCGGGATACAGGTCTATGTTGTCATCGGTATTATCTCCCATTGAAAAATGTCCAGTAGGTCAGCATCCTTACATAATAAGATTATTAAAAGGTGTGTTTAATTCTAGACCACCAGTACGGAAACTTTTACCTGAATGGGATTTGCCATTAGTACTAGACATGCTAAAAAAAAGAATCGTTTGAACCAATGAAATTTGCTAGTTTGAAATATATCACCTGGAAAACTGTTTTTAATTGCAATTACAACATTCAGGAGATGTGGTGATTTACAGTCCTTGAGGTTAGGTGAAGGTTCTGTAAACGTTCAAAAAAAAGGAGTAAATTTTTTAAGGCATGGTTTGTCTAAGCAAGATAGGGTTTCTCATCAGAGTCTAAGCATTTTTATTCCAGCTTTTGAAGACAACAAGTTATTGGATCCAAAGAGAACTTTGGCTTTTTACTTGAGGAAGACTGAACCATTTAGAATAACAGATGGTAAAGATGAACTGAAATTATGTTTAACTGGAAATAAACCACATAGACTAGTGTCGGCACAAACACATTCTAGTTGGATTGTTAAACTGATCAAAAGAGCATATAAGCAGAATCAAAAACATATTGGTACTGTAAAAGGCCATTCTACAAGATCAGTTGGTTCATCCTGGGCCTTGTTTAAGGGTGCAGGTATGACAGACATTTTGGAAGGTGCAGACTGGAGTCAGCCAAATATGCTTGTGAATTTCATTTGAAAGATGTACAAATTGATTTTTTAAAGATTTGAAATCTTTCCCGGCGAGTTGGGAATGAATATTTGTTTTTAAAAATATAGGCAACTTGTTAGATACATGTATTTTTAAAGTGCATACAAGACAGGCAGTCTTAGTATATGTTCAGTGGGACAATATATCCTCGTCTGACAACATTTTTTTCTTATCAATTATGTTCCTCGTCTATTCTTGCTCACATGTGTAAAGTTCCATGGAAAAAAGATCGATAATAATAACACACTGATCCATATTTGTTTACTACCCTTTTTCCAAATGGCGTCCTATTACGTCACATAAAGTCGGTCAAAGGTAAATAAAGCACTGATTTTGTCATAGGCCAACCAAACTTAAAAAGTAAACCAGATTAAGAAAGTACTGTACAGTATTTTAGCTTTTTCAGTGTAATTGTTTTGTCTGACAAATTTCAAAGGATGTTTTTTTTAAATAGTTTGAAATTGAAGTATTAAAAATTTATTATTTGATGCAAATATTAAACTTGCTTACCCATATAATAAAGTATTTAATCCAGTGAATTTGGTGTTTTTGCTTTTGTCAATACAATCTATTAGATTGACTACATTCTGCCATATTTTTGTAAAACAATTAATGACTGATTTCAATTTATTTTAATCACATTTATTATCACAGAGTGGTAACAATTCAGTTTTCTTGATGCTATTTGTAATAATGACAGGTTTTCTTTACCCATATAATCTCATTTTTCTGTCTGGTTTAATTTAATTCTCTGTTCAATTTATGCTATAAATTTTTATTATTGCTGTTAAATTAATTCTTTTTCTATCTTCTCTGTGAATTTCATTTCATTACCCCAAGAAGTAAGGGGTATATTTGTTATTAAAGTAGCAGTGGAAATGCTAAATAATCTGCCATTTTGTGACTAATGGAGAGCACTTGCATGTATTTTCCCGGTAAAATCGACCATTTTCTAGAAAATGGTGAAATGTGAATGATCAATCATCATATTTTCAAAGTATTTTAAAATACAATTTGCTTGGCCTACATTCCAGAAACGGTCATGAACTGTGATGACGATTATGTCAACAAACCGGAAAAATACAAATGCTTGGGGAATACCATCGATGGAAACATATTTAACAAGCATAATGATCATGAAAAAAAGACATTAGTAAAAAGGATCTTTTTTACTTGCCTGGAATTTATTCAATTCAAACTTCTCTGTTTTAATCTCATCTTGTAATTTTGATGTTGAAAAGAATTCCCTCTGTGTTCATGTACGCTATGAATATACAGAATGACGTCATTGGTCTCGTGCTGCGCGAGAATTGTAAATCAAAACAAGTGACCGACATTATTCCATGACCGAGCTGATGTCACGGTAGAAAATAAAAAAAAAAAAACAATTAAAAAAAAAGAAGAAAGTTTTAATTGTACACAGGAAGAGGATGTTTTCAGAATATATGAGGAAACTTCTTCATTTACCCTCAGCCAGCAGAAATGTACTGCTTTGGAATCAGTGGTAATCCTAACGGACTTATGTCAGGTAGGTCTCTAATTTATAAAATGAAATTCAAAAATTTGTAATCAAGTTAAAAATTTTATGAATAAATCATACCTACCTGACATATGTACGAACCACCCACCTCCCCGTAAATGAGAAGTTTTTTGCATGGTGTCTTTCAAGCGCCATCGAAAACTGATTTCATTTACCTGTATCGGAAGTGATGACGTAGTACACAAGGTGCACGACTTTTTCACTTCCGGTAGGGGAGCGAGTTAAATACCAAAAAGAGAAAGAAATCCTAACGGACATATGTCAGGTAGGTATAATTTATTCATAAAATTTTTAACTTGATTACAAATTTTTGAATTTGACAGAGATACAGCAAATACCAATTTTATCGTTTATTTTGGGTTTTGCCAACCCCGATATCGAACGCAGGATCTACACTCGAAACGAACATGTAATAACAATTACACCACCGAGGCGAATCAATAGGAACACAAGCGCCAATATGTGAAATGCAATGAAGTCCCCGTTGAACAATATTTCTACAACAATAAATACTATGTTTCAAATTTTTCTAGTTTAAAAGTTCCATGGAATAATTTTCCTCGCTTAAATAGTTCATGTGATATTTTTTCCTACTAAATATGGTCCATGGACTTATTTTATTAATGTCTTTATTCCGTTCGGACTAATTTCCCAACAGGACTTATTTCACGGTTACATATCCAGGGGAGGTTTTCTTAGGTTTAGGTTTATGGTGCTTAACGCCACTTTCAACAATAATTCAGATATATCGTGGTGGTCAGTTTCATTAGTGGAAGATACCAGAGTACCCGGAGAAAACCACCAACCTGCCGCAAGTCACTGACAAAATTTATCACATATTGTTGTATCGAGTTCACCTCGCCTGAGCGGGGGTTCGAACTCACAACGTTAGAGGCACTAATTGCATAGGTAGTTGTAAATCCTACTACCATACGATCATAACCACGACGGCCCCTCCAGGGGAGACAGACGGAATAAACAATACAAAGGGATATAACAGTGTCCATCAGGGACTGTTTATTTTTTGTTTCGACATCTTAGTTGTTCTTCACTGGCTATCTGTAATAGTTTGTTGATCGTATTGTTGTCTATATTTATGTCTTGAACTTTCCAGCGTTCACTTTTGTCTTTGTGACTTTTAAAGTCGTCAAGCAACATGGCTTCATTTTTCGCTGCTAACGTAGCATTATTACCCAGATATTTATTTTTGATCCATGATATTGGTATTCCTCCTGATTCTCTGGCTAACGATTCTAAATACTGATTAGGGTAATAATGCTCTGGATATAGCTGAATAACAACTGTACATTTCTTTATAAATATTGAATGTATCATGGCGGCGCTATGTGCGCCAATTATTATATCATGTTCATGCATCCATCTCGATTGATTCAAATATGATAGTTCTTCAAAATCCACAATATCATTTGTAATGTTCATCCTATCTATGTTACGGATACGCAAATTTCTCTTTCTATTTATAATTCCAATTTGCTTTCTTTTAACATCTTGGCGGAATGCATTGTGCTGTAGACGAATAGCGTCAGCAGCGCTAGACAGCCATGTGTACGGGTGTCCAGGTTCTACGTGTACATTTGTGTTGTTTAACATTCCTAGAATCGTACATTTTCTCGGCTGTTTACTTATTACAAGACAGCCCATTATCGATGATATAAAATTGAACCATTTGTGTGATAGTCTGTCTTTAACAACGAAAACACAATTTTTTGCTTGTTTTTCTCCAAACCACGACCAACATGGATATACTGTTTGAGCTATATCTGGTATATCTGTAAACCTAGGTGTCGTCTGCTTAGAAATTATACAGGCGTGCATCTGAGTTGTTTGTGCCCCGAACACTCCACCTTCACATGGTATGGTAATTTCTTTCATTGATATTTTAATGGGCCTATCGACTTGTCGTATGAGTGTTGTGTTAGTCAGCCAGTGAGCTAATGGTTTACTCCAAAATTCATTATAATATATCGCACCTTTGGCAAACAAAGCCGGGATGTAAGAAAATGAACTTCTAGACATGATAAATATATCTGATTCAATCATTGTTTTCCAAGCTTGAACTACCGAAGTGTCCAGTTGAACATCGTAACCAGCATTCACAAAATCAGCAAATGATTCCGTTCTTTGAGATAAAATAATCACATGATCATTCGGTTTCCGAATGTTTTCCAGTAAATCAAGAAAATATGAGTTCGGAATATACCTGAAATAATCTCCAGTCTGTGGATAATTCATGTTGACATCGCCTCTACGTACATGCACAACAATTGTTCTGTTTGTTTTCACATTAATGGCGTTCGAACGCTGCTTAAAAAACGGATTCATAAAAATCCAGTGATCTGATCTATAGTTTGAACTTGCAAGTAACCTGCAGTTTTTAAATGGATGATGTTGTATACGAAAGGGTAGTTTCAGCAATCGAAGAAGTTCAATCAACGTTTTAGTTTGGCCAGTTGAGCCGATAGCTCCTTCATAACTCACATTATGCTGAAGGGACCAAGACCAAGCGAACATCATGTCATGTATTTTTGCCCCATATCCACCAGGAAACAGATTAGTATATCCACATGGCTTTTTAATATCTTTCACATAATTTGATTCTTTCTGTTGTAATGGTTTGATGTTTGCTACATTATAATGCGCTATCTTTGGTATGTTTAATGCCTTACTTGAAGTGTCTGTAGTTTGCACTATGAAAATCAATGTAGCTAGGCAAGTTATTGCAATTATCGATGTTAATACAGCTTTCCCGTTGGTCCCAATCATCGTAGGTAGTAGACAGGGAATTTGTGTTTATGCTTTACTGAAAATAAGATTGTATTTTCACTTTCTCCAACTTCGCTGGAATTCTGCTTTAGTTTGCTACCTAAAATAACCAATTCTTATAAATGAAGCTGTTGATGTCTGTAGAAGTTCCCTTTCACGGATTATTAAATAGATTATATTTTAATTCGACAATTTCTGACAGCAACATACCTCCGTTCACCTTGACATTGTATGACATTTGCATGGATCAAACTAATATGGAGCCTACGCATTATTTAGGTATGGAGAAATGGACAACATTAAAAAAAAAACACACAAATAAACTAAAGGTTCACATGAGCATGCATCGCCCACTTGCTTAATTAGCAAGTTTGTAGTTTCTGAGAAACAACCTTTAATTAACTATATTTCAATAGAGTTATATGTTAAACAATGTCCTGCAGGGGCGGCCAACCAACTTGAATTAACCGCATCGGTGGTGTAATGGTTAGCATGCTCGCATCGAGTGCGATAGATCGTGGGTTCGAGCCGCGGTAGGGTCAAACCAAAGACTAGAATCAGAATAATGTGTCCGGGTGTGGCGACATGTCTATCCGCCTACTGTTGTTTCAGTGAGCTCGCACTATGAAAATCCAACTCAGGGTGTTGGTCTAGAACAAAGCGGGTCTCATCATCATCTCACTGAAAATTAACTTGTTCTCGCCATGATATAGCTGAAATATTGCTCAGTTGGCGTTAAACAACAATCACTCACTCACTCCCCAACTTGAATTTCTGATCAATAACAAAAATCAGACATTAGGTAAATTGGTTATGAGAAATAAAGATATATATATAGATAAATGATCGTCAAAGAAACAATCCAGGTAAGTCAATGAGTGATTGTTGTCAAGTGAGTCAATGAGTGATTGTTGTCAAGTGAGCAATGAGGGAGAAAACCATTTACTTTTCAATGATGATGATGATGATGATGTCTGCTTTGTTCTGGGCAAACACACTTAGTTAATGTAAATTATATTGTGTTAGCACACCAAAACAACAGTCCATGGGTAGACAGGACGCTCCACCCAGACACATTTTCATGATTATGAGCAAGCCAGTCTTTGCTCTTACTCCTTAATGATGGGTGTTTATAGGAGAAGCATCAAATACCAATGTTATAGTCTTTAGATCGACAGTCGAACTCACCACATCAGTGGTGATAGGCACTGAGTGCATAGGTAGTTGTAAATCCAACTACCATACGATCACGGCAACGACGGCCACCCTCCAGAATTTAGCTTTTTTACTTCCTCGCTAGTAATTAATCGGCTATCATGGTTACTATTATTATATTTTATAGCTATTATATTTTATATTATTTTATTAATTTTTGGGGTATTTGAAAACCAATACTTGCAATTATAATAATTACTATTGTGCATCATGGTGCATCTTTATTTCTGGTAACTTTTGTTAATACAATGGTATACAGATAGCAAATTAAAGAACAACAATACATAATAACAAAAATAAGGACAATAAATAGAAATTGGCTTGCCTTAAAATAAAATAAGGGGATACTTAATTGTGAACCAAATTTATGAGAGAAAAAAAAGTTAAAACTTACGTATAATGTTGTCGAATTAAAAAAAAATATATAGAATAAAATGATTGTTAATGTAATCTATATACGGATGTAATAAGATTGTAAGAAGGAAGGATAAGTATTAATATGATACAAAACTCACAGATGAACATTATATACTTCAAAATAGACGATACTTGCCCAGTTAGGGACCAACCATTTAACTGTATCGGGAAGGGGTTAAGTTTTCCCCCTAGACAGTATATTGAGTAGGCGAAACACAATTTAAGTTGTCTTTTACATGAAAAATCGGTAAAAACTTTTTTTAACAAACTTTAGTAAAATTTCCCATTGAAACTGCAGGGTCAGATTTTTTTGTAAACTTTCAGATCAAGCTATTATTCTTCTATGAAATTTGGCGACAGAAATTTAAAGGAGAACCCCCCTCCCCTCCCACCCCCGCCTTAACCCCTAAAATTAAATGGTCGCTTCCTCAGACTTAGAACAATTTCTTTCCCCCCTTATTTCAGTATATCATGAATATTCATGAACAGAACAATTTACAAGATATACATATCTTATAGGTAAACGGTGGTGTTGGAATATTTATTTTCAATAAAATTTCTTTATTTCTTTCATATAGGGTCGAAACATGTAAGTTGCTGTTAACATAAGATTGTATGAATATTGACACGAACAAGTTAAAATGAGGGAAAAGAGTTGAAATAATAAAGTAATAAAGAAATTGTATTGAAAATAAATATGTAAACAGCAAGTTATAAAAGGGGGGGTTGTAATTCCGTGCCACGAGCGCCTGTGGAGGAAACCGGAGTAATCAAGAGAAAACCACCGACCTGTCGCAAGTCACTGACAAACTTTATCACATAATGTTGTACACCTCGACCTGATTGGGATTCGAACTCACAACATTAGTGGTGATAGGCACTGATTGCATAGGTAGTTGTAAATCCAACTACCATACGATCACAGTCACGACAGTCCCTAAAAGGAAAATAGGAGATGATGAATAAGGTCATTAATAAATACTTCCTAACTGTCCAATGAACGAATGACTTGATTGTTCCGATTGTCCAAAAATACATTTTACCAATAACTTTCAGACCATCGATAGTGTTACTTACAGGTCTGTGCTGATGTGACAATGGTCTGCGACAATGACTAGTGTGGTGTTATTGTTCTGGTGTAATTGAAGCAGTCCTGTCACTTAGGGAACACGTACCGGGATCTCTATAATATTTAAATAATAAACACATAAATTAAGTGATCCAGCAGGAATCTGATTTTATTTGTTGACTTAATATATATAATTACAGTTATACAAAGGCATCAAAAGAAACATATCATCAGTTTGAAAGTATAATACTGCATGATAATAAAATGAAAATCGAAAGTATAGTAAGTAAATTGAAATCGAGACTAAATCATCTAACTATTTTTATCTCTTTAACATTATAAAAAAAATACAATCTAAGTATTTAAAATTTCACCTTTAAAATACAATTTTTAATTAATCACATTTATACCTTGAAAATCCATCTCACATAGGTTCCTACCAATAAAGTACAACATTAATTCAAGATATGCTTATTAATAAAATTAATCATTTGAATATTTTCATTCACTCACTCATTTAAGATGCATACATTATTTCAATTAATTCTGATTACAACCCAGACTCTTGGGAACCAGAACAAAATATGTCAGATCACTTGAAAAATGAGTTTTATACAAGAAAATCGAATAAAAAAAGGAAAGGTAAAAAGAAAAGATAAATGCGAGGCATTAATTCAATTTAGAACTTATGGAGAATTATAACAGATAAGAAATCATTTAGTATAAAAGAATGTGAAAATTTGAATAGTATAAAATAAAACGCGCGCGAAATAAGCATACATAACAAGGCAATGGAGATGGAACTGAACGATGTATTACTGACCACACCACTATCTTTCTAACCTTTACATGATGCTGCAGGCAGCAAAAACTTTCTATTAAATCTATTTCTATCTTTGTAGGTGTGCTCAGTATGAGGTTGTATGGTTTTTATCTCCTAATTTGCCTTGTTACTGCTTGTAAGGGAGAAAACGAAGATGAACATAGGTTAAATTATGGAATACTTTTCCAACGACAGATAGATATACAATTTTCTTCGGAATATTGGATTCATACGTGGAAGGTCGATATTCCTTCTGGGAGCAACTTCACGGACACAACATATTTTAATGGAGATTTTCCCCTCTCACACCTGAATCCGATTTTGTTTCAGTTAGATACAATACGACAACAAACACAACGACATTTAAGTCAAACCAGACAACTAGTTTACGACATGATTCCAGAAACAACAGGAAATAAAGGATTCTCGAAAAGGGCATTGCTTCCTTTTGTTGGCGATTTATCAAAAAGTATATTTGGAATAGCCACAGAAAATGATGTCCGCGTATTAGCCGGACATATCAATGCTCTTACTCGACAGCAAAATAAAGTAGTATGCGCTCTGGCAAGACATGGAGGCGACCTATCATCATATATAAATCAGGTGGATGATCGAATGGACAATTTAATGGAAGGAATAAAAGAAAATAAGGCGTTAACAAAGATACTAGCAGCTAAATTAACGAATGAAACTGATAAACTTCAAGAACGATTTCAGAAAATGACGGCGTTATACGGGGAACAAATAGAAAAGTCACAGTCTGTCGAACGGTATCTTGGGAAGTTGTTATCGTCAATAGCGTTATTATTGACAGGGAAAATATCTCCCTTGCTCATTCCTCCAAAGGAAATGGAAAAGACACTAAATTTTGTTCAAGGACACTTAACACCTTTAGGATATCAAGTTTTAAGACAAACACCTTAATATTATTATGAGTTCGGTAAATTTTCAATAATGAGACGAATTTATCTATTCTCATTTCGGTTAAGTTAACTATTACTCCTCATAATGTAAGGTATAAAGTGTTTAAGATTTTAACATTCCCAGCTCTCGTCAATGAATCGTCACCGCATGCAACTCAGTTATTCGATGTTAATGATTATTTTATCATATCATCAAACCAACAATTTTATACAACGTTAGCACAATCAGCACTAAATCAATGTCATGGTCGGAATTTGATGACATGCACGTTACACCCTATGCTAAGAACTAGTGCTGAAATTACCTGCGAAGCGGCATTATTTTTTAATGATAAGGAAAAGATTAAGGCCAAATGTAACTTTAGATTGTTGTTAAATAAAATCAAGCCACACATATTAGAACTACCATTATCAAAAATTTTGATTTATCAAATCTCAAGTTTTACGTTAAGATGTAGGGATAATGATAAAAGGATGAAAGGATGTAATTATTGTATGATGACAATACCATGCCAGTGTACAGATATAGGGAATAACATACAGTTTGATCAGAAAATTATTTTATGTAATAATGAAACTAGGGACATTACGACCTTATATCCAGTCAATCTAGCTGTAATCCAACAATTCTTTAACGATTCACAACTAAGGGAAGTATTAGCCGACACATCATTCAATAATTCAATAGATATTAAAATTCCTCCTTTCAAAATTTATGAACATAAAATGGCAAACATATTTGCAGATGATTCTAAATACTCCTTAAATTTGAGAAAAATGGCAAATCGAGCAAAGAAGGATCAAGTCATATTTTCAAACTTAGCAGAGTCATTAGTTGAGGGAGAAGTAGAAATAGATGATGACGATTGGCCAAAAACAAATGATATTTTAATAATTCTTGCTTTATCGCTCACTAGTTTAAATCTGATAGCTATAATTTGGTTAGTTTATAAAGTCAAAGTTTTAGGTGGCGCAATTTTATTAGCTAAAAACTTGTCAACAGTTCATGCTTTCACCCTTCAATACACAATTCCTACTACAACTGCACCACCTTCTTGGTCTGCAGTTTTGACCGAAAACATAAAATGGGATCATGTTGTGTTCGTTTTAACTTTGTTTTCATTCACGCCAACGATTCTTTTGCTGTACAAATATTTTAGGATTCCGCCGAGAAACACCAGAGTATGTTTGGAAATTACCACGGGGCTCACTTGCGAAATTATTGAAGTTTTGACACTGCCTCTCTGCCCATCGTATTTCAATATAATGTACCCAAATTTCATCGGAAACATCATAATTACGGGATCATTACTTCCAAAACTGACACTGAAATGGCCAAACTTTCGATTAATAAATGTCAGTACGGAACATACAATTAATGTGCCGGCTAAAATTGCAATAACTCCTTTTCAAGCGTATAGACTTCGGGCAATACTAGAAGAATCGTACTGCGCGCGCATTCTAATTTTACATCATGATATTAAAAGTCCTAGCCTTCCTTCTCCGGATAACGCGATTTCAATACCAACCGCACCACCACGGGATATGTAGTTAAAAAAAATTTGAATGAAAGAACTGAAAAACAAACAGACAAACAATATCTGATAATAAAATTTTAAAAAGCCTTTAGAAAAGCTAAATGTTTATATGAGTACAAGGCAAAAGTTGTAGCAAAGTGCTATTGCTCAAAGTGCACGGAATTTAGATCCAAAAATAAATGGTTTGACCCTGAAAATATTTTCAAGGAAGAAAATTACGTTCCATGTTTTAAAATGAGGGGTAATTTATTAAAATTCTAATATTTGTATGTAACTTTAAATTATGATTGTTTCATTCAGTGGCACAATACATAACGATAATCGTTTGTCAATAAGCCAAGTGTGTACAATTATAAGTTTCAAGTATGACAAAGGTATTCATCTATTACAGTGTATATCTAAATAGGTACATGGGATTTAGTTCTTTTGTCATTTATGTGTTTACATATTGAATTTTAAAGTTTGTTCGTAGGGTCGTGACTAGCTGCAATAATGTAGCTCCTGTGAAAAAACTTGTGTCTCGGCAGAGCTACAACGCGGTCCCATTCGTCACAATGGAGCAACAAAAAAGTTGCAGTTGAAACATAAAAACTCACTATTTACGCTTCAAACATTTCATTATAACTATTACTGATGATCCCAGTCCTTGTTAAATCGGTTTGGCTGAGAAATATATGCTTTTCAAAGGTAGCAACAACCTTGATCAAATTTATCGATCGTTTTCCATAACCGGAAACTACGGAAGGCGGAGCTTTTCTAAATATGGTATTTCTTACTACACGCATTCACGCCTAAATCGCCAAATATGGTATCGACATCCAAATAGTGAGGCCGGAAATGACGAAATTCAAAATGTTCAGAGACATGGATTTTTATTTTGTGGGAATTACATTCTAAAATACTGGTAGGTGATAAAAACTTGTTATAATAATGGACAAAAGGAAAGGTTATGTCTTATTATTGATAAATGCAGGCGTCAGAAGCTCTGTAAGCGAGCGCAAAAAATCTCGGCGGCTGCTCCATTACGTGTAATGGCATCCCGTTATAACCCTTGCGAGTAAGCGAGCATTTAGGGTTTTATTATTAGAACTAGGTCGTGACATCTTTATCTTAAGATATCTGAGATTGAAATACCATTGTGTTTAAAGTTGCTTTATCTTAATGTCACAATTCTACCAATAGTAATTACGCTTATGGTTGTATGTTATGTTATTCTATATCAAATCATTATTAAAAAAAAAATAATAATAAAAAAAAAAAAAAAAAAAAAAAAAAAATAACCAATCGTTGTTAGTATCCTTTCCTCCTTCATTTAGTATATATAATGTATTATTGTGGATAATTATATTATGTCATATATTTTATCATGTTTCAGATAAATGTTGTATAATGTGGCATTGTATACATGAAACTGTAATATATCTCATATTTTTTTTGTGTAAGGCTTAATATGATTTGAGTTTTGAAAATTTTAAAGAGCTATAAAAAAAAAAAGACAGTTAAACACAGGGGTGTGCTGGCAGCAGTAAAGCTTGGTCACACTTGGATATTTATAAAAAAAAAAAACAAAAAAAAAAACATGGTATAAAAAGTGTTATAAGTATGTCGGATTCCGAACAGTTACGGGCAGATGGCGACATTTGGTCACTCGACGGGACAACCAGAAAAATACATATGTAAAAACTTAACACTAAGGACCATCTAAACAAAACAATGCCATGGAAACTGAGAAGAGTTGTCGTGTCGATTGACAATATGTTGCTGTCTACTGAATTGATAGAGTCTGACATACAAAATAGAATACAGAAAACACAACTGTAAATAACGAAATGCTTATTATAGAGAAGTTATAGTGTTGATGACTTGTTGTAACTCCAACATATAAGGGCTTTAAGAGGAAGACAATTATCTTCCCATGCTGTTAGCATACCCCACAACGCGATAATTTGACAGAGAATAATATTATAATTTTCTTTGTGTGGAAAAATGAATATGGAAAGAGTTGATAATAATAACAAATAAAGTAGATGTTTTCTGAATTTTTATCTATCAGTAATTCTGTGAAAGAATTGTTGAATAATTTTATCAATGCCTAGGTATATATAGGTGTGTATGGACATAGATATACTTGTTTAATAATACATGTGTTATATATTTTTCAGAATGATCAATAGTTTTGAAAATCTTCAGTTTTATATATAGTTTTTTCTTAAAAAAAGATAGAATAGAGGATAAATTTCAAAAAAATAATTGAAGAAGTTATTCATTAAATATTTATGTACATCTTAGAATTTTTTTTTTTATGATATTATTCTATTAACAAAATAGAGGCTGGCTGGAGAATTGAGACTTGCCTATAAAGTTCCTAGCTCGTGGAACGATCTAGTGGACCAGCGGGGATCTGTCAGAATAGAAAAATCAAGAAAAAAATATGTTGACTGCCTAACATATACAATCATCGCTTGGCCTCTGGCCAGTTAAGAAAACCAGTCTAATGCCAATAGTAAAAAAATATTTCAGAGAAAAAGTACAGGGTGAAAAAGTCAAGGTAGCTAAAAAACCGTGATGATCGGATTCATCACCTAACCGAATTTGGCTTAAGAATTCAAGGGAAAAAAATTGTTCCCGCGCAAGAAAATAAAATATGAAAAATAAATTAAATATATATACTCAAAGATGAAATCTAAACAGAAAGTTTGGAAAGAAATATATGAAAACCTTTTAATATCGAAAAAAAAAAAATAAAAAAATCAGAAGTAAGAAAACGAAAGAGAGTCGAAAGGTCGAGTGATGATCCCTCAAGTAGTATAAAAAGAGGAGAAATTCCAGTGTGCGGCAGTCAACAAATAAAATCAGATTCCTGCTGGATCACTTAATTTATGTGTTTATTATTTAAATATAATAGATATACCGGTACGTGTTCCCTAAGTGACAGGACTGCTTCAATTACATCAGAACAATAACACCACACTAGTCATTGTCGCAGACCATTGTCACACTATTAAGACCTTCTTTTTGTCATTTCACAGTTGAGAAAACAATATAACAATTACACGTATATTTATATCTATGTTAATTTAAGTCCGTTGAGAATAAATTAATAATTAATATCTTCCCTCTACTATGGAGAGGAAGACATTATTGTAGTTCTTCTGATTATTTTTTTCAGCCACTTTTTGCCCAAATATCTTTACATCGAAAGCTCAAGGCATGTTCTAAAGATATATGTATCGTTTTATACATATAGTATGTATATCGTAAATCTTTATAAATTGTGTTAAACAGCATCGGTGGTGTGTTTATTAGCGTGGGTTCTTGTCCCTGTCGGGTATTTGTTGCTGCTTCTCCGCTAAGTACACAGCTTTAAGGAATAAGTTGCAAAGACGGGTCGGCTTGCAATCAGGATAATGTGTTCGAGTGCAGTGACATGTCTACCCGCGGACTGCTGTTTCGGTAAGCTAGCACTATTAAAATCCAACTAAGCGTGTTGGTCTAGTACAAAGCGGACCTCATCATCATCTCATTGAAAATTAACTTAATTGTTCTCCCCATGATATAACTGAAAATTTGCAGAATTGTGGTTAAACAATATACAATTATTGCCTGCACTTAATTGTTCACCCGAGGGGTGTTGTTTTCCCCGAGGGCAATAAGTGTTTATTGCATCCAACATTATTGTAAATAGAGTTTCGGTATAATAAAACAAGTATTGCCTGCACTTGCGGTGAAAACACAAGATAAAAACACCCAAATAAGTGTTTATTGCATCCAACTTTATTGTAAATAGAGTTTCGGTATAATAAAACCATTATTGTCTGCACTTGCGGTGAATGTAATAATTGTTCACCCTTGGGATACCCCTCGGGTGAACAATTACGATGTTCACCTTAAGTGCAGGCAATAAATGTATAATATTCACTCACTCAAGACAAGTTGTTTCCCGTTGTGCTTCTTTGTTAGAATAAGGCACGTTTATCCGGTTAAATAAATACAACCGTAATTTTGATTTTTCAAATTGAAATTTAACCACTTTCGCCATTTTAGATTTTTCTAGATTTTTAATATACACGTGGTGTTTATAACCACTTACGTCATAATTGCACTGTTTGTTTTTCTTCTTACATTGCAATTTACTTGAGATCAAATCGTAATTTGACGGGACGAATTAATAAATATATGAAACATGTACAATTACTGACCTTAAATGTTCGAACTGAAAAATGACATACATATATCATAGTATCCAGATGAACAAACATGAACCAGACCAGCCATTTAAATGATCAGCTATTGTTATTGTTTAATACATGTAGAACTTATAATAGTGGAGTGACGAATCGAGAAAAGACGCTTATTTTTCGAGTTTAATGTACCGGAATACCACACGGCTGAAATTTCCCCAGATGAAATAGTATACATCAAAGTACCATTTTAGCCCTGTCGTCGCGTTTTCTCATGGTGCAGTTTTTTAGGAGAGCGTGACATTTGGGAGTAATCGCATTTTCACATTTCTAAGTATGTCTACTTTGCGATACTGTTTTTTTAATATTTGACAAAAATGAAAACTCTTTTCTGATTAAATTGATACTACTATATCGTATCTTTCATTTGAAATAACAAGGTAAATAAAGAACAGAAAATTAGCAGTTAGAATTAAGATTATTCTCCGAGGGTCAATTTTCGTGACCTTCCACCACCTTTCAATTCCATTTAAAATTGTTCCATGCTATTCACGAGGAAAATATAATTCGCTATGAATTGAAACTTTATTTGTAATATTATGTGTGTTAAATTTGTCAATCAAAACTTGAAATTAAACGTTTATCATCTTTTTTTAAACTTTACTAGCATTCTGTAAATTTGATACGTACTGAGCATGGTGTCGCTCCCCTGTCTAACACACACCTGATTACATTGAGTGCAATGCGTTTATGTGCTTATTACAAGAATTCAGTTTAATATCTCATTTTACTGTGATGGTTTTAGTGTAGGAGTTATTTAAAGCAGAATATCAGTTGTTGAAAATAAGCTCCTATAAGGCACAAATAATACACTGACCAAGTCGGAATACTTGTTTAATCCGGAAAATGTGCAGTCCCGTTAAATTTGCTCACTCTTTGCCGAAAAAATGTCGAAACACAAGCAATTGGGAATTATGTGTCATTTGTCAAATAAACACAAACGACAGTTTGTCCTGCGCTACAGAGAAGGGAAGCGATACTATGTTTGATGCGATCAACAAGCGACAAGATGATGTTTATCGTCGCCTGTATGACGAATTTAATTCTTTGAGCTTGGTTCCTTTAAATGAAATAAAGTATCATAGGTCTTGTTATAAAGCCTATACAAGTAAAAGAAATTTATAACGGTTTGTCAGCGATGTTCCAGAATGTAGCAACACTAGTAATGACGCTTCAGTGTCTACTATGAAGACGCGTTCTAAAACCTTGCCACAAATAAACTGGGACTATTGTATTTTTTGTAGACAACAGGCTTTCAAAAAAGATAGAAAATTTAAGCGCATTGAAAGTAGTGAATGCGTCAAATACATTTTAAATGCCGCAAGAGGTAAATTTCATTATGATTTGTTGAGCCTCTTGACAGTTGACGATGTCCAGGAAAAAGCGCAGTATCATTCGGCATGCATTACAAATTATTTGCTGAAGTGGAAAAAAGATCATAGTGCTGATAATTACTCTACAATTAAAAATGAGTCGGAACATGATATTGCATTCAAAAAATTCTTAGACATTTTGTACCATGACCTTTGTGAGAACAAGAAAGCGTTTACTATGTCTTCCTTGGTTAGACAAATGTTGTTCCTTGCTTCCAGAGGGTTTATCGACAAAGTATTCTACTGCCAAATTACAGACAAGGCTTCAAAATCATTACGGCGATACTATTGTGATCGAAAGTCAAAAGGGACAAAGTCAATCAAATATAGTTTTCAGTAGTTCGATATCAGTTGCTGACGCTATTCGTGCCGCAAGTAAGTTGAAAACAGACCTCAAGTTTTCAGAGGTAGAAGCTTCTTTCGTAGATGTCCCCGATATGCAGGAAGATCAGATTCTTCATGATGCTGCGAAGGTATTACGTGGCTCTTTAAACACAGTCGAAATATCCAAAGATTTCTCTCCTTCTCCATCTGATCGTTCTCATCATAGATCATTACAATTCATTCCGCCTTCTCTTATGACCTTCCTTTCATGGTTGGTTGATGACAATTGTTTTCATATTGAAAGTGACTACAACGCGTTGTCACACGATAAAGCTAGGAAATGTATTGCTGTAGCCGAAATGATAATATCATTGCACAAAAACAACTTCACTCCATTTAATTTGGGATTGGCCCTACAACTTTACCATGGGTACGGATCTAAACATTTATTTGAAACCCTTCATGCATTTGGTATTTGTGCTTCTTACACTGAAGTGAGACAGTTTTTGACCAGTGCCGCAAACCATGAGATAGCAAAAACTCAGTGAAGTGTCTTGCATTCCTTACGGGATAAGTCATAAAACGCTCGACAGTGACTTTATTCAAGAAGGCGCTGACAACATAGACCTAAATACAGAAACCATAGACGGAAAAAATACTATGCACTATATGGCTCGAGCAGTTTTTCAGGTGGTGCAAGATCATACACCAACTTCAGAAATCAGTTCAACCAAAACTTTCATACTAACAAGAGACCATTTTATTATATCAATTGTTTCAACAGTGAGATTCTGTCCGCTATTGCAACTATTCTTTCTTTGAAGTTGCTTGAGATACTTATTCTGTATTGCACTTCATTTATCGTTACGTAAATGGTTGTTTCACTTCTAAACCCGCAATCAAAGGGGGGTTGCATGTTGTAAGATTTCACGTTATTTTTTCTCATTTATTCCTATACATTTTAATCACATTTATCTTGCAAATCTTTTAATATACATGATGTGTAGTAACAAACTAGTTATTTTATTTTTTTTGTCTTTTCAATATTTAAAATTGAGATATGGACTTTGTCATTTTTTTGGTTTTAAAGAATGGAAAGATACGAGGACATTCTCCAACTTAAAATCCACCCATTGTACTTTAATAATTAGATTAATCATTAATCTTGTAACAAAAAAATTTAAATAAATTGTTTGTTATTCCCTTTTGCAATTTTAAACAGGTTGAGGTTTTTGACCTTTAAACTCTAGCTCCGCCCTTGTACATATTGTTCACAACTCCATTCCTTAAAAATAATGGAGAGTTTAGACAATAGATTTACATCACAGGTGGATTTTAATTCAAAATAATATCCAATGCAGCCGTGTGGTATTTCGGGCAGTTAGTAAAAGTGGTAACCCGGGCCCGGGTCCGGTTCCAAAAACCCGGGCCCAAATTCGTATTTTCTTTATTACATCTTTGTTAAGGCATTAATTTTAATAAAATTTGAACATAATGCATAAAATTATGTATTTTATCACATTTTTTAAACAAATATAAAAAAAAATAGTTTTTATACGAAATATCGGCAATATAAGTTTTCCAAGGCTTCAGCTTGATTTCCTTCCCTTAGTATGCTAGATATTTTTAGTTTAGTTCATCAACTGTGCTTATTTTTAATTTAGTTCAACTACTGTGCTTTTATGTTTTACTAGATATTTTTAGTTTAGTTCATCAACTGCTTATTTTTAATTTAGTTCAACTACTGTGCTTTTATGTTTTATAATATGTATGTGCTCTGCTTTTTATGCATGTCTGTCCTTATGCTTGTTCTGTTATTTACATGTATGTCGGTTTTAAAAGCTCTTCAGAGCTTATGTTGTATGTTTTTATACTCGGACTTTAAATAAAATTTGTATCTGTATCTGTATCCAAGTTAGTAAAAGTTGTAACCCGGGCCAAGACGAAATTTTCAGTTAATCAATGATTGCACCTTTATTACTTCTTTAAAATTCTTGAAATTTTGTAAAAACATACTTCAATACAACAACAACAAATATATTTTATCAATTTAAAAAAAAAAGTTTTCTTTTTTCTCCACGATGCAATATTAATATATTAAGATTTGTAAACAAAGACTGGTCACGTGGGTCTACAGGTAACTGGGTGTACAGGTAAATATTGATACTAATACACAATATTTTTTTATTTTTTTGTAAAGTATATTTTTTTATTTTTTTGTAAAGTATATACTGATATCTCAAGCTGACCAAAATTTGAATCGATTATATTGGGTAGTAAAAAAGATATAGACGATCATATCTTTTCAGGTCAATTTTCAAGTACCCTCAAAACAATGCATCACTTCCGGCCCGGGTTACAACTTTTATCAGAATCTAAAATGCTCCCATAATGACAAAAGAGAACATTACCATTGAATTTAAAATATTTTTTACATTTCTTTAATACTGAAAAATGTTCCTTCTGAATATTGTGAAGTTTTAACGAGAAATAAAGGTGTAATCATCGATTAATTGAAAATTTTGCCTTGGCCCGGGTTACAACTTTTACTAACTTCGAAAACTTGTATTGCCGTTATTTCGTATAAAAACTATTTTTTTTATATTTGTTTAAAAATTGTGATAAAATACATAATTGTATGCATTATGTTCAAATTTTATTAAAATTAATGCCTTAATAAAGATGTAATAAAGAAAATACGAATTTGGAACCGGACCCGGGCCCGGGTTACCACTTTTACTAACCACCGTATTTCGGTCCATTAAATTTTCCATTTTACCTTGATTGTCACTGTGTAACTGTATATTTGTTCCGCATAATAAATGTTCCAACTGGAACAAACGGTATTATAATAAAAGTTCTTTGGATAAAATATGTGATATTTATTCCATGCCTATAACAGTTTTTCCTCTACATACAGGTAGGCTTGATTATTTACAGGTAATAATATTATAGAAAATTACAGGTATAAAATCATGTGACATGATACACTTGATTGATTTTTGTTAATTTGATGAGTGTTGATAGGACATCTATAAACACATGCACTCAGGTGAAATTGTCTCATCAAAAATAAATGTGAAATGGATTCAGCAGAATACAATAAGATATTTACATAATTAAATGATGGAAGGTAAGATTTATTATTAATAATGATAATTTTTTATGTTATTTCATTATGAAAAGCAATATAAACAATTCTAATTTGAAATAGTTTGAAAGAATTTTTCTAGCTCCAAAGCATAAATGTTCAAGTTATTCACTAAAAAAAACCAAATGTTCCGCCCTACATTGAATTATAACATTGTTAAGAAAAAGAGCTTTATCACAAAACAATGTTCCTATATGGAATTTTTTTACATGCCATGAGCTAATACTTTAAGCATAATATTTGCTGCACTGAAAATGTGTTGTGTAACAATTCATGTTTATAATAAAACGTTGAAATAAATTTAAAAATATTTATCCTATTTTTGGAAATCTCATATGTTATAATTATCTAAGTGCCATGATCTAAAAGTTCTAGTAGAATATATGATTATGTAACAAAAGTTTCTGTTAATAACTTTTATTATATAATATTTTATCCAATGTTTAGGAAATTTCCTTATATGTCAACATTCTTTATTTATTCCAGCATAATATTTGTTGCGCAGAAATTTTGTTATGTAACAAAAGTTCCTGTGAGAACTTTCGTTATATAATATCTTATCCTACGTCTTGGAAATTTCCTTATGGCTTAGGATGAAATATTATATAATGGAAGTTCTTATTGGAACTTTTGTTACATTACAAAAGTTCTGCGGAAAAAATATTATGCCGGAACTTATATCTCATGACAACTGCACTATAAGTGGGATAAATAAGAGAATTTGGATTAAATTCAATAATAACATATACATTTGTATATGTATCAACGGGGATTTGCCGGAAGAGACATAGTTTTCACTGTCTAACGAATGATTTAAAAGAAAATTATTCAGTGGACAGCGAGAAAAATAAGCACAACAAAATAATAACTTGTTTAAAAATTAAATAAATCATTAAAGTCCTCGTCTCTGCTGCATTTTACTAGGAAACTTATAGTAAATTATTAATCTTACTTTTCCCGAGTACCGGAATAGACAATGGGGAAGAGTGTAAAACTTCCCGGAACTTGTGTTCAAGTACATGGACATTATCAATTAACAATAGGTTTTTACAATATGTACAGTGGCTAAGTGGCAATTATTTAGTGAGTTGAAGTGAACCCCCTCCAGACATTGACAAATGACAATTCTGCACAAATCCGTTTTATATTTCTTTTTATTAATGTTACACAAAGAATACCATTATAAATTATTTTGACTATGTGTTGTTGCATTTGTGCATTTTTTTTAAATTTGTGTTTTTCTTCTATCAAATTCAAAAGTCGAACACACACTTGACAAGTGTTATAATGAACCTTAACGCCATATGGGCAATGTTTCATGGCGAGATGTATATACAGCGTGTAGATATAGAAGTTACAAAGCAGAAATCATCATTTCATGTAACTTGAATGAAATGATGATAATGTCCGCTTCCTTCTATAGCAACACGCTGAGTTGGATGTTTATAGTCCTACTCCTAGCTCAATGAAACAACAATCCGCGGGTAGACATGTCGCTCCACTGAGACACATTACCGGGTATTCTGATTCCAAACCGACCAGTCTTTGCTCTTACTCCTTAATGCTATGTGCTTAGCGGAGAAGGAAGTAATACCAATTTAGAGTATTTTTTCTTTATTTGACAGGACTCGAACCCAAGATCTATCACACACTGGGTTAACACGCGTACGCTAACCTACACACCGATGGGGTCCTACACGCATTGATGAAAGATACTTCTGTCTACAACGTGTGCAGATAAATACTATAAAATAAATTGTCTTCTGTGTGGCGTTTTTTTCTAAACGGTGATTGGTTTATGCAGCGGGGACAAACTCCGGTGTTTGCGCGCGAAATTATTTATACCCCGTATTTCTACTTACAAAAACGCAACGACGTGGATTCTATCAATGAATTATCATCAAAGACAGGCCTCTCCCCGATTGACAGGATGACCAAGCACAAGAATTAGGTCATGCTGTGTATTGAGTGCATTTATAATCAATAAAAGTATAAACAATGGAGCGTAAAGGTTGTAAATGATTTGAAATAACTTGTTGAGGTTCAACAATTTATGAGTCACATTTTTATTGAAATAAACCTAACTAGGTATTTTAAAGTCTTGCATTTTCTGTTTTAGCAGAAACTGGCAAAAATATTGCATGCAATTATATGCGAGCGTCAGTGAGCTCTTTATGGTATAAAATGTGTACATAGGATTTTTTGACAAACATGAATGCACATATTGACGATTAAATTTTTTTTCGACGCTTTGTAAACACGTTCCGTGTAATACACTAACACACTCGACTAATGAAGATCTTCTTAACATAAAGAGCAAAGGTGACCCTGAAGTCTCGTACCCTCTCTCGTACGTCCGATACCACTGAAACCCGGAACCCGTGCGTAATGAAAGTCATTTTGTTAGCTTGTTTTACTTATATTGATATTTTTTAGTTTATTAAATCTCTTCTGACATACTGACAAGAATTTTTGTTTCTACGCGGAAGTTAACTTTTGAGATTTCGCAAGGAACGATAACTCGAATAAAGGAACGACAGCTCGATTGAATGAGACTAGATTCGGCCCTAAAAAAAGTCGTCCCCAATATATCTCGGCCCAAAAAATCTCGACACTTTTTGATGCACTGGATGAGCGTGAAATTGCCAGATAATTTTCAGATGCGCGAGCATTCATGGCCTAGCTGTAATAATGTAGCTCCTGTGACAAACTTGTGTCTCGGCAGAGTTACAACTCGGTCCCATTCGTCACAATGGAGCAAAAAAAAAGTTGCAGTTGAAACATAAAAACTCACTATTTACGCTTCAAACATTTCATTAGAACTATTACTGATGATCCCAGTCCTTGTTAAATCGGTTTGGCTGAGAAATATATGCTTTTCAAAGGTAGCAACAACCTTGATCAAATTTATCGATCGTTTTCCATAACCGGAAACTACGGAAGGCGGAGCTTTTCTAAATATGGTATTTCTTACTACACGCATTCACGCCTAAATCGCCAAATATGGTATCGACATCCAAATAGTGAGGCCGGAAATGACGAAATTCAAAATGTTCAGAGACATGGATTTTTATTTTGTGGGAATTACATTCTAAAATACTGGTAGGTGATAAAAGGAAAGGTTATGTCTTATTATTGATAAATGCAGGCGTCAGAAGCTCTGTAAGCGAGCGCATAAATCTCGGTGGCTGCTCCATTACGTGTAATGGCATCCCGTTATAACCCTTGCGAGTAAGCGAGCATTTAGGGTTTTATTATTAGAACTATTCATGGCCGTGCCGGTTTCATATTACTGTAACGTGTATCATATGTGCAGTGTGATATATTATGCAAGATATCTGAACCGGGTGTATTCCCTCTTTGTGGAAAATGGAGTTATCGTTCGTAATTTGAATTATCGTCCTTGGCAGTGGGTAATAGCATTTACGGTTGCAAAAGTCTTCCTGGCGGTTTTTAATAAATTGATTGAATGAATAATAAGTGCGAATAAAATATGAAATTAATTGACGTATATTCCAAGGCAACACTTGAAGACTTCCTAACTTTAAAAAAAAGACTGAACTTGTACAGTTTCTACGGAAATGTAATGAAAAAATCAGTGGTAACACTGAGAATGAGCTTGCGCTCCCATGTAATGAAAAAATCAGTGGTAACACTGAGAATGAGCTTGCGCTCCCATAAAGATGTAGAGACGTACCTTTTAAAAATCGGGTCAGATGACAATGAAAAAATGAGCTGCTATAGACAGTTCATTAGAGGCTTTAACTTTTATTAAGAAAATCATATACACGACATGTCCTTTTTTAAATTTCTATAAAAAAAAGTTATTTACTTATTTAACATATTTTTCTCTGGATTTGTAACATTTTTGTACAAATAACTCCAAATCTGTATTTTCATACCACTGAACACGTTACATAATTAACTTTCTGAAATGTTTTGGATGATTGTCACCAGATTTTTCTGCAAAACGGAAATACTGCGCGAATTTCCTTGTACACTGAAAGCGGGAATATATTCTTTAAAAAAGATTTTCTCTCCTTTCATTAAAAAGCGTATTTGATTTTTTTCATTACACTCGAGCGGTCGAAGACAAGGCAAAATAAATTTGAAAGCATTTTAGAAATAATAGAATCTGTTGTTTCTTCACCATTTGTAAAAGCAGAAGCGGATTCGGTAGAATATTGTGTACTGTGTTTGAAACGGTATGTGCGTCTTCATTAGCACCGTGCGCTTATCAGATAAGTGAACACCTGCATCTAACATTTGCCGACCATCTCAACTTGTACAGTCAACAAGCAAATCCCAATTTTCGGTTTCCGTCAGAGCAGATCCCACTTTTTTCTGAATGAATAATGTCCCTCGTCTGGAATATTTTGAATAGGAAATAAAACAATCACGAACGCGGCTTTTTTCTGCTTTTAATTTATCAAGAACAAGCAATCGGTCTATCGTTTAAAAAACAATGGTGTATTTAGAGATCGCACCTCTGTCCATTGAAACTTATCTGTCATATTAAAGATGTATTTTTAGACATATGCACTTCTCGACCGCTACCCATGATTTAGGATACCGTCTAAGAACTGACGACAAATAGGTTATTTTGCAATAAATGCATTTACAGTCTCATAATCTTACAGCCAAAAATGCCGTTCAAACAAACAAAAGGACTGATGGGATTCGAACCACCTTCTAGAACTATCCATTCCATCACAAGGCAGCGCCAATACGATCATGACTACTGTGCTCCCGCATTTAGTCAAGTAAATTTATTACTTAGAGTAGTGATGGGGTAAAATGCGAATTAGTATACATGTACATAGCAGACGATTTGATTTCTCAACTGCAGATTTAAGAAAATAACTACCGTTTGCTTCCGATTAAAACGACATGTGCTAAATTGCTTTATTTTTAGTGATTATGACAGCTTACGTGATGCTCGAAAAAAAAACCCACCAAAAAAAACGACAGAATAGTTAATATTGATAAAGAAAAATATGAAATTAACAGCTTGCATGTATATTCGTGTTATGATTTCATATGTAAGGAAATATTCGTTGTGCGGCTTTCGAAAAATCAATACAAATCTACTACAACTACAATCACAATTCTTATAATATGTAAAAAAAAAAAAAAAAAAAAAACTTAATATAAATATAGCCTCCATTTTTTTCACTTTTACCGAAATTAATAACGAAACACATTATGTTGCTAAAAAAAAAAAAAAATACAAAAAATACAAAAAAAACCAAGCCAAAACTGCTCCGATAGGATTCGCACACTTAGTGTTACCAAAGGGAAAATTTATATGCATGTTAAAAAGGAAGTTTTGTGTTGCAAATTTTTGATTTTTAACAATTGTAATTTTGTTTGTTTTCGTGTTTTTCTCCTTTACACCAGCATTGAAAGCACTTGTATCTGCAAAAATTTCCATTTTTTCCCCCATCCAGCTTTTGGAAGGAGCGGATGCCGGCTGTCAAACTCTACGGTCATATTTCTACCCGACATCTCTGACGTTTGGAGATGGCAAAATCTGGTAAAAACCCTAAATGTTCCTTTTTTATTACAAAATCCGCAGTGGAACCAAAGAATGAATAGTCATGAACCATGTATATAGCTAAAGATAATATATTCAATTTCTTGAATGGAGCCTGTGGGAATTTTTATGGGAATCTGCATTGATCTCTTGAAAAAAAGAAAACAAAACTAAATATCATGCAAAAATAGACATCTTTTTAATAGACTCCGAGCAGATAAAATATCTTGAACATTTCAGGATTAAGATAATCCCCTGTAAAAGAAAATAAAACAAATGATTCCACTGCGAAAATCGGAATGAATTTTGCATACATCGCTATTAACGTCCGTAATTTTAACAGCAAAGCCGATTTTCGAGAAAATGCTACATCTTTGAATACGGTCATTCAGGATATGAAATAAAAATACAGATCTAATAGAATCCACCGATATCGGGCGATATAAAAAGCTAAATAAAATAATTCCAATAAATCGGATGTTTTTTTAATAAGAATACATAGTTTTTTCAATTTTTTAAAAGTTATGTGACGTTCTATTTTATAATCAAATAAAATAGAAAAAATTCAGGAGCGAGCACTAAGATTTATTTATAATGATTATAATAGTACATATGAAAACTTGTTAATAGTCTCTAAACTTCCAACATTAAAAGAGAGAAGACTGAGAACTATGGCCATTGAGGTTTATAAAATTCTACATCAAGAAAGTCCTTCATATTTACATGACTTAATCAAAATTAAAGATACTAAATATTGTTTTAGGTACGACAACATTACAGAAATCCCTTCAGTACGAACAACAAGGTATGGTCTAAAATCCTTTCGATATGCTGCTGCTAAACTGTGGAACGAGTTGCCAAACCACATTAGAACACAAACATCTTTTAATCAATTCAAAAATTTAATAAACTCATGGAATGACAACTCGTGCCGCTGCAATGCTTGCTGCTAGTATAAATTTTTCTAGAATAGACATTGCATGAAATTTGCCTTCTTGCTTTTGTATGCTTTTCAGTTTAAGTTTATTTTATTTTAGTTTTTTATTTTAGTGCTTGGCTATTCTGCATGAATATTTTTAAAATATTTTTAAAATATTCTTGAAATATTTTTGGAATATTTTTAAGATATGTTTTAGAGTGTGTTTTAGGAAGTACATAACTATTTTACTTTGTATGCTTTTCAATTTAACTTGTGCTTTATTTTAGTGCTTGGCTATTTATGCATGAAAATTTTAAAATGTTTTTAGAATATTTTTGGAATATGTTTTAAAAGTACATGAATATTTTATATGTGTTTTGAGTTAATTTGCTTATTTGCTTAATTATAGACTGCTTAAAATTTGCATGAATGTACTTGTATGTGTAATGGGTGCTATAAATGTCCGCATCTATTTTGTGTTTTGACTTTTGGTCCTATGACAATAAGTGCACAGAGAGGTACTGGCTGTAGAGGTCCAGAAGTCAAAACACAGAAATGTATGCATAAATATTATCCGGATATGTATTAATTTTGTATTGCATGACATGTTTTATTGTGCTGTATTTAATTTATGTAATTTATTATGCATGTCGGTTTGAAAAGCTCTTGAGAGCTTATGTTGTATTGTTATAAAATGTACCGACTTTAAATAAAACTTTTTGATTGTTCCTAAGTTATGTAACCGGAAGTGTACATACCCTCTGTCAGGAAAAGATAACTCGATTCAAGAACGATAACTCTAGAGCAGTGGTATTAGGTCACCTATGGCTATTGGATGGATATTTTTAGAACACTTTTATTACACAGCAGATGCACTAAAATCGCTATACAGACGACAATATAGAACACGAACACTAAAAAAAACCTACACAGAAGACAAAAACATTATCATCCTCTAAAGAGCTAACATCGTGGGTTAAGCTGCGGCTTGCCTTACAAAAGATTTCTACTTGCAGCTTAACCCACGATGTTAGATCTTTAGAGGATAATAATATAAAATGTACTTACCAACGAACCTATATTGTAACACAATACAATCATTAGAACATTATACATATTTATCATATATTTAGTGGTAAATACAGTAGTTTTGAATATTTGATAAAGTGCCAGATGCCTACCCTTTATCATACCCCTACCCTTTATTGTACCCCTATCCTGTATACTCTCCTGTTTAAATATATGATAGAGTGTATAAAACATGGCAAAATCCGTATCATATGACGTATCAACCTCGACCAATATCATCCCTCGGGTCTAAAGGCCCTATGGATGATATTGGTTTCTCGGGATGATACGGCATATGATACGGATTTTGCCATGTATTATTCTCTATATAAATGCCTTCTGTGTATTGTAAACATCCACGTGTAAGTAACGGCCAACTCGATTCATCTGAACCTAATTTCATGTAGTTGTGTCTCTATCAAGCATGTTTTCACGCCGTTATTTTCTGTTTTGTTGTTGTTACTAATTATATTTTGTTATTTTCTAATGTAAGTCTTAATACATGTATTATTGTTAGAGAAACAAAAGACGACGAAATACAGATACAAAAAACTATGGTGTCATTTAAGATCACAAGACTTTACCATAGCATATTCAAAGTGTTTTCTCATAAATCACTCTATCATTCTGTAATATTTAGCTCCTGAATTTGAAAATCTAAATTGGAAGTCTATTTCACTCATATTACTCCAAGGCACACAGGTTGAAAGCAGCATTAAATTTTGTCTCGATCCTATTTTGGTTATCATGCTTGAGCTACTTTGTGTGCATTAAGGTAGATATCTACGTGTTTATTGTTCCTCTTTGTCTAAATGCTGCGCTACTGTCTAATCATGTATATATATAACAACAGACTTAGTCAGGAGCATGGGAGCCGGGAGTGCAATTGACACATTCTTTGAAAGGGTGGCATCGTGGGGGTGGGGGTATGCAAATCTATGTTTCCCTCCCCACTTGTATGGCAAGAAGTAAAAAAAAGCAGAATTTAAAGCATGGAAGCAAACTATATACATTGTCCATCTAATCATATATATAAGGATACGCAACGGGAATTTTTTCTTGACAGTTTTGGAAATACAGTAATGAGATTAGATGTTCGTTTGAACATTTGTTTCAACGTTTGAAAACATAGTACAAGGGAGACAACCCTAGAATTAATGTTCACATATATACATTATAAATATATGAATACAAATACACAGGAGGTTTGCTAAAGGAATCGTTGAGTTTGTTCGACTTCCGTAAAAATAAAACCAGTTTTGGTAATACAAGTCCATTTAATGTATTCAAAAATAAGAAATAGAGTCTATTGGCGAATATACAAATACTTTCGTAAATTTTACTGTCTTGGATTACTTTGTACTTTTATTCAAAATAAAGAAGGATATTAAGAAATATCAGATGTATAAACAAATCGACTCTGTTAAACGTTGGACACCAAAAGAATCAGGCCCGAAAGGCCCTGGACGTATCATAAAGATATTTCATATCAAGTAAAATTCAATTTCTCAGCCAATGTAAAACTTTGGACCCTAAAGATATGAACCTCACACACACTGGGTCTTCATCTGTTCTAGCTTTAATTGAATCTCTTTTACTTGTACTAAGATGGTGACCCATGCCATTTATACCTGCATTTCCATTTCTGATTGTTAAACAAATAGGTCTGTGTTTGGTTTTTTTTAAAATTTGTTTCCCCTATGTTCAACTTTGAATCCCTAGTGTTCGGATCCTATAGACCCGAGACTTTCATTTATGAAAATCTAAATCAACATATCATAAATTCAAAATGATGCTGCACAGCAAAAATTATAACATTTCTATCTCTGGTTCTTGAGATGATATCTTTCAAAGATCCTAAGAACAACCCCTTCCAAGTTTAGTTCAATTTGGTTGAGTAGATTTGCAGAAGAAGATTAAAATATGAAAAGTTAACAGACGACGGACCATTTATAACTTTTGAACTTTCCATTTAAATGTGGCTGCATTCCAGCAGCACCTGTATATGGAGGAAATATCTCTCAGTTGATGCGATATTCCACAGCTTGTGATTCCTATCATAATTTCCTTGATATGGGGTTGCTACCAAGAAGGAAACTACTGAACCAAGGGTTCCGAGTGGATAAATTATAGTCATCACTTCGAACGTTTTATGGTCGCCACCATGACTTGTTAGCAGTTACGAAATATCTGTGTCACAAATGACAAATTCCGTTTGTTGTGGTCAAAGTCCGGTCCTTTTCTCAGTATGACTTATCACCATGTTTGTAAGGACACTTTGCTACTGTCTGCATGTGAAAAGAACCAGGCTCAGTGCAAAATAAGTGCTATGACATTTATCAGTTAAAGAAAAAAGAACAAACTATTTTACCATTTTCATCCTGTATAAACTTTTTACCTGTACAAAATGGTGGAGGAAAACCGTGTGCCATATGTACATACTGAATTTGGTGAAGGTGTGACTGTACAGTTAAACAAAATTTTAAATACATAAATTTGATCCCGTTGGGAGTGCTCCTGAGATAGGAGGAAAGTAACAGTAATAAGAGTAACATAACGAGTGCTACAATTAGAGCAGGGACTGTATACCTTCCAGAGTACCAGAGATTACACCTGGTTTTTAGTGGAGTTTCGTATCAATCGATCTTTAGTTTTGCACATCACTGCTTGTCCTTTTTGCATTATTTTTTTTGTCTTTCCCTCGTGTAGATGTATGGTTACCGACAAGCTATCAAAGAGAGATAACTGTAACACTAATTTTCAGAAAGGACTTGTAGAACCAAATTCAGCCTAATAGTACCCAGTGAATATGAAGAAAATTACTTCTTTATTTATTTATTTATTAAGATACACTACAGATTTGCATAATATCCATGGCGGCAAATTTGCTTAAAAACACAATTTCGGAAGGGGGTAACCAAAGAACTATTTGGACCAATTTTGATTTTATTCTATTTAATGATTCTTTTTGTTAGAATTCCAATTTTCAACCAATCAGAAGCCTGGGTGCGCATCTTAGATATCAGACATGGCCCGTTTGTTGTAAGCACAATCCGGTTCTTTCCTCATTCCTGACTTATCATTAGGTTTGTAACAAGAGTGACACACAGGTGCCACATGTGGAGCAGGAACCACGTACACTTTTGGAGCACCCGAGTTCACCCTTGTGGGGTGCGTGTTGCTCGATCTTTAGTTTTCTGTTTAATGTCTTGTAAATCGTTGTTTGCCCTTTTTTCGTTTCTTTTGGCCAATGTATCAGTCGGGAAGCCACGCACAGATTCCGTACCTCCAACAATGCAAAGTCAAATCCCGAAATCAAGGGACGTAACTCTATTTTTTTTTTAGACATGACGCTTTACAAGTGAGCGGCCATGCATTGTTTACGTCGACACCCATGTGTTTTTACTGAATATCTTCATAAATAAAACTGAAAGAAGTATTCATTTTTATTGAATCCATTTTTTAAATAAAATTGTAACGTGACTGACGCGTGAATACGTGTATTTATGATATCGTTTGCTTGAAATCAACGTTGGAACTCGGGATACCGCTGCTGATGAAATGTTGTAAAAAAAAATCGCGCTAAAAATAGACTCTTTTAACTAAGTGGAACAATTGCATCCCATTGGCTGTTTATTAATAAATTTGGTAAAAATAGCTAGAATCACGTATTAGAGTATGGATTATTTGCATATTTCCCCATCATTCGTCACTAGAATTCCATATTTGGATGTAAACAAGAAGCACTATATTTCGAGATTCTAACCAAATATTTCTGGGTTTTTTCCATAGATTGATCGATCTATTAGGATGAAAATGTGACTGTTTCTGTTTAAACACGAAAGAACCACTTGACCAATCATAGTCACACATATATAGAGTAATTTTATTCCATTTTTAACAACAAATCTTTCATTTTCGTTGACTCGATCCATGGCATTTATGGACATAATTAATAAATACATTTTAGAAATAAAAAAGTCTGCATTAAATAATGTATGATCTTGTCATGCAGAAAATGGTTAAAGATTATGTTAAATTCACTCTAGATTAACATGGCATAGCATAAGGCTACATATTTAGTTCATGTCAAGCATGTACACCCCCCCCCCTTTTTTTTCATTTTCAGTCTGTTTTCCTGAAATACTTATTGATGTGTGTACATGCTACTTTTCAGTGCGAATGGCATTGACAACCTCCAGTTTTAGTTAGTTTTAGATCATTGTAGGTAGATATATATATATACAGACTGGACATGGGATGTTTATTTTTTTTTAACAAGAGTCTGAAGATACCAAAGGGGCAAAGTAACAGATTCTATTAAATAAAATGGATGTTTATTTTCTGTTAGTTTCAGATTCTATGAGTATAAATGCAAAGTTTCCTGTGATGTTTATTGGTTGAATATTTGAATAAATAAAAATAAGAATATATGATAAGTCTTATATATATATTCATACATGTTTGAAAATCAATATATATATATATATATATGGTTTTTTTCTTCTAAAATATCCATGAAGTAAAAAAAATGGACCAGCATTCCAATTATTTTTAAAGTACATCATCAAACAAATGCCACGAGTTTTCAAGACACCTTGTGTCATAAATTATAATAAAGTCATTCAGAAAAGAACTTTTTGATTGTGTAATTTGTGAAACTTCATCTGAAAGTCAAAAGGTTTATTTCAATTTCAATTGAAAACCAGGACTTGTCTTAAACATTTCAAGAATGAATTAAATTTCTTTAAAGAATTTGGCTCAGAAGATAAGTTATATTGTGGTACATATTGTTATAACAGTTGCAACACATTTTCTAGGTCAGAAAGTGGAGCTGAAACAAGATCTCAAACTTTTCAATTTCTTATAGATATATTGAACCAGAACTAAGTTGTTGAACAAGTTTCTAGACATTTAGACCTGTATACACTCCAACATGTTGTTGAATTTGTTATTCATGCTTTTTTTTTAGATGAAAAGGTACTTATGTTGCCTGTTGTTTATGAGAAATATAATTATCTTTTATCTATGAATATTAATGCCGAAATTTATAAATTTTCTTTTACAGAAAAGAATTTTTCAAAATGTGCCCATTTATTAACTTTTTTCCAGTCATTGGAACAAATAAAATAATTTTTTTAACTTCAATTTTAAACAATATTAACCAATACTTGGTTATTTTGCCAACAGAAAACATATTCATTCTATTCTAGTCATTTAATTTACTTAGTGAAATTTGGAATTCTGGTTTGTCCTTTCATGTGAATGCAAGTATTCTGTATGTGTCTTAAAATTATGTGAATGGTAGTCATTTAATATGCTCTTTTATGTGAATGCTAGTTATTCTGTATGTGTCTTTTATGTGAATGCTAGTCATTTTGTGTCTGTCTTTTATGTGAATGCTATAGTCATTCTGTTTGTGAATGTCATGGTGGAAAAATTATTGCAATTTAAGTATCCATATTTTTGTAAATGCGGGTAATTTTGTGAATGTCCTGGAGAAAGAATTATTGCAAACTAAGTACCCATATTTGTAAATGCTGGTCATTTTGTGAATGTCCTGGAGAAAGAATTATTGCAACCTAAGTACTCATATTTGTAAATGCTGGTCATTTTGTGAATGTCAAGGGGAAAGAATTGTTACAACTTGACCACCCATATATGTTATAAAAGCTAGTTTGTAGTTGTGTCAAACACATGAATATTCCAAATACATTGATATTTACATTGTGAGATAAACATGAAACTTAGTAGCTTTCATTCAGATAATATAATTTCCTAATTTCAAGAAAAATATTTGCTTACACTGATTTTTTTTTAATTTGCCTTCATATAATAGGAAGGGTTAAGATATCTGAATACAATTTTTTATGCCCCTTTTTGTCTCAAGGTTTCACTTTATTTTTAGATTTAAAAAAAAAAAATTTACATGTTTTTTTTTTACAATATTTTCATATTTTTTCAATTCGCTTAATTTTTGTTTACATGCTTTTATTTTTTCCACACATTTATTTATTTCTATTTATCTTGTACCTGTTGTATTGAAATTAAATTAAATTGAAATTATTAATTGTTGTACAGTCTTGTATCATAGATGATTTTTTTTTTAATTTAAAGTGATAATAAATAGTAATTCCCCAGTCTAAATTACAAAATGCACAATGTCTAAAACAATATTGCAATACAAATAATTCAATTAAACTGAAAAATACGGTATTAATACAAGAAAATTAAAAAAAGACATAGACACCCCTTTCCCAAATGAAATATACTCTTTCGGATGTACGCTCAGGTGTCGTTTATTGTTGATGTTAAGAAACACCACCGATGTGTTCCGATAGACAATGCATTTCGATGTTTGGCAAATGGTCGATCCGATCAAGGTGGGTGTAGGGCTAAGTGGAACAATTGCATCCCACAAGACATTGACACTAGTTGTCGGTATGACAATGATCCTAGATGATTTCCTCAGGCAATGTATGTTACAGAAAGCCATCATATTGTTTTAATTAAATTTTCTCTTTTAAATAGAACCACCTTGACATTTGTTTTGAAATTGAGTTCACTTCAAGTAGCAAAATTCGATGTTTGTACACAATATAAATAAAAACTGAAGTGATACAATAAATTTCTATTTATCCATAGACATCTTCCGTATATTTTAATTGATTTCAAGCATAAATATTTATTGTAAACCGACGTATTTTAAGCGAAGGGTTGAACGTCATTTTTCATCAAAAATGAAGCGAAAGTCACGTGACTGGGACTTGACTTTGGAGCTCTCCTGTCACGCTGGCTGTCCTGCTGTATTGTTTGTTCTCCTTCGATTTACCTATTCTGATTACCCATATGGTATCTTCAAACTTTTCTCATTGGATACAATTTTAGAAGAATACCATCAAAGGATTATTATATCCATGTTTGGTCAAATTTGGCCCAGTGGTTTTTCAGAAGCAGAGGTGTAGAAGTCACCCCCAACTTTCAAAAGAGTGTGGCTGAGGCGGCCAAAATTATGTTTGTCCCCCCCCCCCCCCCTTTTTTTACCATAATTTTATTACAGAATGATTTCATTTTATATTGGTGATATAAATTTAATTTACATATATTTGAAACAATATGAATAATCATAAATATATTGTAAATAGTGATTTCTGACTTTATTTTCAGCAGAAAAGTTAGAAACAGACTGCTTTTTTTTTCTTCAGTAAATATTAAAATATTTCAGCAAGAGTTATCCTTCTTTGTTCTAAGGGGTTAGGGTTATGGTGTTTAATGCCACTTTCAACAATATTTCAGTTATATCGTGACGGTCAGTTTTATTGGTGGGGGGAAACTGGAGTATTGGAGAAAACCACCGACCTGTCACAAGTCGCTGACAAACTTAATCACACAAGGTTATATCCAGTACAGTGACTTTGCATGGTTAATGACACAGCTCCTTACTGTTTAGGGAAATGATGCATATTCATCATGATAATTAGATAAAAGCATGTGTAGTCTGGGTTCTTGAGTTAGTTAGTTAGTTCTTGTTTTTATGTTTGATTCGTTATTATATACCGGTAGTAGTTTAATTTGAAAATGGTGTTTTATTAATTTAGACCTGGCAGATTAAAGTGTAGGTCTAATACAATAGTCAGTCATTCCTCTAAAACCTACACAGCGATTTCTAAACACCTGTAAAGTAATTTCTCTAATGTCTTTACAGAGATTCCTCCAATAATCTAAACAATAATTCCTCCAAATTCTTTAGAGTGATTCCTCTAATTCTATACAGTAATTCATCCAACATCTTTACAAGATTCCCCAAAAAATCTATCATATCTAAACAGTGTTTCTGCATATCTGCTATTCATTGTTATCTAATTATAACATGATTACTGTAGTAATATATGAAACCCTCTACTAAAATTAACAAAACAGGTTATAATAATTTTTATATTCTAAGATAAAACTCAAGTACATACATGACATATATATTTCACACTACTATACAAATCATGTATAGATAATATGTTCACAATTACAGCTTTATAAGCAGTTCATTGCAGAATTATTTTAAAACAGTGTTTAATAAATCACTTCTGTTTTGGGTGATATTTTTCAATCTGTGACTGTTTGTATTCTTCAGCAATAATAGATATAGTGCGTCCCCTTTTCTTGTCGTATTTCCCCCACAAAACACCACAGTAACAGACAATAGCTGCTCCACCTATCATGATAAGACTAACCATCACCCTCATCTTATCTCTAGCTTTTAAAATAGCACTAGGCCTGAAATAGAAAGCACATATCTTTAGTATTCTATATGTGTTAGTTACATACATATATTGTCATTGACACCGCATCGGTGGCATAATGGTTAGTGTGCTTGCCTCGAGCCCCGGTCTGGTCAAACAAAAGACTTTAAAATTGGTATTTGTTGCATTGCTTCTCCGCTAAGCACGCAGCATTAAGGAGAAGGAACAAAGACTGGTTGGCTCGGAATCAGAATAATGTGTCCGAGTAGAGCGACATGTCTACCCGCGGACTGTTGTTTCAGTGAGCTAGCACTATAAAAATCCAACTCGGCATGTTGGTCTAGAACAAAGCGGACATCATCATCATTTCGTTGAAAATTAACTTGTTCTCGCCATGATATAGCTGAAATATTGCTGAATTGTCATTGTTAAAAGTGGTCAACAAATGTAAACAAGAGACTATATTACCTATTGATCTGTTCAATGTACGTTTGTGAATACAGTCTTCACGCTAACCCATTTGCCCGAAGCCCGGGACAAGTAAAACTGGATTGGACATGTAAAAATTATGAAAGAACTTGTTTGAATAAATATAATTTTTTCTAAATTTGGCTTTCGGACAAGTGGGTTAAAAAAATTAAGGCAAAGACTGGAATAATATTGGAAAGCTTATTTTTAGTGTTTTCAGAATGACAAAAGGTAACATTCTCAGAAACCTTAAGGAATGAGTATTGCTGATTTTATGAGAAATGATGTGTTACAAATATACATTGTGATGTATGGATGAGGATGATGCATGGTTAACAGCACATTCAACAACAGTGTAGCCTAGTCTGTAGTAGTAGTATAGTGAGCTTAAAAGTTTTTAGAACTTTTTTCTGGTGTTTTATGTCCCCTGTTTCCTAACAAGAATTCAGCTATTTTTACATCTTAGAATGAATCAATTTGATTTTTAACTCATATCTCTCACTTGTTCCCCTTGACTGATATGTCACGGGTCAGTGAAAGAGACATAAGTGAGAGATATGATTTTAATCAGATTGAGAATGAATATACCAAATAATCTCTAAGGTGTAATGTTGTCAAGAGCTCATTGAAGCAGAAAGATTGTGGGTTTGACACTTTTGGTCAGGACAAACCAGACCATAAAATGGTATTAGCTGTTTGATAGCATGTATTAGTAATAACAAGGAGTAAGAGGAAAGACGTTTGGAATCATGATAATTTGTCAAGAGGACTAGGATTAGGATTTTGGTGTTTAATGCCACTTTTAACATTATTTCAGTTATATCATGGCGGAGAAAACCATCGACCTGCCGCAAGTCACTGACAAACTTTATCACATAACGTTGTATCGAGTACACCTTGCCATAAGTGTGATTCGAACATACAACGCTAGTGGTGATAATCACTGATTGCATAGTTAGTTGTAAATCCAACTACTATACGATAACGACCATGATGCCTCTTATTAATATGTCAGACAGCTGTTTCAATAGGTACATACATTCTGTAGCACAACATGTATTCAAGTTCATCATGTTGGTCTAGCACAAAATAGGAATTACAGCATCATCACATCAAAAATAGGAATTACAGCATCATCACATCAAAAATAGGAATTACAGCATCATCACATCAAAAATAGGAATTACAGCATCATCACATCAAAAATAGGAATTACAGCATCATCACATCAAAAATAGGAATTACAGCATCATCACATCAAAAAGTTATAAGTTTAGTAGCGTATTCTCTTAAATTTAAAGATACAAATCTATGGATAAGTTGATTAAATTGTTTTGTACTGTGATAAATTTATTACTAGTGTCCAGTGTCGTAGCTAATGAGGGAGAATTGTTGCGACTGCCCCTCCCGGAGCCAATTTTTCAAGAGTGAGTGAGTGATTGTTGTTTAACGCCAATTGAGCAATTTTTCAACTATATCATGGCAAGAACAAGTTAATTTTCAATGAGATGATGATGAGGTCCGCTTTCTACTAGACCAACACGCTGAGTTGGATTTTTATAGTAATAGCTCACTGAAACAACAGTCCGGGGTAGACATGTCGCTCCACTCGGACACATTATTCCGATTCTGAGCTAACAAGTCTTTGCTCTTTCTCCTTAATGCTGCGTGTTTAACGAAGAAGCAACAAATAACAATTTTACAGTCTTTGGTGTTATACGCCACTTTGGTTTGACTCAACCGGGGCTCGAACCCACGATCTACCACACTCCAGATAAGCACGCTAACCATTACGCCACTTTTTTTTGTGCCATAAAAGTTGAATTTTTATTTTTATCGCATGACCTTGGAAGAACCTTTTGCAGTCATTACTTTATTTGACCAACTTCCCAGTGTTTTTGAACTGTCTGTTCAATATAAAATAACAAGTATGACTTCCCCATAAAACTGTATCTTCCTTGCATTTCGATTTTCACCACAAAATAAACATGTATAATCAATGACCTAAACATTGTTTGATATGTGTCATTATGGCCATCCTTATGAGGTTCAGAGCCCAATGCTGTTCTCTGTAAAACCTGCAGTGTGTTGTGTGCAATTGAACAGCCAAGAATAGATAACTCCAGTGTGGGGCCCAATTGATCAGCCCTGTGTGTCATGACGCCCTTTTTTATGAGGTCCCTCAACCTAACTTCAGCACCTGGCTACGTCCCTGCTACTATCAAGTTACTAATATATTTTCATTTATTTCCATGTGCTTAAATAATTTAAATAATTAGACACAAAACATGTTCTTATCAATGGGGTGGGGGGTTTCTCTAAACAAATATTTTGTCTCCGGTCTTTACAATTTTGTCTTTGGGCATCAATATCCCCCCTTTTCCCCTAAATACCTTTTGTAATTCCCTCCCCCCTTTTATGAATATGATTGGTACCCAAGTAAACAACACTTACGTCACCATGTCAGGTACTTCAGCAACAGATTTATATCTACTTGTCCACACCAGACATTTCTTGTCCCAAGGTGTAGTTCTGTGAAACGGTACTGGCTTTGGTGCACCTGAAAATAATAACATCAGAAAATTCTATCATTTTAATTACATTGTATATTTTGTATTTATAAAATTATGGGGAGGTGTGGGTCACAAAGACTGGCCACTTTTTATGGAAGATTTTAATAAAGAATTGAGGCCCTGCTATGTTATACAGAGCTGTCAAACTTGATTTATTCCCATCGAGATCAAATGTAATCATGGTTTACAAAGATTTCTTAGAACTGATTCCTAAAAGATCACATGGTTTTCTGTAGATACACCAATACAACTGATTTAAATGATTTAAATAAACATCATTAAACAGTTAAAATAAAATATCAATGAGTAATGAATCATAATATAACCTGAGAAAAAACAAAATAATCCACTCTGCAGTCCCTAAAATGTACCTGTTGAACATATTTACATTTATTGAAGGTACATATACAAGTCTTTTTTTTTCATATGTATGATGAGAATTGCTTAGGCCAACAGTTCAAGAGCTGTAGATTTTTTTTATTAAAGTTTCTTACTTTATTTAACTAAAGGTAACAGAAGAATGAGTGCTAATATAAAGTAATTATTTTTTTATGTTTTTTAAAAAAAATATTTTGTGATATTTTAAAATTATAACCCATATGGAATATAATGAGATAACATCTCATGACAAACTTAGAAACAAACACAAAGAAAGAGATAATTGATTTTGTTGCTGTTCTTCATCTTAAAAGTGGAAATTAAAATGTGATCATGGCTTGGATCATTGGTCAACCACATTATCAAATGGGGTCATGGCTTGGGTCTGTGGTCATCCTTAATCTACTTACATTTGAATGTCTGGACTCCAGTTTGAGTTTGTATTTCTTGGTGTATGATTTCCTATGGGTTTTTTTTTTAATTTGTGTATTAATTTTTTATACTTGTAATACAGGCCCTTTCTATCATTTTTCTTTTCAGTATCGAGTATGTTTTCTGAGATTGAACATTTTTTCTTAAATTTTTGTACTTGCCAAAATCACAATAACAATTATTTTTATCCATGTATTTCTGGCAAGGTACACAAATATGTAGAATCCTGCATTTACAAACACCAACTAAATCCATTATAGATTGGTTGCAATAAGACAAGAAAACTTACTACACTTATAAAAGTATAATATTTATTATTCGCATACCACCACCCCCATTTAAAAAAAACCCAAAAAACCAACAACAAAAACTACCACACACATAAAATCAAAATCAGTTGTTGAGGTCTTGTGTTCCAAAAACATGCAGAGGTAGAATTTAAAACTGGTTTGACATAATTACATCAATCAGGTGTACAACACGTACTTCATTAGCATGGATCGGACGGAGCTCCCACGGAACCTGAATAAAATTTGAACTACAGTTGTACATCCACGATTTTTTTTAATGAGACCAGAATATAACTCAACTTTGTTGACAATGCTTAGATACGATAATTAGGTAACCCCAAGTCCACATATGTTCAACAAGTTCGGACTAGGGAATACATTATCGTACCTACGATGTATTTGAAAGGTCTCAAAATGGGGATAATGTCATTACTCCGACACTCAATACTCAGACAGTCCTTACTCCGACACTTATTAATTCGACAATCATTATTCCGACACTTATTAATTCGACAATCATTACTCCGACTCTTAATACTTCGACAGTGACCGATAGTCTTTGCAATTCTGGCGCTTTTAGCAATCCAAATGCAGTACGGGACTGCCCATTTAACTTGAAAGGGGCATGGTTTTTATCCTGGAGTGGGAAGTTTTTTTCGTATGCAGCGCTATTGTTTTTAAAGCTTTTCAGCGCGGCCCAACAACATTTTTTTTTTACAAAAGAAAATATTATTTCATGTAGATTTAATAAAATTGCTTTCTCTGATTAGTTTGTTTCTTCGATTCTCGTCTTATTTTCCTCAAAATTCAGGATAGCAAAAATACATGGCCTACCTTTTCAAGTCATCAAGTCGTCTCATAGTTGAGCGACACCTACCTACCATTGTATCAGATGCGTACGGAATTGGGTTTGTTGAAGAGACCCGTACTACCCGCGACCAATACTGCGGGTGCATTGCAACAGTTTCAGACAGAAATTGCTTCACTCACATTCGGTCGAACTCATTGGGCTCGTAATTTTGTGTGTTTTTTTCCCCCTTTAGATTGTTGTCTGTGCTCCCCGGGTTTGTATATAAAAGGCCAAGATTGGATTTGGTTTTTTGTTGTTGTTGTTATTTTCCTTCACTTCTTTATTGACTCCGCACAGGACATTTGTAAACACACACAAAATTAACAAATGTGTCAAGTTTGGTAGTATTCTGTTGGGTGTTTCTCGAGAAGATGATGAAAATATTGTTTCCCATAGAGTTTCAATAAAATGTTGACCTTCACAAGTGGTACTCAAGGAAATGTAGCATAATAAAGCGTACACTCCTCCTCGTGTCCAGTGCAGAAGAACAAGATGGAATAGAAATGTCAGAAAGAAAAAAAATCATCTACAATATTTACAGATAAATTGACACATCTCTTTCAAGACTAAGTCATTTTCGCACGTCATTAACCACAAGAATATCTCTTCTATACTTAAGTTTTGGAAGTTGATACATGTCATCCCAACTATACTAAAAAGGTCTTGCCTAGTTTTATCATATTTTGAACAAGACATTAAAAAATGCATTTCATCCTCAATTTCACCGGAGCTGCACTGCTGACATATCCTTGACTCCGGAGGTGTACCCTTATATATCGACCTGATTCAATATGGAGATGATGTGATGATTTTCAAAATTTGTTGTAAAGCACCATACCAAGAGGATATCCGGTTTTCATATAATTTTCTGGACTGTGTGTATGCATCCTTCAACAAGGGAAAAGAGTGTCCAAAGTTTTTAATAAAAAGTTCCCATATTTCAGAGCATATACATGTAGTAAAACATGTTAAATGGTATGGTCAAAAACATATGTCCTAAGCGACGTCGCTAAGTAAACATTGACGCGCAGGAACTCTGAAAACATAGTTCATCTAAATTTTCGACTATATCTTTTATTTTCGTCAATGAAATAAATATAATAATCAATTGCACGTCGTGAATATTGAATATATGATCACTCGTGCCGAAACGCATTCAGATTAAACTCGTGCGCACACCCGTTTAATCTGATGCGTTTTGCGGCACTCGTGATCCACTCCGTGCAATTATCCTATAGTTGTTTGGAGTTGCGATTAGATAGGATATGATGATACAGTCCGGGATGCATGGTCGGAGTAATGAGTGTCGGAGAAATAACTGTCGGAGTAATGAGACGACCCTTCAAAATGCTAAAAATGAACCACGACTTCAAACCCAAATTTATAAATGTAGCAAGCAAATGACGGGTTTATTTAATTAACAGACATTCCTTTATGTTTATTCTTTCGATTTAAATATATTTCAACTATCATCGGTTTTGAGGAAGCATTTGTGTCAGTCAACTGAAGACCAGGGTATTATTGCCCGCCATATTTTTATTGACATCTGGCGTCGTTCGATATTTCGAGCAGTTATATAGGTGTTTTGTACATGTTTTATTGGTTAAGTTACACCAAACACATGTTCATTAACAAAGTTACGATGAATATTATGATCAATTTAATTCAGATGTTGCGTATTTTCGTATTTGAAATACGGCCTTGTGATCGTTTACAAAATGACAGTGACGCCATGACGGTTTTTAAAATTATCTCCCTTTTCCCGCGTGACCAATGATCAGAACTCTTCAATGTCGGCGGCTTTCCCACTGGTTCTCATATTTAATATGGTCATTATATGCAAAGGTTGGCCATTTCTGTATCTGTATCCAATGAAATTCTGCCAATTAAGGCACACCTCCTTGATTGGAGTAATAAAACACAATGTCACTATATCCCAATTGTCAATACAATCCAACACCAATGTATTTACACGTCACATGTTATTTACATAGTTCATACAGTTCATATTAAGTATTCGTTTAAAAGGTAAAATTTATGTATTCTAAAACAATATATGTCTAGGTGATCTGTATACACACAAGAGTTATCGACTACGCAGAAATGTTTATCTTTCTCTTACATCTCAACAGGTCGTTCTTCGCAAGCAGTTCATTTTATATATTAATTGTCTACACAGTGGCTTAATGCTGGTGCATATATTTGCTTCTAAGTTATTATTCACAGCGTAGTGAAATGGATTAATAATCAATTGTATAATATCTAGCTGCGGGTTAATACAGTGTAAAGCAAACAGTTTACTACTTTCCTCAATAATGTTATTTACCGTTGGTGCTCGGAGATATTCTAGGGTTTTACAACATATTAAAAAAGTGTGATACGGTTTCTTCTGCCTGGTTACACAGTTTGCAGATTGGATCAACAGGGTTTTGATTATATGCTGTCCTCATAGTTTGTAGCATGTAATTCCCAGTTGCAAGTTTAAGCCTGGTTGGAATTCTGTTGATATCTTTCTGGTTAACAGTATTTGTTTTGGCTAGTGGATGGATTTTTCCAATTTCATATGTTGGCGAGAGGTATTTCAGGGTAGAATAATATTTTATTTCCTCATTAATTCTGTCACTCCAATACTTATATATTGCTGATGTAACCAAACTCTTCCATTTTGTTTTAGATAAATGGTTTTGCACATAATGTATTGGATCCTCTAGTTCGTATTTTATACATAGCTTTTTTATTTCCATGAACCAGCTGTTACTGTCAAGACTTTTGATATGTAATTGTCTTTCTGCCAACTTCCATTCAATGGACACTGGAGTTTTTATGCGCTCTTGTAATATTGCCGAACATTGTAAAAACCTTGATATGTATCTCTGCTTCCAGAGGTATTAGTCCTGATATCATATATACAGCAGGATCTGCTACATTTATAGTCAGGGACAATAATTGCTTTAAAAGCTTCTTGTAATAATTTTGTATGTCATCTAATATTTTTCCTTTTGGTATTACGATTTCTAGTCCATAGGTTAATATTGGTAAGATATAGGTTTTTAGCGGTGATATTGATGTTTCAGGATCTAGGCCATTTTCGCCATGCAATCCAGTACCCATGAGACTGTATGTAGCTCTTCTGGCTTTTCTAGTGTTTTCATCTACGGTAGTTCGTGCTGAGTTGGTGTCAGATCGGGTAATTCCAATATGGGTGACTTTATCTACTACTGGCATTATTCTATTATCTATTTTCCAGAAACTTTCATTTGTTTCAATTGTCTTAATTTTGGATTTAACTGGAAGAATAACACTTTTAGCAGGTTGTAGTTGGTATCTTTCACGTTTACTGAAATCTACTGCAATGTCCACCATCGTCTGTATATCCAATGGGTTGTAAGCTATCAAAGCAACATCATCTGCGCAGGTCGGAGCACAGACATTAATATTTCCAATTTTCTTACCTAATCCAGAGTCACCAAGGAAATTCGTTGAAATGCACTGCACGAGGACGCATACGTTTTTTTATATATTGATCAGCATCCGGGTAACAATTGCGTTCTATTCATAGAACTATTTACAAACAGACACGTGTCAGCAATTATAAAAAAAATAACTACAGTATTTTTATTCCAATTGTTGCAATTTGATTATGAGGTCAGAGAAATAATTATTTATTTTACAACTTGCTTCAGTTTTTAACGTTTGTTCTATACTGATTTCATACAAAGAATATAGACTTTACAATTTATTTGATATTTTATGCAATCACCTTATGTGTTATGTTTATTCTCTTTTCCGGGGTGACGTCACTTCCTCTAACAACAACGAGTCGGCCATCTTTAGGCGGTGAAAATCAAATTTAAAATGGCGAATGTTTCACCGCCTCAATGACAAGGGAGATAATTCGTTGACCGAAATACCCGGATGCCCAGAAAAGAGAATATGCCCCTTGTCTTCGTGCAAGGACGTATATAAGAATTCTATATACGTCCTTGCTTCGTGGGCCCTCTAATTTGGACCAATAATATATTGTATCTTTAATAGATAGAAGTTGGACCATTGGGCAAACTGGCAGAAAACATTTTTCTGCTGAAGACTACACAAATACGAGTTAACGGTTGTTTCAAATCATTTCCATTCCGTCAAAATTTTGTTATTTTCGTCCGCCAGATCACGTGATTTCGATGGACTAATCGGCATTGAACTTCCGGTGTCAATGTATACAACAAAAACTCCAATCGATATGTGCCGTTTTAAAGTTCGATCCTCAACTTAAAAAAATCTTAACATTTTCTGTAAAAGACAGATATCAATTTAATTATTTTATTTGTATCAAAGATTTCAATGCAGAGACAAATACTTCTTTAAAATTAAATTTGTTTTCTTTCTTTATTTGTGGCTGTCAGCATCATCAAAGGAATACGATCTGCCTGTATGTATATATTTCTGATATCAGGCAGATAGTGGGGTACCGAACACCAGTATTTATTCAGCGGTTTCCTTGGCGTCTCCATATTACAATTACTTATAATCTACCGCATCTACGACTATGATATGCTGACGTTGTCACAGTAATAGAGTAAACACCGGAACTCGCCTGCCGATTTGTTCAGACGTCAAGACCACTCATCGCAACTTCGGCTGATTCCGTACCTTCATCATACCTCGTCCGTATTACGATAGCTCCCATTGGAACTACTTTCTGAAATCTTCAATGAAGGAGGTATTAAAATAATTTCACTTTCGAATATTCGTCCAATAATAATATATTTTCATTCGTCGCAATGTCGGCTGATTCCGTACCTTCATCAAAGACCAATATTTTTCAAAACAAACTCATCTATTGTCGTCATTTTCGCGGTGCGCAATGTTTGATTGAAGTGATGCGGTCTTTCGGCGAAGAAATGTGACGCGTAGACGCATATCAAATACTGTATTACAGCCGAGGTATTGAGGGAGAGAAGCGGACTCACCCGAGGTTTGCCGATTGACGTCAAGACAAGAAAAAGACGGAACGTGGTCGGAATTGACATGATTCGAACCAACCGTAAGTTGTGGTATTAGACCAAATCACAGTAACATTTCAAAAAGGGTGGGGGAGGGGGTTACTACAATTTGTGTGGTATTAGACCAAAGCACAGTAATATTTCAAAAGTGGGGGGATCTTAAGATAAGATTTTATTGTCCAATCAAGGTCCCAGCAAGGGGCAGAGTCCATTACAGTGATTAATTATTATTAATTAAACAACATATTTAGAAAAAAAACTGGTGGAACGCGCTAATCTGGGTCACGGGTCACTGTAATCGAGAAACAGATACCGTGTTGAACAAACTGTTGATACTCATAAAATATTGATAAATGCAATACAATTTTATGTTTGTCTTCAAGAAATATGATAGACAAAACCATGTGTGAAGTTTTATGACGAAATATCTCCGATTTCTATGTAAATTTACGAGTTGAAGTTGCGGCTGTATCGAGAAACAGATACGTGTTGAAAAAACTGTTGATACTCATAAAATATTGATAGATGCAATAACATTTTATGTTTGTCATCAAGAAATATGATAGACAAAACCATGTGTGAAGTTTTATGACGAAATATCTCCGATTTCTATGTAAATTTACGAGTTGAAGTGGGGAAACACCCACAGGTAATTTTAGCGATGTATTTTTTTATCTTGGACAAGAATAATGGGTGGTTAGTAAAAGTGGTAACCCGTGCCCGGTTCCAAAAACCCGGGCCCAAATTCGTATTTTCTTTATTACATCTTTATTAAGGCATTAATTTTAATAAAATTTGAACATAATGCATACAATTATGTATTTTATCACATTTTTTAAACAAATATAAAAAAAAAAGTTTTTATACGAAATATCGGCAATATAAGTTTTCGAAGTTAGTAAAAGTTGTAACCCGGGCCAAGACGAAATTTTCAGTTAATCAATGATTACACCTTTATTTCTTCTTTAAAATTCTTGAAATTTTGTAAAAACATACTTCAATACAACAACAAATATATTTTTTACATTACAAAAAACATTCTAATACATAAATGTAATAAACAGTATACAAACAAGCAATTTGCAGAAATTAGATTGGTACATAAGTACTAAACATATCTATGTCTCTGATGAGTATAGTATTTGGAAGTCCACTGAACAATTACAAAAAACAAAAAAAACAACAACAAAAAACTAAATATATATCATTTGTAGATATTTAATAAGTTATTAACTTCTTCTGAACACCGAAATAGAAATAAACCCTTCTATATTTTCAAGGGGCTAATTCAATGACAGAAGACAAATCCAGCGTCCTCCTCATGACCAATGTACATGTACATGCATGAGTCTCATGATGAGAGCAATGTCATTCATATTCTATTCTATTCTATACAGAGGTCGTCAAGGGCAGATGCATTAGGACCAATTTTCATCATTATATTCTTAAATGCATCAAGTGGACCTCACAACAGCAGTAGAAGAGAGAAACGTCTCCCAACTTGATATTAAACTTCAGGAGAGAAGATTAAATATGTATTACAATTTATGTGGTATTGCAAGGACGTCCTTGGGTATTGAGATCAAAATAGTGGCAATGTTATGTTGCTAATTTGCAGAGTATGTTCCCATCCTAGGAGGTTTTCAATCTCCATTACTAACCAATAAGGCAACGTAACTGATTATAAGATTAAGCTCATTATATTCTTGTTTAATTTTATTCATAATTAATAAAAAAAAAAATCTGTTCCGCAAAAGTGACTAATACCGTAATGACTAATGGTCTCAAAATCCTGGCTAGACCCTGATTTTGCATCATATCTTATCTAAATTCCAAATTGACAGTTTACCAGAGACGTATATTTTAACTTGTTATATTATTTTCTTTTATATACTTACTGGAGTCTAGACTTGAATCAGATTCATGTCTAAAAATTTGGTAATTCGGTGCGGACGTGACCCCTGGCAGTCCAGTCACCTTGTTAATTTTTAGACAGAATGGAACGACACGTGTAATTTTTCGAATACTCATTGAACGTTCGTATGTTGCGTAATTAGTTTTCTTCTTTTTCGTTCACTTTTAACTACTAAACCGTTGTTTTCTCTGGCGTCACTGAACTTCCTCTCTCAAGGTCCTATCAGCTGTTCGAATCAAAACAGATCTATGGTGAAGTGTAGATATTCTCATAAATTGTGAATTTTAATTTTATTCAGAGGATGATATTTTTGGTTGATAAACATTTGCAATATGATTGATTTATATTATTATTTGCTTATGACAATAATATTGAGAAAATATATTTTTTTTTCATATTTAGAAATAATTAATATACATTTATTTTAAAGTCAAGAATCTACACTTTACTGTAACGTTGTGAATAAATTGACAAGACAATCCATCTGCTTTCGTTTCTCAGACGCAGGTAACTACGGTTCACCTTGATCACAAACAAGTAATTTATTCCTTCCTTACAGTTCCATTATTGAAAAATCCAATGCATTTCAAGAAAATCTGGATGAGCTAAAAAACTTAATGAGGAATATCTCTCAAATGGATAAAGAGTACTCCTGATTATGGGGGATTTCAACTATCCTAAAATAAATTGGAAACAATGGACAAGCTCTGGAGATAAAGATGCAGAAGCATTCCTTGTGTGTATAAGAGACAGTTACCTATATCAAGTTTTTCAAGTTTCAAGTTTTTATTAATAAGAAAAATCAATGAAACATCTCACATTATTTCATTAACATGATATTAAATCAGTAAAACATAGATAATTATGAATACGTTACATTTTTAAATGACAAAATATCATATTAAAGACAAATAAATTTATCTGATACTCGTACAATCTTTGATATAGTGACATATATTCATAGTGTCATCAATACTATTTGGATTTAACAATCTAGTTATTCCAAATATTATACTCATCCAGGGCACGAAATTAACGCTGGTCCGCTAGCCCGAGGCTAGTAAAATCACTGTCGGGCTAGAAGAACTCTCTTAGAAGCTAGTCCGATGGGCTAGTTAAAATTTCCAATTGTCAATTATTGTTTCCACTTCATTAATTTTAATGACATAATTGAAAATCATAATTAGTCATTCATATTACTGTGTTTGTTTACGCTGTACACAATTTACCTGTGGGGAATTTCCTCGATAGCAATTAGATCATTAAGGGTGGTATGCGAATTGATCAAATTACTCGATAATCCGGGTAACTCAGTGAGCGTTCTTAACAACATAATCTAAGGTTAAAAAAATGTGGCGACACATTACCGGCGTAGAGCAACCAGCGAAATATTTTAAATTAGATAATAATGAAAAATTGGAGAGAAAAAGGACGTATGATCAGGTCAAAAGAAAAAGAAAAACAAGCTGGCAGAAAAACCGCAACTGGTTAGTTCACAACAGTGAAATAGACCGAATGACATGTTCAGTTTGCATACAATATGCTTCTTCCGACAGGATGATGGTGACGCTGGTGATGATGATGATGTTTCAAGTGATGACAATACTGACATTCTTTCTTCATTATAATTTTTTCAAATAAAATAATTATTATATAATTTTTAGTAATTGTCCCCATGATGGTCGGGCTAGTAGAATATCTGGGGGGCTAGTTGATTTTTATATCTACTAGTCCTACTGGCTAGTTGCAATTTTTGCTTAAATTCTACTCCTGCTCATCAGAGACATAGATATGTTTGGTACTTATGTACCAATCTAATTTCTGCAAATTGCTTGTTTATATACTGTTTATTACATTTATGTATTAGAATGTTTTTTTTTGTGTAATATGAATCACTGTAATGACTGCCCCTTGCTGGGACCTTGATTGGACAATAAAATCTTATCTTATCTTATTGTTTTCATATACAGGTATTCACTTGGACACAGATCTTGCAGGTTAATGTTCAATTTTTTGAATAAAAGTTTTCTAACATTAGCAAATTTAGTGCAATGAATAAGAAAGTGTTGTTCATCTTCTATTTGATTGCATTGTATTGAGAGCATAATCTATTTTCTCTTTTTATTTTTGGTCTAAAATATCTACCTTTTTCAATTAAAAGGCTATGAAAAATTTGGTTTGTTCTCTAGTAATATTTACTGGAAGTTTTAATGAAAGATAATCTTGTAAAATAAAATATTTTGGATAGATATTTGCAAAGAAAAATAGTTTATTATCATGTAACAGAATTCACCCGAACTAGGGAAAACAGTGAACCCAGTACACTAGACCTCATTTTCACAAATGAGGAAGGAATGGTAGATGATATGAGGATTACCAGCCCTCTTGAATGGACATAGTGACCACTGTGTAATCACCTTTAAATTTAGATGTTACTTTGAACAGATCAACACAAGTACTGAAAGATGGAACTTTTTTAAGGGAAATTATGACCTTATGAGAAATGAAATGAATATCGTGTCGTGACATCTGCTCGGCCATGCAATAAAGTCGGTCACTTGTTTTGATTTACAATTCTCGTGCAGCACGAGACCGATGACGTCATTCTGTATATTCATAGCGTACATAAACACATAGGGAATTCTTTTAAACTTCAAAATTACAAGATGAGATTAAAACAGATAAGATTGAATTGAATAAATTCCATGCAAGTAAAAAAATCCTTTTTACTAATGTTTTTTTTTCCTGATCATTATGCTTGTTAAATATGTTTTAAGCGATGGTATTTCCCAAGCATTTTTACCTTTCTGGTTTGTTGATGTAACCGTCATCACAGATCATGACCTTTTCTGGAATGTAGGCCAAGCAAATTGTATTTTAAAATACTTTGAAAATATGATGATTGATCATTCAGATTCCACCATTTTCTAGAAAATGGCTGATTTTACCAGGTTTATATCAGGGAAATCCACTACTTTACAGCTATTAATAGTAATGGAGGAGTGGACTGAAATACTAGACAATGGAGGGACTCTGGATTCAATATACATGGATTTTATGAAAGCGTTTGATAAAGTCCCACACAAAAGACTGTTAAGAAAACTGATAAGTTATGGGCTATCAGAGCAAATAATAAAATGGGTAGAAGATTTTTTTGAGTGACAGAAGTAAAAAAAAGTGTCTGTGAATAACTCAGAAACCAGAGACCGACCGGTAACGAGTGGCATACCACAAGGGAGTGTACTAGGCCCCATACTGTTTGTTATATACATAAATGACATGCCGGAATGTGTGAATGCATCAACATATTTATTTGCTGATGATACAAAAATCTACAAGGAAATAAGCTGTGAAGATGACGTAAGAGGTTTACAGGCAGATCTAGATCAACTCCAAAAATGGTCAGACACATGGCTACTGAAATTTCATCCAAACAAGTGTAAAGTCAGGTCAGTTTCAAACAAGACAAAATTAGAGAACAAAAGTAGCTACCACTTATATAACGATGAAGGGGAAGAGCCTTCAAGAGGTTGAATTGGAAATGTCAGAAGAAGAAAAGGATATAGGAGTGCTAGTAGATAGAAATTTAAGTTTCAGTAAACATATTACACAAAAAGTCAACAAAACTAATAGCATAATGGGACTAATTAGGAGAACTTACACTTTCCTCGATGAAACTAGCTTCAGATATTTGTTTCAATCTCTGGTTAGGCCAAATTTGGAATATGCAGCGGCAGTGTAGTCCCCTTACACTAAGAAGGACATTGAATTAATAGAAAATGTGCAGAGATGAGCAACAAAACAGGTACCATCATTGAAACAACTGAGTTACACTGACCGGCTGAAAAAGCTCAAAATGCCAATGCTGAAGTATCGCAGATTAAGAGGGGATATGATTGAAACATTCAAAATAGTAAATGGAATTTATGATAAGGATGTGACAGAAAGATTTTTTGAAATGAGTAGGACAGATCAAACCAGAGGACATAGTAAAAAAATACAAAAAGGAAACTGCAGACAGAATTTGAGGAAACACAGCTTTAAGAACAGGGTGACTGACATATGGAATGATTTGCCGCAAGAGTTAGTACACGCAAAAACAGTAAAGAGCTTTGAAATATTGCTGGATAAATATTGGGAAAACCAGGAGGTGAAATATGACTATAATGAGGAAATTAAGGTTAAGACCGGAAGTCACAAGAAGAAGTTTATATTAGATATTGATGAAGAAGATGCGGACATAGTGGTTGAGAGACCAGCGACCATAGAAGATCCTAAAGTATTTAACAAATATCACAAGAACATGCAAGTGAACAACATAAGCAAACGATACATCGACACAGTCATCGTCTAGAAAAGGTCCAACGAAGGGAGCTCGATTTGTCTGCAATAAACATCAGAAGATGATAAGCGTAGACAACATGCTTAGCAGACTTGAGTGGAGGACATTGGAAGACAGGAGTCGGGATACACGACTATGTTGTACAAAATATCCAAAGACCTAGTTGTTATCAATAACTAATAAGACTGATAGACTTGTACCACCAAACAGACAAACTAAGAATGCACATAGTAGATCTCCTATCAAAGTCAATCTACATATGTACATCATCAGATTACCGTATAAGTTCTTTCTTCCCGCGTACCATGTGAGAATGGAATGTCCTACTACCTGACATTGTAGCAACCAAGACAGCTGAGGCCTTTAAAACTCACATGTCCAAGATCAAATATTAAACGACGTGAAAGGAAAGTTTTGAACTGTCTTTAGCATGATTTAAACAGCAAAAATCTTTGCAATTTGTACTGGAATAAACTGACATTTAGACTGCAGCTTCATCTACATGAACATTCATAGCATGACAGGCCAAATGCCAAGTGCATTTATCTTTGAGTATCACTTTGAGTCTGTCATCTGACAGTGATGATCTTTGAGTATACAGGGCTCCCACTACTTTCAAATTATAGGGAGAAGTGACTTCTCTTTCAGAGAGCTCACAGGGAGAAGTGGGAGACAACAGAGAGAAGTGGGGAGACTTCTGGAAGAAGTTAATTGCGATTAATCGAAACATTGTTTCACGACCCCTCTGACGTTACCCTGCCCAAATTTAGTAAATAGTTACAAAGTTGTCTGAACTGATTTGTTCTGGGTTTTTTTTTTATTCATAACTACCTTAAGGACATCTATTCAATGTCACATTTTTATTTCTGTCTACCTTGACTATTGGAGTCTTGCATACCAGTGGTTTTTATATGTACCCCCACCCCCATTTTCCTTTTGAAATATTACTGTGTTGTGATCCAATACCACACAAATTGTAATAACTCATATTTGTGTGATCTTCAGCAGAAGAACGATGTCTCTGTCAATTTGCTCAATGGTCCAACTATATATATAGGAGTACAGTACAGTAGCTACAGGGAATGAAAATATAGCACAAGCGTAAATTGCCACTGATAGTCAAAAACTGAAGAAAGTAAAGCCTGTAATTATTATTTGCCAGACCTCAAATCAGATTGCAACAACGGAGGAAAGCTACTGTAGTTCAAAGTTTATTTTTTAATTGGATATGTGTTAACGTTTGTAAACACATGTCTGTATGTAAATAAACAGTTCGATAGATTGTAATATTAACCCGGTGTTGAGTATAAAATACCAATGTGGATGGATAAATATCTGAAGTGTCTACGTGCATTTCAACGAATTTTGAATTGCAATCTTCGCATATGAGAGGGGGCGATATCAGGGTGCTCTCCGACAAGACAGACTTTGCCTCCGTTGCACATCTGGTGAGATAGATGATGAGAAACATTTTCTAATATTATGTTCTACATGTCCTGTAATAAGAACAGAAATGTTCAGCAGGATTAATAATATCTGTCAAAACTTTCATGTCCTCAATTCAGAACAGAAATTATATTGGCTTCTTAATAATGAAAATGAGGAAATTCTAGCCAGTATTTGTAATTTGATAAAACAAAGCACAATATAATTAAATAATTGCTCTTTTACACTGTGCACGGGCTGGCATGTTTAGAAAGGAGAAATATAATATAAATTGATAATATTTCTAAATAAATAGAATAAATTTAAAGAAAAACACATATTACTGGGTTTGATCTGAATTTCTTCTTGATTCATTTTAACATGCCTTTGCACTGTCGCTTGGTGCACCCTGTAATTGAGCAATAACATGACGACATATTTCCTCCAACTAGTTCTCCTGCTCTAAACACGAGGTGACACATCCGAATGGATAACAATAATAATAATAGATTATAATAATTATCTATTTTTTTATTTTTTTTTATTTTTATATAGTATGTGATAAGTATTTAATATTATATATAATTATTTACTATATAATTGTGAGAAAATGAAATTATCAGATAGGGTGTGTCAGAAGCACCGTCCCTTGGTATTTTTAGCAGGTTTACTGCTTGTTAAGGAATATGCTACATATATGTAAAGTTTCACACTGGATCTGAGATATAGGGGACAAACCAGAACATGATCCACTAAATAATAATAATTATATTTATATTTTTAGAAATATAAAAACCCCAAACTATGTCCTTTTTCTTTTTTGTGTATGTCTCATTTATCAATCATGAATGTTTGTATTGTTAATGATGCCTCATGTGGTCCCTATGATTAGGCAATAAAATATATTCTATTCTATTCTATATGAACATATTTGATATGAGAACTATGATTTTATGTCACAGAAATGAGAAAAAAAATATATCAAAAGTTTGTTTTGTTGAAAGTAGCTTCGGACAAAAAGTTCGGTCAACATTTCCCGTAACACAGTACCGCATTGCGTTCCCTTACCAAAATGATGCCATTCTTCTTCTTGTCCGGTATATCCCTTCTTTATGTTGAGAAGAACCACTATCGTGTTTGTTTACGAAAAACAAATAGTTTTATTTTAAGCCAGGCATATATAAACAATAAACAAAACCTCTAATGAACGAAATTAAAGTTTCTATAAACCGTAATGGATTACTTTCCAAGAAAATCACTTTCAAAATACTTAATAATGGATATGATAGATTTCAATAAAAACGTGTACGATATCGACATTTTCATAAATGATAAGTGGAGAAAATACGCGGGCGACGACATAGGGCAACTCTTTAAAATTACATGGCGATAGGGCAACTCTTTAAAATTACATGGCGACTTGAACTTCGCTTTTGACCAATGAGAAAGCGAAGTCAACCTTCACAAGGCGACTTCTTCACCCGAATCGCCCTCCAACGTGAGCCCTGGTATAATAGTTTAAAATTTTCTGGTATGCAAATGAAATTGATCAGTGGAGAGGGCTACATTGTTGTAAAAAATCTCTCAAGAAGTAGCAATAGTGGTGCTACACAGTATTTCTATGTTGATCAATAAATATATTACCGGTAATAGAGATCACCAATGCTGGAAAAAGTTGAACTGAAACTACATACATGTATATTGGGGAAATGTTACAATCATATCTTCTTTTGGGCAATTCTCCAGGGGAACCCCATGGCCATGGTATATACATATAACCTAGTTTCTCCTCTTTCAGGTACAAACTCTCTGAAAGGGGCCTTCACTTTTTGTGCAGGACCAATTATATACACCATTTGACCAAAGTCAGGATGTAGATGGGTTAAGGTTATGGTGTATAACACCACTTTCAACAATATTTCAGTAATATCATGGTTGTCAGTTTTATTGGTCAAGGAAACCGGAGTACTCAGAGACCTGTCGCTAGTCACTGACAAACTTAATCTCATAATGCTGTATCAAGTACACCTCGCCGTGAACTGGATTCAAATTCACAACTTTAGTGGTGATAGGCACTGATTGCATATAGGTAGTTTTAAGCCCAACTACCATATGATCGCAACCATTACGACCCCCTGGGACGTAAATGAGTTAGGAGTGGACCCAGGAGTTTCTAACCCTTGTAAACCGTCATCTCCCCTTTTGAAAACGTCCTAATGCCATCTTTTACTTTCATGATTTATACTGTGTGTACACTTGTTGTAATAAATATAGCTGAAATACTTTACATTTAACATTAAACAACAGTGAATCAATCAATGAAATCAAAATGTACATTATATAGCTTATCTGTTGATAATAAACAGATAGTTGGGGGACGTCGTGATCGTGCTCGTATGGTAGTTGGATTTACAACTACCTGTGCAATCAGTGCCTAGCATCACGAAAGTTGCGAGTTCAAACCTCGTTCATGGCAAGTTGTACTAAATACAACATTATGTGGTATAGCTAAGTTTGTCAGTGATTTGCGACAGGTCAGTGGTTTTCTCCGGGTTTCCTCCACCAATAAAACTGACCGCCACAATATAACTGAAATATTGTTGAAAGTGGCGTTTAACACCATAAACCAACTAAACAGATAGTTTATAATGTAGTGAGTGATACAGGCTCGGGTAAGCCTCAAATTTTCTGCATGGATCATTGTGTGTTTTACATATTTTAGTTGGTATTAATTTTCGTGGATTGGCAGAAAATAAGATGTTTGTTGACTTTTTTGTTTCATCGTTTTGATACTTGCTAATATAATAATGTATCTTTTGTTGTGTACTTAGTTTCGTTGTTTCATGGTACATGTACCAAAGAAAATCATGAAAATTGGTATTTGACTAATAAAAATGATTTCATTGTAACTTAATCTCATCATGTATGAATTATATATATGAAATGCTACTCACTTGACCTAAAAAAGAACAATAAGATAATTTCATTACAATATTTATATGTCATTGAGTAGAAGATAACTTTTTAAGTATGAAATGTCAATTGTACATGTATTTAAATAACTTTTTTGACATGGGAACTTCTTTAAATACCAAATATTATTGACTTGAAAAAAAATTGAGTAAACATTTTTTTATTAGCTCACCTTGCCAAAGGCAAAGTGAGCTTTTGCCATCACTTGGCGTCCGTCGTCTGTCGTCCGTTAACTTTTCACATTTTAATCTTCTCCTCTGAAAGCCCTGAAATTTGGTAGGAAGCATCTATGGAAGGTCCTCTATAAAGATTGCTCATTTCGTCCCGATCCATTAACAAACATGGCCACCACAGGCAATTCTTGTTTCTGATTGGCCGATTTAAAAAAAAAATCTTCTCCTCTGAAAATGCTGGCCAAATGAACCGAAACTTGGTATAAAGCATCTATGGAAGGTCCTCTATACAGATTGCTCATTTCGTCCCGATCCATTAACAAACATGACCACCACAGGCAATTCTTGTTTCTGATTGGCCGATTTAAAAAAGAAATCTTCTCCTCTGAAACTGCTGGCCAAATGAACCGAAACTTGGTATAAAGCATCTATGGAAGGTCCTCTATACAGATTGCTCATTTTGTCCCGATCGGTTAACAAACATGGCCGCCACAGGCAATTCTTGTTTATGATTGGTTGATTTCTAAAAAATCTTCTCCTCTGTTAGAAGAAATATAGAATCTAACACCGGGGGGAGTACAAGATAGGGAAATCTCCGACACCCGAGGGTAAGATTTCAATCGTTCTCTTACAAGGCTTGCCAAGTTAGAGAACGATTGAAATCTTACCCAAGGGTGTCGGAGATTTCCCTATCTTGTACTTTTTCCGGTGTTTGATTTTATTTCTCACTATACACCTAATTGTTTTGTTTACATTCCATCGAGCGTTTTCCCACAATTTGTTTTTCCGTTGCTGAAGTAAATATTTGATTTTTCCATATGCATCCATGTCTTGGCAGTATTTTAAATAAATTTCATAATAGAATACAATGTATTTAATAAATATATTATAAATGTTTACTACAACAGCAATAAATACCTGTAAAAAAAATTGTTGAATTTGGTCAAAGGGAGGTAATTTCTTTCTTTACGTTAGTTACTAGCAAGGGAGAGCACTCTATTATTTACTCAAAGTAAGCAAACATTGACTAGAATAGAGGCAAAACAAAGAGTCAAACACCATGACAGGTGCACGATAGTTAAATCGTTAGCTAGCAGAATAGTATACATAAATTAATTTAAAAATACTTATGTAGTAGAATCATGGTTTTATTGATGAGAACGGTGATGAAGAGATATGAATAGATTTTTTTCTGGGAAAAAGAGCGTGATTTTTTTCTTGCCTTGTATGGGGGGGGGGTACAAGACAAGAATATCTTCCACCACTAAGAATAGGAACTGGCTTATCTTTTTAGTAAGAAAGATAACTCTTGCCTAAACTGTTAAAAGAAAGATAACTCTTGCCATTATCTCTCTTAGAAATTAACTTATATTGATATAGTGTAACTGTTTATTCTATACATTACAAGTAGGTATTCACATTTTAATATTCTATTTGGCAAACCTTGCCAAAGGCAATATGAGCTTTTGCCATCACTTGGTGTCCGTCATCTGTCATCCGTTTACTTTTCACATTTTATTCTTCTCCTCTGAAAACCCTCAGCCAAATGAACTAACTTGGTAGGAAGCATCTATGGAAGGTCCTCTCTAAAGAGTGCACATTTTGTTATGATCCATTACCAAACATGGCCGCCACAGGCAATTCTTGTTTCTGATTGGCCAATTTTAAAAAATCTTCTCCTGTGAAACCGCTTGGCCAAATGAACTGAAACTTGGTAGGAAGCATCTATGGAATGTCCTCTATGAAGATTGCTCATTTCGTCCCGATCGGTTAGCAAACATGGCTACCACATGCAATTCTTGTTTCTGATTGGTCGATTTCTAAAAAATCTTCTCCTTTGAAACTGTTTAGCCATATGAACCGAAACTTGGTAGGAAGCATCTACATGTATGGAAGGTTCTGTATTAAGTTTCCTCAAAGCAGAATGAAAGGTGAGCGACACATGCTCAGCCCACTGAGCCTCTAGTATATATAATTTGCTGGGTTTTTTTTCTTTAGATAATGGCAGAAGGTGGACAAACATCAGATGATTATGATACCTTTACATGTCTTATCTGTGGTCAGAATGGATTTACTGAACCTGAGATGAGAGAACATATCATGATGGAACACGTAGAACAGGAAGTCTACTGCCCGTTCTGTGACCTTGGAGGAATCACAGCAAACGAAATGAATCTACATATCAATAAAGCTCATTTAGATGAATGTTTTAGTCCCGATGGTGTTAATAGATTTGATGAAGGTCCAAGCAGTAGTGGATGCTGTAGTCCAATAGAAAAGGATGTAAAACCATCCACAAATGGAATTCTGGGAAATGTGGATGGCACATCAAGTAAAACTTTAGATTCTGAGTCAGAGACTTTGGGTAAAAAAAAAAGTAAACTTTGTTTAAATGTTGCTTCTGTTTCTGGCAGTGTAAGATCTAATAATTGTGATAGAAATCTGGTTGCCTCTAGTGTTGTCAGTGATAGAGGTGCTGTTCAAAGCAGACGACAGGTAGACCTTATTATTCCTGATATAAATGACAATGTAGAGCCGGATATCAACTCCAACATTCCAGCAGAGTTCACCTGTCCTCTCTGTAGATACTGTACCGATTCACAAGGTCAGATCCACTCACATGTTAACAGTGAACATGTAGATATTCTTAGTCCTGAAAATGGTTTTGAGGAATTAGGTGAGGATTCACGCTACATGTGTCCCATTTGTACAATGTCGTTTTCTTCTTCTCAAGAACTTCAAATTCACGTCAATGCTAAACATATGGATATATTAAGTCCAGATAAATCATCTCGCTGGTCAGATGGAACAGATAGGAATTATTCAGAAGATATACATATATGTCCAATGTGTGATGAGGAATTTAACGAGACGGCTTTGTTAGAGATTCATGTCAATGGCCATTTTTCAGCGGAACAAACACCAGGTAACCAATTGTTTTCTTTCATTCAATTAAAGTTATCACCAGCAAAGGTGGCAGCCCTCAAAATGATAATTTGAATTCACTGGTCCAAATCAAATTCTTGAATTTATTTTATATACTGGCCATGGGTATATATCTATTTAAAAACTGAAAAATTTACTGGTCTGGACAAAGTTTTACTGGTCTTGGGCCGGATCGAGGACCGGTGCTGATCGTGACGACTGAGTTGGGAGGAGGAGAAGGTACGTCATAACACATGGAACACAAGGTATCATAGTAAATAAAAAAACAACAAAACTTTCAAACACTTCAACATTTATTTCAAAATATTTTCCAGATTTAGCTTAAGTTTTATTGTCTTTGGTTAACTATTCATTTTAATATAATTCCCTATGTTGAACTTAAACAAACAATGAAAACATACCTTGAAACTGATATTAAAATGTCTGAGTTTTCCAGTGCTTGACACCCTACATTATACATATGACATAAATTCTTCCCCTTGGCCTCTTGACGAATGGCTATTTTATCCTAAATTTATTTATCACAATGATTTACTTACAGTCAGAGACATAGCATGATAAATCACTACGATAGACGTCATGTATCACTCCACTTAGTGATACATTTGTACTGGTATATCTTTTGTTCTGTTTAATATATTTTCAAAATTTCTCTTGTATTTAGAGTGTTACTTGCTATCACCCAAAATGCACCAGAATGTAAATAAAAAGATTAAACAGAGGAAACAATTGATCAGTATCACTATGATTAATGATACGTCTATTACAGTGATTTATCTCGCTATGTCTTTGACTACTGTAATTTGTTGTCACACAAAATGTATGTGTAACTTATGTTGTCAGCATTGGGTATTATATAAATATTATATTTGATCAATGTTAAATAGTTTATGTCACAATCTAAAAAGATGCTACTACAATAAGTGAGATATGATGTATATTTTTAGTATTGATTAGAGAAATAAATGATATGGCTGTTGCAGAAGAACTAATGAGAAATGACTCCGAGGAGAAAGAACGAGAACAGAAAGAATTCCAGGCTTTACAAGTAAGACATACAAATGTAGAATTTGATTTAATATTAAGTTGAAGAATTGGTTTGGTTTGGTTTATGATGTTTAACACCACTTTCAACAATATTTCAGTTATACCGTTGTGGTCGGTTTTATTGGTGGAGGAAACCGGAGAAAACCACTCACTTGTTGCAAATCGCTGACAAACTTTATCACATAATACTGTATCAAGTACAGCTCACCATGAACAGGGTTCAAACTCACAACTTTAGTGGTAATAGGCACTGATTGCACAGGTAGTTGTAATGATCACAACCATGTCGGCCCCCTGTAATATATATACAGTCAAACCTGCTTTAGTGACCACCTCTATTAAACAATAACTTGTATTATGTGTCAGTGACCTTAATTTTTATTTCCCTTTACAGTACATTTCATATCATTTAAACCTGTATTAAGTGACCATCTGTCTTATGTGGCCATATTTCACTGTTCCCGTGGAAAGTCATATAACACAGGTTTGACTGTATACAATATCGGCTGTAAATGGATACAAATAAAATAGGTTCACATTTAGTTGTTAGAATTGTTGGTTATCCATGAACACAGACAAAATGTTGTTATATTTGACAATTCCTTTTTGGCTTCATAATATTGATTATCACTTGTCAAACAATAAATGATGATCCATTCCTATTGAATTAATAATATAATCTCATGCTTTATTTTCAGAATATGTATGGTATGACAGAAGGAAGGAATTATAAAAAGCAATATGAGAAAAATTTAGGAAAAGCTGTGTTTAAAGGTGATATAACAGTGGGGGAATACCATCAACAGGTGGCCAATATGAAAGGGAGAGATTTACATGGTGTAGATGATGGCCACTCATCTACTAAAGGTGAGGAGGGTTTTGAAAGGGCGAGGTTTACATAGAGTTGGTGATGGATACTCATATACTAATGGTACAGTACAGTCAGAGACATACCATGATAAATCACTGTGATAGACATACAGTACAGTCACAGACATACCATGATAAATCACTGTGATAGACATACAGTACAGTCACAGACATACCATGATAAATCACTGTGATAGACATACAGTACAGTCAGAGACATAGCGTGATAAATCACTGTGATAGACATACAGTACAGTCACAGACATAGCGTGATAAATCACTGTGATAGACATATCACTCATCTTGGTGATTTGGATATATCTTGTTCTATTAATAATATATCTTTAAAATTTCTTTTACATTTAAAGTGTTACTTACGGTACAGTCACAGACATAGCATAATAAATCACTGTGATAGACATACAGTACAGTCACAGACATAGCATGATAAATCACTGTGATAGACATACAGTACAGTCAGAGACATAGCATAATAAATCACTGTGATAGACATACAGTACAGTCACAGACATAGTATAATAAATCACTGTGATAGACATACAGTACAGTCACAGACAGCATAATAAATCACTGTGATAGACATACAGTACAGTCACAGACAGCATAATAAATCACTGTGATAGACATACAGTACAGTCACAGACATAGCATGATAAATCACTGTGATAGACATACAGTACAGTCAGAGACATAGCATAATAAATCACTGTGATAGACATACAGTACAGTCACAGACATAGTATAATAAATCACTGTGATAGACATACAGTACAGTCACAGACAGCATAATAAATCACTGTGATAGACATACAGTACAGTCACAGACATAGCATGATAAATCACTGTGATAGACATACAGTACAGTCACAGACATAGCATGATAAATCACTGTGATAGACATACAGTACAGTCACAGACATAGCATAATAAATCACTGTGATAGACATACAGTACAGTCACAGACATAGCATAATAAATCACTGTGATAGACATACAGTACAGTCAGAGACATAGCATAATAAATCACTGTGATAGACATACAGTACAGTCACAGACATAGCATAATAAATCACTGTGATAGACATACAGTACAGTCACAGACATAGCATAATAAATCACTGTGATAGACATACAGTACACAGGGGTTAACAAATTCCCTAGCCCGATGCCCGGGGCTAGTAATTTCCACATTTGGGCTAGCTGAAATAATCAGATGTATGCCCGACGGGCAATCGTAACTACTCCGCCATTCTCGCTACCCTGCAAATAACCTCGTATGCATTAGGCGTATAAATCGCACTACTTTTCACATGTCAGTTACATGAAAGTTTGATAAAGTTATATTTTAAACAATTTTCTATATTTCAATTAAAGTTTTAATTAGTTTTGCATGATTAGATTTTACTTAGTATGTCTTCCATATTGGATTTTCGTGGACTATATTTTTGTGCTGCTTAACTTAACTTAACTTCCGGCAAACAATTTAAGAAGTATTTCTACTATGTACGTATGAGGTTATTTGCAGGGTAGCGAGAATGGCCGAGTAGTTACGATTGGCCCGACGGGCTAGTAAAAATATATATCGGATATTGACAAACTTGTCAATATTCGCGTATCTACTTATAAGTTATATTCATATATGTTATATGTTGTTTAATCAGCAGCAATGTTTTATTTATTCAACCGCTAGCTTTTTGTCGAAATTGAGAGCAAAGAAGGTAGAAAAACTGCGTATTCTCGTCATAAAACAGCTTCAACAAACGACGGCTTACCGGTAATTTTGAAAATACCGGAACCGGGAACGACTATTTCCGGTTTTTCCGATAGTAAAAGATTTTTTTTTTTTTTTAATAATTAGATTTTTTTGACATGTGACCATAAACACACATATATTTTTTTTGACCTTACAGTGACCTGAACTGTGGAAAATAAGTGAAAATAAAACGCAATACCAGATCTGAAAAGAAAGATAGTTAAACTAATATACATTGTACATGTTGTACAAGGGTTCAAGTCTGCAAGTCGGATTCATGAAATCACGGTATTGACCAGGACTAGTGGTTCATAGATTCGGGCTAGTAATATTTAGGAGTATGCTAGCCCTGGGCTAGTGAGGTGGTCCAAAATTTGTTAACCCCTGAGTACAGTCACAGACATAGCATGATAAATCATTGTGATAGACGTATCACTCTTCTTAGTGATACTGATTATATATCTTTTGGTTTGTTTAATCTATTTACTTATTTTGATATGCCTTTTGGATGATAGTAAGTCTATCACAGTGATGTATTACATTATGTCTGTGACCTTACTGTATATACAAGACAAATATGAGATAATTGTGATATTGAATATTATAATAAATTAGAACTCCTTCAGCTTGAAGCTACTACAATAGTTGCAGGCCTACCTATGTTTACAAAATTTTATATTGTCTTAATGAGAAACTATTTAAGCAGAAAGAAGAAATAAAAAGAATGTTCTGTAAAACAGGTAAACCAGGAAACAGGGACAAATATTTACATAATCTTATCCAACCATCCATTCAAAGTACACCTTTTGTGGAAAGGTTATAATTATTGATATTATTACTCCATACTGCTTAATATGTTGCATTCTCTCTCTATATAAATGCTTTAAATTGTTTAAGGGGTTAGGGTTATGTTGTCTAACACCACTTTCAACAATATTTCAATTATATTGTGGTGGGCAGTTTTATTGGTGGAGGAAACCACTGACCTGCCACATGTCACTGACAAACTTGATCACATAGTTGTATCGAGTACACCTCATCACGACCGGGGTTCAAACTTAACAACTTTAGTGGTGATAGACACAGATTGCACAGGTAGTTGTAAATCCAACTACCATATGATCACGACCACAATAACTTTCTGATTTGCTGGTATCTGATCCATGTTGTCAGAGCCGTTTTAATAGCATTATAGGCCCCCGGGAAAAGCAGTGCTCTGGGGCCCCTATCTACACCACCACCCACAGGAATAAAAATGTAATGGTCGATGAAATTAAACATATATTTCTAGTATTGTATTGGTACTTCCAACAAAATTAGTGTTTAAGCATTAAAAAACATACCATACACAACATACACAGATTAGCATGGGGCCCTATACTCGTGGGGCCTCCTGGAAACTGCCCAGCGTGCCCATGCGTTAAGACGGCACTGCAGGTTGTATCTGATAATATAAATATGAGATGAAATATGTTTAAGTTAAACCATGTAAACTGACAAGTACAATTATTATGTGACTTCAGATAATGTCTTTTCTGATTGGCTGACGTTCCTAGTAATGTTCTTTGATAAAATGTTATAATCACCGTGCAAAAAGTCACGAGAGGTGAACATAATATTCCAAAGCTTCTCCAGACACCTTAAAATAGAAATGGTGTTTCCCAATTATCTTAAAAGTAGTAGCCAATCATCATCGGGTTAAGGTTTGTCATCGACTAATCCGATGCGTTCTTACTAATTACTTTCGGTACACAATTAAATTAATAATGGCAGACGTTGGGCAGACAGGGGTGTCTGGGAAACAAAGTCTGCACTGTTTGGTGTTAATTCAAATTTGATTTAATGTCATATAATAAAACAGTTAATGACTTTCCATTTCGGTGAATACAAGGATTGATCAACCCTTGTATTCACCTCATTGAAAGTCATCAGTTGTATATTGTTATTTAACGTATTTCTTGATTATTTACACTTGTATTTTTAGATATACTAGAAAGAATACGGAAGTATGAGGCCCAGCTCAGTAATGTATCTAATTGTTGGTTATGTACAGATATAGTGCATTATGCGGCATCGTATGGAGATAAAGGTTGGGGATGTGGGTACAGAAATTTTCAAATGTTGTTGTCATCCCTAGCAACCAATCCCACCTATTGTAAAATATTATTCAATGGTAAGTATGGTGCTGAATTAGCAGTAATTATGAATATTTATGCCTTGCCTTAAATCGAATAATATTCACTCAGAATTCAGAAATTTAAACACAAATCACCAGTTGAGGTAAACCTATAATCTATAAATAAACCAAAGCATCAAGCTACCCATTATGAAATAAATTATTTCATTTTGAAAGAATTTTTTTTTTGTGATTGGCAAGTCAAATATTATTAAACTTCAATTGCTTTAATTAGGCTAACCTTGTATTCTGTTAAAAACCTTCGTTTTCTATTGGGAAACAATAGTTTTCATGTAAACCCAGTTTCCATTTTGAGAAACCTGATATTTTTTTGTGTGACTATCTCTTGCCAATGCCATTACATTCATTCGACTTTTTAAGCCACAGTTTTAGTGTATTATACAGGATATCAAAATATAGCTTCTAAACCCCTGTCTACATGTGGGAAAGCTGGTATTACCGCTACACAATTTTTTTGAATATCACTTGTCATGTCCCCATGTGGGAAAGCTGGTATTTCACATTTTTCTGACTATTGCTTTTCATGTGTCCGTGTAGGAAAAGCTGGTATTTCACATTTTTCTGACTATCGCTTGTCATGTCTTCATGTGGGAAAGCTGATATTTCACATTTTTCTGACTCGCTTGTCATGTCTCCGTGTAGGGAAAGCTGGTATTTCACATTTTACTGACTATCACTTGTCATGTCTCCGTGTAGGGAAAGCTGGTATTTCACATTTTTGACTATTTATCAATTAAGTCTCCCAAACAAAGTTGGGAGACTTATTGTTTTTGCTCCGTTTCTTATTATTATTATTATTATTATTATTATTCTTATTCTTCTCTTTCTCTTTCTCCTCTTTCTCCTTTCTTTCCGCGGACCATGAACTTGTCCACGGCAGATCTCAGGAACTACTGGACAGAATTTCATGAAACTTTGTGGAGTTATAGATATATGTTTCTAGTTGGTCCTAAAGTTTTCAGCTTTGTGGTAAAGGGGGTCAAAGTCATATTTTGAGGGGTTCAAAGGGGGTGGGGGTTACTATAGAATCCTATGGGAAAGTTGAAATTTCGTACATTAATGTTGATAACTTCTAAATGAATAATGATAAAGACATAAAATTTGACATAGTGATAGGTCACCATTAGAGGAGCAATTCTGCGTTTTCCAAATTTTCGAGATGTCTGCCATTTTCAAAATGGCTGCCAAAACACGGTATAAAAAATGGGCGGTAAAAATTCAACATTGCCCGATATCATCAAAATTTGATATGTGGGTAGATAATGATGTCCCGAATTGATTGCCGACATTTAAAATTTATACCGGTTGCCATTTTCAAAATGGCCGCCACAATACCGCAAATATTCAACATTGTCCGATATCATCCAAATTTGATATGTGGGTAGAAAATGATGTCACAAATTGATTCCTGACATTGAAAAATCTCTACCGGTCGCCATTTTCAAAATGGCCACCACAATACCGCACAAATTCAACATTGTCCGATTTCAACGCCATTTCATATGTGGGTAGATTATGATGTCCCGAATTGATTCCTGACATCGAAAAATTTCTACCAGTTGCCATTTTCAAAATGGCCACCACAATACCGCACAAATTCAACATTGTCCGATTTCAACGACATTTCATATGTGGGTAGATTATGATGTCCCGAAATGATTCATGACATCGAAAAATTTATACCGGTCGCCATTTTCAAAATGGCCACCACAATACCGCACAAATTCAACATTGTTCGATTTCAACGTCCTGAATTGATTCCCGACATTGAAAAATTTCTACCGGTCTCCATTTTCAAAATGGTCGCCACAATACCGCAAAAATTTAACATTGTTCGATTTCAAAGGTAGCTTTTAATTTATTTTTAAACCGGTTGTCTGTGGCCGGTTTGGGAGACTTCATAATCGATAGATTATAATCATATCTTGTTGTCATTGCCATTGCATTTTGAATAAAAAATTTGTGCTGCACCAGGAGTATGGATTTCTGTTCAGATTGATTGAAATGATTTCATCAATCTGATTACCAGTATCTGAATATTGATATATTAATGAAGTTGGTTGGTTGGTTGTATGGTGCTTAACGCCACTTTCAATAATATTTTAGTTATATCGTGGTGGTCAGTTTTATTGGTGGAGGAAACCGGACCTGTCGCAAGTTACTGACAAACTTTATCACATAACGCTGTATTGAATATACGCTGTGTCGAATACACCTTGCCTGAGTGGGGTTAAAACTCACAACGTTAGTGGTGATAGGCACTGATTGCACAGGTAGTTATAAATCCAACTAAGATACAATCACGACCATGACGTCCCCTCATTAATGAAGTACCACCTTCTTGATATGGAGACCGAGAACACTCAGGAGGGAGTAAATGGAACAGCCACAATAAAGCATCCTCCAAATAAATACATTTTATATACATGTCCATGTATTTAAAGTAATGGTGGTTTAACTACGGTCAATACATGTACAGGACATCATATTATGAGTATCATATGAAAATTTTACTAGTAATAATTCTACCATTTAATTATATTTAAAAAAATAACTCGTGCAAAACAATTAATACAACTACAAAAGAATTATGGTTGGTTTAGGTTTATAGCGTTTAAAACCACTTTCAACAATATTTCAGTTATAACTTATATTGTGGCGGTCAACAGTTTTATTGGTGGAGAAACCCGGAGGACCCGGAGAAAACCACAGACATACCTCAAGTCACTGACAAACTTTATCACATAATGTTGTATCGAGTGCACATTGCCTGAGCAGGATTCGAACTCGCATTAGTGGTGATAGGCACTGATTGCATAGGTAGTTATAAATCCAACTACCATAGGATTACGATCATGATGCCACCCCCTAAAATTTGTTTGTAGCTAAGGGTTCTGTCCTTTACCATTTCATATATAATGATTAATATGATTAAATTTGTGAGTTCGTGATAAGTTGTTAAAGAATTATTTTTGTAGGTAAGCCTCAGATTCCATCAATTCCAAAGATACAGAGATTAATAGAGTCTGCCTGGGAGAAAGGATTTGATAAACAAGGCTGTGAACAGCTTGGTGGTCGTGTAGTGGACACCACAAAGTGGATTGGTGCTACAGAAATAGCTGCTACGTTGTTCTCTCTGAAAGCCAAGTAAGATTTAATATGTCTTGTGTGGTCAGTGTTACACTTTCCCTAATCTGCAATTCCTCTTAAACCATTTGATAGAAAACATCCAATTTTGGACATAACCTTCTACAAGACATGACAATGTGCACCTGCTATTTAATTTTTTATTACATTGATTTTTTGGGTAACCCAGAGCTAAGGAGGGATTTTTAATTTGGTACACCTATCTAATACACAACTCCTCATTGACCACTCAGCAGAAGTGGACTAAATTTGTACTTTTACTTTTAAAGGAACTGTTATGTTCATGCACTTGTTATTTATTTTATGATCACATTGATCATATGGTTTTCCAAAGCCAAGCTAGACTTTTTAGTGTAGATGGGTATACATCTATAATCTTCTTAATAGATGCACTTAATACAAATATAGTAATAAAAAGTGAATGGTGTAAATGTCACGGTAACAGAAGTGTGAATGTCTCAATACAATTTATTGTTTATTTCTGACGTTCAATACAATTTAGTTAAACATGTTTCTACATTAAAAAAAAAAAGTCTGATAATGCATGTACATGTTTATGCCCAGTTTACAGGACTTTCAGACATCCATATTCCAATTTAGGACAAAAACAATAAAATAATTAAATCATTCATTATTAATCAACTAATTGTTGTATTCCAGTAATATCAAGTCAACAGCTATATTTTTAACATTTAATTTTGAAATAGTTTATACATAATTTAATAGAAGTATAAAGTTAGATATTATCTTCCATGGCTGACATTGAGGCATTCACACTCTAAAATTAAAGACTAAAACATGATTAATTTATTGCAGGTGCAAGCTATTAGATTTCCATAGTTCCTCTGGTCCACAAGGTACACACCCACGGTTGTTTCAGTGGGTCAAAGACTATTTTCAGCAGCCTGCTCTATTTAAACCACCTCTGTACCTACAACATCAGGGTGAGTATAAAACAGAGAATTTATAAATGTAATATAAACATAATAAATACACAAGATAACAACAAAATAAATAGTAATAACAAAAATGAAATAATATTATTCATCGGATGACACAGATATGTGGTTACCGTAACCAGGAAAACTTCTGTGATATTGTATTTGTTGTATATACTGCAACAGCCCGAAAACAGTGGTTCTGTCCACAAAATGTCTGGCACCACATGGCCATCAATGCCCCTTGTTGTTATCACCTATTATTTGACTGGTTTTATGTTTTTTTGTAGGTCAACAACATTAACCATTCTACCACTATATCTTCTATCTTTCGAATTATGTTGTCACCAATAAAATGATTAGTTTGTTTTTTTGGTGAATGACATTAGACACTCAGCAGCCTGTAGCGTTTGTATTATGTTATCAACAATCGAATGAATGGTTTGTTTTTTTGGTGAATGACATTAGACACACAGCAGCCTGTAGCGTTTGTATTATGTTATCAACAATCGAATGAATGGTTTGTTTTTTTGGTGAATGACATTAGACACTCAGCAGCCTGTAGCGTTTGTATTATGTTATCAACAATCGAATGAATGGTTTGTTTTTTTGGTGAATGACATTAGACACTCAGCAGCCTGTAGCGTTTGTATTATGTTATCAACAATCGAATGAATGGTTTGTTTTTTTGGTGAATGACATTAGACACTCAGCAGCCTGTAGCGTTTGTATTATGTTATCAACAATCGAATGAATGGTTTGTTTTTTTGGTGAATAACATTAGACACTCAGCAGCCTGTAGCGTTTGTATTATGTTATCAACAATCGAATGAATGGTTTGTTTTTTTGGTGAATGACATTAGACACTCAGCAGCCTGTAGCGTTTGTATTATGTTATCAACAATCGAATGAATGGAGATATGTTTGTTTTTTGGTGAACAACTTTAACCACTCGATCACCGAAGCCCTCTTTAGCTTACCTAGAACATTGTACGTGTATGTCATGATGATTAAAATAAAGACTGATTATATATTGTTTGCAGGTCACAGTAGAACTATTGTGGGCATAGAAGAATTAGCAGATAAAACGCTACGTCTGCTCATTTTTGATCCAAGCACTTCACGGAAGCAGATGCAACAGTTTCTTACTGTGATAAACGCTACAGTGATGAGGACTATAAGGAGAACAGAGTATGGATTAAGAGCTAAACAATATCAGATTGTTGCTGTTGATGGATTTGTAGAAGACAAGGATTATGATGTAAGTTGTAAAACAGGGAATATTGCAGATTATCGTAATTAATCCTTACAAGCTGTATTGTTTCGGGGGAATTGGTAGGGAGTGTAAGTTATGTAAGTGGAATATGGCAGATTATCACATATTTTGTTGCAATATGTTCGTTTTTGCATGTCCAATAATAGCTAGAAGTCAGTGTTGGTTATTTGCCCTCAGGGCAAATATCCGTATTTGCATTTGCCCCCGTATTCAACGGTATCTGCACAATGGTTTCAAAGATTATATGTCAAAGTACAAGGAAAAATGGTGCATAAAGATATGCATAAAATCGTATTTCAATCAAATTAACACATTTCAAAATATTGGAATAAAGTTTGAATAACTTGAAACGGAATAATTAGCTCAAATGTAAAAGTAGTGTTGAATAGAAATTTTCATTCAAATGTCAACGTCTTGGGTAGATTTTACAAACACTTTCAAACATCATTGTACAGATCAACATAGTTTGATATCTTTTGGAAACCAGACTCGAAACAAAAATATTTGCAAATTGAACAAAAGGATTTATTCTCGCAATTTGTCAGTTCAAAGATCTTTTCTGCAATATAAAAGTCAATGCTTGAAAAAATTCAATGTAAAATATGTGATGAATAGTTTTTGACATGAAATTTTCCATATCGTCCGTGGTATCAGCCCTCGACCTATATCAGCCATCCAGCTTCGCTGTCCGGCTTGATATGGGAGTCTCAGGCTAATACCAGGGCCGATATGGAAAATGTCATGTAATAATCTCTTATTATCATTCTAAATCTAATGTAGTTACTCTTACAAGCTATGGTATAGGAGATGGAGGAGAGATGTAAGTTATACATGTAAAATGTGGAATATTACAGATTATTCATCTAAATTAATTAACACTTGCAAGCCCTTTTTATACCAGGCCACATGGTACTTAGCTAGTGCCTTTAAATTATTCCACTCCATTGAGGTACCTTTTACCTCTGATTTAGGGGTAATTTTTTAAAAGCTGGCCAACTGATGTGATGTACCTGTATCTTAAGTGGCCCATATCATGCTTATCACTGTTTAAACTTTCTGCTCATAATTAGATTTTTGACTTGAAATTAATATTACAGTTGACTCTCGTTGTCTCGAACTCGGTTGAGTCGAATTTTTATCGAAGTCCCGAACTTCGTTGTGTATAAATATATATAATTTGACTCCTGTTGAGTCGAATTCGGATGAGTCGAAATTTCGGTTGCCTCGAATAAAAGTTTTGGTCCCGAGATGTAGAAAACCATATTATTTACATTCGTTAAGTCAAATTTATCTGTCAAAACATGTGTATTACCTTGGGATTAAAATCGGATCACAGGTGAAACATCCGGTCATTGACTTTGACATTTTTACCATAGGCTATTTCACATGTTTATTTTAACAATCTGTCAAATTAATTAGTGATAATATTTGAATTGGCTTGGTATAATCTATTATGACACAGGTTAAATGTGTACAATAACAAATTATCGATTTATAATAAGTGCGCTTGGGTCGGCATACATCAATGATTGTGAAAAGTACACAACGGAAGTGTTTTATCTATTGATTTATTTGTCGGAAATTAATTTTCATTAAAGATGTATAATTTCTCAATTTTGAGAGATTTGAAAAAAATGTTACTCTTAATTAACTGTTGTAATAAAAGGGGAAATCACGCTATTTCTCAGAATTGGCGTTATTTTCGGTCGAGAAAAGTTTTATTTTACACTTTATTGAATCAATGCAACACAATAGATAAACATAATCATACACACAAAAAAAAAAAGATATCTAGCAGTTATCAGTCATTCCACAAGATTCAAAGAATTTAACAGAAAAAAAACAGCAACAAAAACATCGAATAAGTTTTAAATCGTTCTGAGAATCGAGACATGCGATGCTGGTTTTAGCTCTTCAAAAATTTTGGTCGAGTTGTCTCCCTTTCGTCGTTAAACAAACTACACTTCCGGTATTTTCATAGCTCCTCTTGAGTCGAACTACGGTTGACTCGAATTTTTTCCATGGTCTCATCGAATTCGAGATAACGAGAGTCAACTGTATTTAGATTTTATGTTTATTCTTTATTTGTATTTTTGAAGTATTCTGATGTGTTATTTTTGAAGTATTCTGATGTTGTGTTATTTTTGAAGTACTCTGATGTGTTATTTTTTAAGTATTCTGATGTGTTATTTTCTGTTTTTCATTTGATTAGGAATATAAAGTATTGAAGTCGGAACGTGTTAGCTGATTTTGACCAAACAGACCAGACTGCTGATTTTACTCTTTACTTTTGTGTGTGCTGCTTCAATGGAATGGCTTTTACAGCAAAATATGTCCGAAGACAGAAGTACATGTGGGCACATGTCATGCCAGGGGTACCTTGTATCTGTCAGGAGATTACATACATCTAGACATGTGATCTTATGGAATATTTTATCAAATATTTTAATAATACTGTAATTATCATGGAAACAAAAACAAAATTACAAGATAATAATGCTGTAGTTATCTTGGGAACAATAATGCTGTAATTATCGTGGAAAAACTATTACCTGGTAAACATTGTTTTGATTGGTTGAATTGGTTATACGTAATCCTCATTATATAAAGAAAGACTTAATATTAAAAAAAACACAATAGAATTTATTTCAATTACAGAAATAATATGTAACTACAACAGGTCCATGGTTTTCTCAGGGGACTCCGGTTTCCTCCACCAATAAAGCTGACCGCCACAATATAGCTGAAATATTGTTGAAAGGGGCATTAAACACCATAACCCTAACTTATCATGCAAAAAAAAGTATGAACTGTTCTGTACCAGATTAACCAATATGGCTGAGATTTCTAGGCTGTCAGAATGACACAGATAAGACAAATCTCACATTTCAATGTGATAATATTATTTTGAATCTAGTGAACCATGATAAAAACACTTTCTGAAATTATTGACTTGTACCGGTACACATAATTTGTGCATTGCATTTTTTTCATGTCATAACAGACTGAATAAGAAAATATGCATTTAAAAGTTTCTCACAAAAGGAGATAATATTACTATATGTGAGTGAATGGTTAATTATCCCCTCGTCAACGAAGTTGCGAAGGGATATAGTAATGCTACCGTCCGTCCTTCCGTAGCATCCTTGTGAACACTCTAGAATCAACATCCTTCATTGGATTTTTACCAAACTTGGTACATACTTAGTCCTTAAGAGAATCTGGAACCCTATTGATTTTCAAGGTCAAATTTTTACTACATAACATCCTTGTGAACACTCTAGAATCAACATCCTTCAATGGATTTTGACCAAACTTGGTACATACCTAGTCCTTAAGAGAATCTGGAACCCTATTGATTTTCAAGGTCAAGGTCACCAGGTCAAATTTTTACTGCATAACATCCTTGTGAACACTCTAGAATCAACATCCTTCAATGGATTTTGACCAAACTTGGTACATACTTAGTCCGTAAGAGAATCTGGAACCCTATTGATTTTCAAGGTCAAAGGTCAAGGTCACTGGGTCAAATTTTAAGGCGAGGGGATACGCCACGCTTTGCGTTGCCCTTGTTATATTTTTAATGATATATATTTTTCACTACATATTCATAAAAAAGAATGTCCTTTAAATAATATATCAATGTGAGATTTTCTTTAAAAAAAAAATCAATAAATGGTAATTTCATAATAACCGGTAGGTAAAGTGTTTACAGTATCAGTTTTTTGTTGTTCTACACATATATATATTTATTAAGTTTTTGCTATTAATTTAGCTTTGAATTAATTGATAACTATTAGACTGTGTATTTCTTGATTTGAACATTTCATTGTTTATCTGAAAGTGACAATAAATATCATATACCCACAATCAAAGATGGCTTTCATGTCGAAATGTAGACATTTTAGGACAGTTGTCTTAGACAAGCTGGTATCTTGATTCAAATAGAATACTGTTCAGTTGTTTAATAAAAATATTGTTTCTATGACTAATATATGATATAACTGTGTGGAGAGAGAGAGAGCGCCTTATTTCATTTCAGAAGAAGTTTACATTGAGCATGTTGCCTAAATCAAAAATAATTTTTTGTGGATCTAAAATCCAAGATGGCCACCACCATCACCCAATCATAACATAAACTACAATGTATTTGTAGCAATTTGTAATCCAAGATAGTAACCACTATCCATTGGGATTTATCACTGACTGAAATTAAAAAAATATATATGGACATCAATTACACTTCCAGTGAAATCCAAATGGTACATGATTATTGTCAATATGTCCACCTTCTTCAATGGTTAGTTAATACCATACACAGGGTCTATAATTAATAAAAAAAACAGTCAAACATGTATTAAAAGTTCTCTGTTAGGACAAATAAAAAGTTTTTTTTTTTAAAATATGTGACCTCTTAAAAGAGGTTTAATTCATATGAATTTTTCTATGAAGGGACAAGAAAAGGACGAATTTTAAATACAGTTGACTGCTTAATAGAGGTGAATGCCTGGGCAGGTTTGACTGTATTGGCTGTTTCTAGGGAAATCTAACTGTATGATGATGTTATGTAACTATACAATGAAGTATACTTTTGATATACATAACTGCATGTGTTTGTTGCATGGTGATGATACCTTACTGTGATATTGAATTTTTATTTTATTTTAAATTGTTAGTGTTTATTGAGATGATAAGTGCATACAAATGTACTATTATTATAATAAATGATAATATCAAATGGAATTTAACACAAGATATATAGGACTGTGTCCATTAGTCATTCAGTTGACTTTCCGAAGGATTGGTGTTAAGAGGATGAGACATTCAAAATGGCCACCACTATGTGATAAAGTTTAACATAGGACCTTATGGAAAATCACTAAAACTTTTTCTCAAAAATTAAAAGTATTAACATCATGTACATACTGTATATCCAGGGCATTCCACTCATTTTCAAGTAGGAGGTCATAGTCCTAAAGTAGAAGGGCAGGTATTTTTCTAGCCTTCCCCAGGGTCCGGTAAAAGGACCCTTTCCCAATGAAAAATATTCTAAAATCATGCAAAATTCCCAAAATTTTCATTCTTACCCCTTATTTTGATTCCCAATTTGAGCAATTTAGAGTGTAAAAGATAAACCAGTATATAAAACAAAGCCATATTTTACTTTCACTATGACATTTTCATTTTTGAAAACAAAGTAGCCAGGGAAAAAATGCAATTAGATGGGCACTGTGCCCGGCTGTTGTAGAATGCCCTGTATATCAGGCTTGAATGGGCCTTAACAAAATTTACCTAATGTTAAGGTTAAGTGGATCAGAAATCTAAATTGATTGAAAGTGGCATTAAACACCATAAAACCAACCAAACCAAACCAATCTAAATTGATTGTCACTACAGGACAACATTTAACAATGAACCCTGTGGAAAAAGTCAATAAAATGATGTTTCTCAGAAACTACCAACCTAACTGCGAACCCAAAACTGTACATTAAAGGTAATTTGTAATCAGTTTTTAGCTACATTAAGCTGATATTTTGTTATTAGGCAGTTTTAACATCATTGGAATGTGTTTTCTGAATGTCTTCTAAGAGTTGCAGGATAACTGTTAAAAAAATATTATACAATGTACTTTATTTGGTAAACAGTGATATCATTTACATTGTATAAATAGATTATGTGCATCCTATTACGGTACTAATTGAAATTGTATTTCATTATTTAAAACAGTGTTTAAGGGATTAGATTTTCTTCAATTTGTAAAACTACATTTCATGTGGTTACTTTTTTGTTGTTATGGTAACCAATGTAAATGACAGACACAGAGTGTATATTTGACAGAAATCAACCATCCATTATTTCATAAAGTAATAATATTTTATTGTTTAAAAAGCATTTATTGTGAAAACGTCTACAACCATATGCATTGTTATATCAAATCTATTTTTACTTGTGATGACATTATATTATGGTCATTTATTTACTCAACAACAAATCTAAGGACATCGTCGGTAACATCCACTATTGATAACCCCGAAGATATTCTCTACTCAACACATTTTGGACATTTGAAAGAAAATTCATCATACTCGTGACTAATTCAACTCGTTTTTATAATGGGAATTATTTGCACATAGTCAAACATGTATATATAGGCCACTCAAGGGAACCTGAAAATGTGGCCTTTATGAGCAATTGCCCTTTATATACAAATGTACATGTTAAAATTATATGCACTATTCAATAATGGGAAAAATGAGACTGTCCTTTATAGACAGTGATTTGTTATAGAGGTGCCCTTTATAGACAGTGATTTGTTATATAGAGGTGCCCTTTATAGACAGTGATTTGTTATATAGATGTGCCCTTTATAGACTGATTTGTTATATAGAGGCACCCTTTATAGACAGTGACTTGTTATATAGAGGTGCCCTTTATAGACAGTGATTTGTTATATAGAGGTGCCCTTTATAGACAGTGATTTGTTATATAGAGGTGCCCTTTATAGACAGTGACTTGTTATATAGAGGTGCCCTTTAGACAGTGATTTGTTATATAGAGGTGCCCTTTATAGACAGTGATTTGTTATATAGAGGTGCCCTTTATGGCATGTTTTACTGTATTACAGTTTGCTGGACCAGAAATTATTTACACTACTTTGATGCTTTATTTGAATAGTAAACCATAAATCATGGTTTTATATTAAACTATTATTTTTATGGTTTACCATCCAATCAAAAAAAAGATTATTGTTAAATTTCTATAACAACTTCTAAATGCTGGATCAGTTCTGGAACATCTCAATTATTAGTTATTTTATCAAGTTTCCCACAGGTATACTCAATGCAGATATTCGAGTGGGATCAGCTGTTGGTTACTGACGATGATCAATATCGGTAACCAACAGCTGATGTAAGAACTACCGGTTATGATGTGTCGATACTTATTATACTTTATAATTTAGCTATAAACATGTCAATTTATATGTAATTGGTGCAATTATTGCCCACTATTGCCGACTGTCGCTTGGAAAGTATAAATGAGCACCAAGTATGTGATTCAAGTATTCTGCGATAGCTCTGGTATTTATTCTGTAGTATTATGGATTCAGGAATTTTATCCCTACAAATTTTTGGATAATCTTGATTTTGAGAAATTATTTACCTCCCACCCCCTAAAAAAAATAACCACATACTAAATGCTAGTCTATACCATAATCACTTAAATCTTTGTGCATTTTATTGCAAAACAAACCACAAGTAATTTTTCATATGCATTGTATTAAGATATTGATCCTATTGTTGTTGAGTATATATTGATACAAGCTTGGTAATGTTCAATAACTTCTGTTGTTGAGTATATATTAATAGAAGTTCTAGTCAGATATTGTTTATGTTAAAGCTTTATTGTGCTAATTGTTGATATTTTTAAAATCTCGTCATGTTATTATCATCATGTCTTTCTGCTTTGAATAAGCCCTTTTGTTCTGATCATCTGATCATGTTCAAATCTAATTATAAAAAAATAAATGTTTGTTAGATATTTTTATCTTTTAATTTTACTATCAGACAATCCACTAACATGGAAGAACAATAACATCCTGTATTGGGCATTTCAGATCACCTCTGAAGTCAGATCTCAAATGACCAATCAGTGACGAGGCTATAAAATCTTTAGGCATTTGAACAGTAAAGTTATTTTATGAAGAGGTAGAGAGCTTCTGAATGTAGTTATAGTTATGGTGTTTAATGACACTTTCAACAATATTTCAGTTATATTGTGGCGGCAAGTTTTATTGGTGGAGGAAACCGGAGAAAAACAGTGACCTGCCGCAAGTTACTGACAAAACTTTATCACATAATGTTGTATCAAGTACACCTCCCCTGAGTGGGATTCAAACTCACAACATTAGTGGTGATAGGCACCGATTGCATAGGTATTTATAAATCCAACTACCATACGATCACAACCACGACGGCCCCTCTGGTTACCTGACATAATCAAATACAGGATGTTGTTTATTTAGTGGATCGTCGATTAACTTTTTTTTTAAAATCAAACAAACATTTAATTGTAATTAAATTGCATCAATTTAAAAAAAAATATTGAAAATGTTGTATCCACATATAGCTTGCTTTCACCAAGTTGAATAAAGTTGAAATTTCATTATGTCTTCTTTCTTAGTTATTCCTACATGACAGGTGCTATATATTGAGTAGAAACGATCATATGTGCTATGCAAGCTGCCGCTTTTTTTTATGGTTTATCACTTCATCTTTGAATTTTGACCCCCAAGACTGATGCGAGTTCACACCCAGATACCCATCTCCAGTGTTAAGGTTTCCATGCACAAGGTGACGGTTTCACCAGTCAGTTTGATATAAATTTAAAAACTGTCCTTGTGTTTTCATGGTTGTTCAAACCGGTTACATTGGTTACCCCACAAACAAATGGACTACTAGTGAGTGATTATTGTTTAGCACCAACTCAGCAATTTTTCAGCTATATCATGGCAAGAACAAGTTGATGTTCAATGACATGATGATGAGGTCTGCTTTGTTCTAGACCAACATACAATTACTTTGAAACAACAGTATACAAGATAGACATATCGGCATGCTCCACACATTATCCTGATTCAGAGCCAACCCGTCTTTGTTCTTTCTCCTTAAAGGAAAACTCCAGTCAGTTGAACAATTGTTATAATTCAATACATTGTAACTTTGTATTCTTAAATAACTAATTATTAAACAAAAAACACCTTTATTAACATTTATAGTTGGATTATTATAAAGTGAGTGGTTGTTGTTTAATGCTAAATGAGCAATATTTAAGCTATATCATGGCGAGAACAAGTTACATTCAATGAAATGATGATGTCTGCTTTTGTACTAGACCAATACAATTAATTGGATCGTTATAGAGCTAGCTGACTGAAATAATAGTCAGCAGTTAGACATGTTGCTCCACTAACACACAACATCCCATTACTCCTTACTGCTGGGTGCTTGGCGAAGAAGTAACAACTATCAATTTTATTCTTTGATCTGTCTCTTGCTCGAAAACATGATCTACCAAACTCAAGCCAAGCATACAAACAATTATACCATTAATACTTCACCATCAATAGAGTTCCTTATCTTGCCTGCAGAATGATTTGGTTTGGTTTATGGTGTTTAATTCCACTTTCAACAATATTTCAGTTATATCGTGGCGTTCAGTTTTATTGATGGAGGAAACTGGAGTATCCGGAGAAAACCACTGACCTGTCGCACATCATTGACAAACTTTATCACATAATGTTGAATCGAGTACACCTTGCCATGAACGAGGTTCGAACTCACAACGTTAGAGCTGAACGCACTAATTGCACAGGTAATTGTAAATCCAACTGAACTACCATACGATCATAACTACGATGGTCCCTCTACAGAATGAGGCCAAGTTTACAACAACATCAGACATCCATGTTAACATGTTTTATTAATTACAATGACAAATGTTTTCAAAATATAATTTGTATATCATGTATATTATCTGTACTAAGATGTTTTATCATATTTTTTGGTAAATAATTAACAAACATTGAAAGTATAACCACATTAAAAAAAGTAGAACCTCAAGTACCACTTGAGCCTGTATTGTTTGCCTGGCTAATTATTTTTATAAAATGTCCTGATGATTCAATCATCAAAAAATATATATTCCCCCGTAAATTAATGTATTAAGTATGTAAGTATATCAATGCAAGTCCTATAGAAATAATTATGGGAATCAGTTGGACCTATTCCTGTCGGTTTACCATTAAATCATATCAAACAATGGCAATCATCTACAAAGTAAAACATAATTTCTACGTACAATTCCTGATCCATCAGTGCAGTGATTACTGAAAAGATCTATTTGGCAATAGTGTTCCATGATCAAATATGTCCAGCGATGGCAGTCATCTTGGTTTGATCAGTTTACTAATAGGTTTTTCTTTAACATTATCTCGTAAAATGGCATCATAAATTAGGTATAGCAGTGGTGGCAATCCTTTTAAAGGACGATATACAAGGAATATTCCCCCCAAAGTTTATTTCAATTTGATGCAGTAGTTTTGAAGAAGAATAATTCACATATGAAAGGGTCATACATGAATGACAATGACAGATGAAAAGTGATGAAAATACCTCACATGGACCTTTTGGTCCTAGCTGTGCTAAAATTTATTTTTTCACAATCAATACAAAAAATTACTTTTTAATAAAAATAACAAAATTATTTATCTTTCTTAACTAGATCTAAGCATAATTCACAATACCAGTATTTTTCCTGAACTGCAAGATTTTTTTTTTTAAAATATCAATTCTGTAGATATTATGTGATGATGATAGAAATCATTTATAATGACATGATTCTGTATATTATTGATTCAAATCATTTCTGATGGACATCACCCCCTTCCTCTCCCCCCATTCATACCACCACTTTTAGACATAATATTGAATATAAAACAATAATATGACATAGTGAGGAATTTTATCCCTTTTTATTTACAACCAAAGCTGTAAATATTTTTTGAAGTCCTCCAGGACAGTCATAATATTACACACAATCAACAGATTCAATCCTGACAAAAATGACATCATCAAACAATCACAATATGGTACTTCCTCACACAGTGTTGGTCTAATCCATACAACTAAGTAGGGCCATTGTCACACCAGTGGTCTGTCTATAGGAGGTCTGTATACATTCCGACATCTCTCATAATAAGTCTAAAAAAAGAAATAATTTACAGAAATTAAAAATATTCAATTAGATCTGTCAATTTATTGAATAAAAAGCCTTTCTGGCAACACCAGAGGGCAATTAATACTTATATATATCAGAACAACATTTGTTAAAAGTATATGGGCTGTTTAAAAAAAAATGGCTCCAACATGTGAAAAAAATGTCCAAATTAAACTCACTCCTAAAAACTTTCTGCTGATAATTTTCAATGTTGTATACATTGAAGTAAATGAAACAAGAAAGAAACTATGAACAGATAAGCAATAAATTTTTAAGAACCTTTTATTGAACACAAATTGGCATAAAAAACATGTAAAACACATACTTATTCTATATCAGTTAAACAATCTTTAGTCTCAATTATTTTGTATAATGGTTTCTCAAACAATGCAACTTATATAAATGACTTTTTGTGCAAAATATTGGGTTCTTGGTAGTTGTAGTTTTTCTTAAAAGCTATTTTTTATGAAAAATTCTCAATATTTTTGTCCAATCTACCTGATAAAGTATTTATTATCAAAATAATAACGAATATTTTTACTTAAGACAGCAAAATTTTCAAACTTTAAAGATAAGTAGCCATTTGTAAAAAAAAAATCACATTGATTCTTTGAACGATCGCAAAATAATTGGTTGTAGAAAAAACATTATGTCTATTTTTGTTGCACTCCTGACATTTTATAATAAAGAAAAAAAAGAAGAAGAAAATATCACATTTTAAAATGCCAACATTGAACAGTGATGTTACTGTTAACTCATACAATAATTTTTACCTGTTTCAATGAAATATTTGTACAGAAATGACAGTATTTGGAAATTTGTAACAATTTTTTGCCATACCACTTCTTTAACCCAACCCAGTTTTAGCAGCAATATTTTTAATTACATTTGAAAATTTGTATTATACCACTCTAATATATTAGATAAATCATAAAGAAATAATTAGAATATTTTTATAGGCTAGAAAAGGCAATTTATTATAAGTTATCATTATTTTATCAATGGTACTACCTTATCAGGATATGTTGCACTCCTGACATTATATTGCCATCAAGAAAAAGAAGAGTTATTAACTTAAAAACAATTCACCCAAGTTTTAACGATAATTGTTTCTTAAAGTAACATTTTTCTAGTTATTTGTAGCTTGTTTACAGCCATACTTCTCGAAAATTCCAACTTATTTTTGAAATATACTATACAAAAACATTTAAAACATGTATTAATCTAAATTAATATTGAAAATAGATGTTTAATGTACAATTACAAATATTTTTTGGATACTTAGAAAATTGATTATATCAAATTTCAATGATTTTTAAATATTTATGTCAGGAGTGCAACATTTACATGGTCAACCATAAATTATCTATAAGAAAATAGATAAATGCATTTATCATAAACTTTATCAAGTCAATTAATCTCCAATAGCTAATGAACCTAGAAAACATGTTCCCTTGTCAGAGAATGTCTCTAGTATTAATACCTAATAGATATTAAAGCATGAGACCATTTAAAATGAACAAAAATGCTTTATTACATAAAATTAAAAGCACATAAAATGCTATTGGCACTTTTAATTTTTTCAAACATTATTCTAAACTTGACAGAATCTCATTTTATTTAAATCATCCATATAAAAAGCTATAATTTAGACTGTGTAGAAGATCACTTAAAACTAGTTGCACTCCTGACATGAATCAAATGCTTCTGTGAGAGATATTTTATGCATCTCAAACAGGTAAATGGGTTTTATCTGTTCTCTTGGTCAGTCTCTGTTGAAATAGAAAGACAAATGTGATTTTAGTTACATTTAAAAGAAAATATGTCTAAGAAAATATCAAATGTTGCACTCCTGACATTTGAGGGTGCTGCCTTTAATGTGACATTCTTGGCCTTACTACTGATTTTAGTGTATCCTTTAACTATGGTTTTGAAGCAGCAATGATGTATTAAGATTTATTTATACCCCATATCTTTGAAAACTAAAAGACAACATTTCTACAATGTAATTTAGGAAAACTTGCATAAATGTTTGTTGTACTCCTGACTAGGTACATCTTTTTTACAAAGCCATATTTTTATGCAATAATAAATGTGAAGCATGATCTATTGCTATCTTAAAGTATGTCAATATATCAAAGTTTGTGATGAAATAGATTGTGATAACATATTGTTTGATTTAGCACTGTGGTAGGTTGTTGAAAATTAAGGATTTTTTTAAAGTGTCACAAAAAAGGGTTGCACTCCTGACAATTTTGACATGTTTTTTGGACATATTTTTTTTGTTATTCTAGATATCTTAAAGATTTTTTGCAGTAACAAACATCAAATCATGACAGATCTTTTGAAATATTTAGATCCAATAAAATCATAAAAATGAGTAAATTAGACAGCTATAGCAGTAGGAGCCATTTTTTTTTAAAACTGCCCATATACAAAAGGAGTGCTAATACTACAGTGAAATCTTTTTAAACCAACCACTTTATTTGCTCTTTAAATGTGTAATGTCATTGATTTTGGTGATTTTTTTTGTCCAGATATTTTTTACATTAAAAGGAGTACATTAAAAACATAAATTAACTGTACCCTAAGACTACTGTCAATCCAGTATGAGGATGTTTAATACCTTAATAGTTCTGTAGATTTGACTGTACCCTAAGACTACTGTCAATCCAGAATGAAGATGTTTAATACCTTAATAGTTCTGTAGATTTGACTGTACCCTAAGACTACTGTCAATCCAGAATGAAGATGTTTAATACCTTAATAGTTCTGTAGATTTGACTGTACCCTAAGACTACTGTCAATCCAGAATGAAGATGTTTAATACCTTAATGGTTCTGTAGATTTGACTGTACCCTAAGACTACTGTCAATCCAGAATGAAGATGTTTAATACCTTAATAGTTCTGTAGATTTGACTGTACCCTAAGACTACTGTCAATCCAGAATGAGGATGTTTAATACCTTAATAGCTCTGTAGATATGACTACCCTAAGACTACTGTCAATCCAGAATGAAGATGTTTAATACCTTAATAGTTCTGTAGATTTGACTGTACCCTAAGACTACTGTCAATCCAGAATGAGGATGTTTAATAACTTAATAGCTCTGTAGATATGACTGTACCCTAAGACTACTGTCAATCCAGAATGAAGATGTTTAATACCTTAATAGTTCTGTAGATTTGACTGTACCCTAAGACTACTGTCAATCCAGAATGAAGATGTTTAATACCTTAATAGTTCTGTAGATTTGACTGTACCCTAAGACTACTGTCAATCCAGAATGAGGATGTTTAATACCTTAATAGTTCTGTAGATTTGACTACCCTAAGACTACTGTCAATCCAGAATGAGGATGTTTAATACCTTAATAGCTCTGTAGATATGACTGTACCCTAAGACTACTGTCAATCCAGAATGAGGATGTTTAATACCTTAATAGTTCTGTAGATTTGACTGTACCCTAAGACTACTGTCAATCCAGAATGAGGATGTTTAATACCTTAATAGTTCTGTAGATTTGACTACCCTAAGACTACTGTCAATCCAGAATGAAGATGTTTAATACCTTAATAGTTCTGTAGATTTGACTACCCTAAGACTACTGTCAATCCAGAATGAGGATGTTTAATACCTTAATAGCTCTGTAGATATGACTACCCTAAGACTACTGTCAATCAAGAATGAAGATGTTTAATACCTTAATAGTTCTGTAGATTTGACTGTACCCTAAGACTACTGTCAATCCAGAATGAAGATGTTTAATACCTTAATAGTTCTGTAGATTTGACTGTACCCTAAGACTACTGTCAATCCAGAATGAAGATGTTTAATACCTTAATAGTTCTGTAGATTTAACTGTACCCTAAGACTACTGTCAATCCAGAATGAAGATGTTTAATACCTTAATAGTTCTGTAGATTTGACTGTACCCTAAGACTACTGTCAATCCAGAATGAAGATGTTTAATACCTTAATAGTTCTGTAGATTTGACTGTACGCTAAGACTACTGTCAATCCAGAATGAAGATGTTTAATACCTTAATAGTTCTGTAGATTTGACTGTATCCTAAGACTACTGTCAATCCAGAATGAAGATGTTTAATACCTTAATAGTTCTGTAGATTTGACTGTACCCTAAGACTACTGTCAATCCAGAATGAGGATGTTTAATACCTTAATAGCTCTGTAGATATGACTACCCTAAGACTACTGTCAATCCAGAATGAAGATGTTTAATACCTTAATAGTTCTGTAGATTTGACTGTACCCTAAGACTACTGTCAATCCAGAATGAAGATGTTTAATACCTTAATAGTTCTGTAGATTTGACTGTACCCTAAGACTACTGTCAATCCAGAATGAAGATGTTTAATACCTTAATAGTTCTGTAGATTTGACTGTACCCTAAGACTACTGTCAATCCAGAATGAGGATGTTTAATACCTTAATAGTTCTGTAGATTTGACTACCCTAAGACTACTGTCAATCCAGAATGAGGATGTTTAATACCTTAATAGTTCTGTAGATTTGACTGTACCCTAAGACTACTGTCAATCCAGAATGAGGATGTTTAATACCTTAATAGTTCTGTAGATTTGACTACCCTAAGACTACTGTCAATCCAGAATGAAGATGTTTAATACCTTAATAGTTCTGTAGATTTGACTACCCTAAGACTACTGTCAATCCAGAATGAGGATGTTTAATACCTTAATAGCTCTGTAGATATGACTATCCTAAGACTACTGTCAATCAAGAATGAAGATGTTTAATACCTTAATAGTTCTGTAGATTTGACTGTACCCTAAGACTACTGTCAATCCAGAATGAAGATGTTTAATACCTTAATAGTTCTGTAGATTTGACTGTACCCTAAGACTACTGTCAATCCAGAATGAAGATGTTTAATACCTTAATAGTTCTGTAGATTTAACTGTACCCTAAGACTACTGTCAATCCAGAATGAAGATGTTTAATACCTTAATAGTTCTGTAGATTTGACTGTACCCTAAGACTACTGTCAATCCAGAATGAAGATGTTTAATACCTTAATAGTTCTGTAGATTTGACTGTACGCTAAGACTACTGTCAATCCAGAATGAAGATGTTTAATACCTTAATAGTTCTGTAGATTTGACTGTACCCTAAGACTACTGTCAATCCAGAATGAGGATGTTTAATACCTTAATAGCTCTGTAGATATGACTACCCTAAGACTACTGTCAATCCAGAATGAAGATGTTTAATACCTTAATAGTTCTGTAGATTTGACTGTACCCTAAGACTACTGTCAATCCAGAATGAAGATGTTTAATACCTTAATAGTTCTGTAGATTTGACTGTACCCTAAGACTACTGTCAATCCAGAATGAAGATGTTTAATACCTTAATAGTTCTGTAGATTTGACTGTACCCTAAGACTACTGTCAATCCAGAATGAGGATGTTTAATACCTTAATAGTTCTGTAGATTTGACTACCCTAAGACTACTGTCAATCCAGAATGAGGATGTTTAATACCTTAATAGTTCTGTAGATTTGACTGTACCCTAAGACTACTGTCAATCCAGAATGAAGATGTTTAATACCTTAATAGTTCTGTAGATTTAACTGTACCCTAAGACTACTGTCAATCCAGAATGAAGATGTTTAATACCTTAATAGTTCTGTAGATTTGACTGTACCCTAAGACTACTGTCAATCCAGAATGAAGATGTTTAATACCTTAATAGTTCTGTAGATTTGACTGTACGCTAAGACTACTGTCAATCCAGAATGAAGATGTTTAATACCTTAATAGTTCTGTAGATTTGACTGTATCCTAAGACTACTGTCAATCCAGAATGAAGATGTTTAATACCTTAATAGTTCTGTAGATTTGACTGTACCCTAAGACTACTGTCAATCCAGAATGAAGATGTTTAATACCTTAATAGTTCTGTAGATTTGACTGTACCCTAAGACTACTGTCAATCCAGAATGAAGATGTTTAATACCTTAATAGTTCTGTAGATTTGACTGTACCCTAAGACTACTGTCAATCCAGAATGAAGATGTTTAATACCTTAATAGTTCTGTAGATTTGACTGTACCCTAAGACTACTGTCAATCCAGAATGAAGATGTTAAATACCTTAATAGTTCTGTAGATTTGACTGTACCCTAAGACTACTGTCAATCCAGAATGAGGATGTTTAATACCTTAATAGCTCTGTAGATATGACTACCCTAAGACTACTGTTAGGGAGGTCAGACATTTTTCAATTTTATTTACACAATGGCAAATTCTGTAATTCTGTCTTGCATTTGAAGACAGCTGCAGTGACAATGCACTAGAACACTATTATTTAAAGTGAATTATTTAAAAGGTGACATGTTGAAATAAATAAATAATGCACATGTTTGGAGAAAATTCTTCATATGTCACAATTTTTTTATATTTAAACTGGACAGAAGCGACCAAAATTGAATGGAAACTTTGGAAATGGCACCGCTATTTTGAAACTATTTCTTCCCTTAAACACATGTTGCTGACCAGTTAGACTGAAAGTAAAACTCTTCAGTAGTGGATAGTAGGCTAGGTTTTAATAATCTCATACAGTTTGATGAGAAAATTCAAAATTTTTATTTATACGTTCAATTTTATGGGTAAAATTTATTCAATTTTGGTGTCGTTTTCAATTTTCCCATTGAAATGCATGGTAAAAAATAATTTTAAAAATGTGTTTGGAAACACATGTTGCTGATGAAACAAAGACTACAACTATGCAATTTCTTTTAGAACAATGTCTAAACTACATTTATCAAGTACAGTTTCATTAGATTTCATTATTGTTTTCAAATAATTTCTGATATTCTATTTCTTGGTAAAGACAGATAAAATTCAAAATGGCCACCATTATAAAATAGAAGTGGTCATTTTCCGAACTTCAAATTGTCATAACTTTTGAACCGCTTAACAGATTTTAAAAACCTAAGCACCACTGTAAATATCTTCAGGAGATCTGATCATTGGTGTGTACTTTAAGATATTTTAACACATTTTCAAAAAAAGTCTGACCCTCCTACTACTGTCAATCCAGAATGAAGATGTTTAATACCTTAATAGTTCTGTAGATTGACTGTACCCTACGACTACTGTCAATCCAGAATGAAGATGTTTAATACCTTAATAGTTCTGTAGATTTGACTGTACCCTAAGACTACTGTCAATCCAGAATGAAGATGTTTAATACCTTAATAGTTCTGTAGATTGACTGTACCCTACGACTACTGTCAATCCAGAATGAAGATGTTTAATACCTTAATAGTTCTGTAGATTTGACTGTACCCTAAGACTACAGTCAATCCAGAATGAGGATGTTTAATACCTTAATAGTTCTGTAGATTTGACCGTACCCTAAGACTACTGTCAATCCAGAATGAGGATGTTTAATACCTTAATAGTTCTGTAGATTTGACTACCTTAAGACTACTGTCAATCCAGAATGAAGATGTTTAATACCTTAATAGTTCTGTAGATTTGACTACCCTAAGACTACTGTCAATCCAGAATGAGGATGTTTAATACCTTAATAGCTCTGTAGATATGACTGTACCCTAAGACTACTGTCAATCCAGAATGAGGATGTTTAATACCATAATAGTTCTGTAGATTTGACTGTACCCTAAGACTACAGTCAATCCAGAATGTAGATGTTTAATACCTTAATACTTCTGTAGATTTGACTGTACCCTAAGACTACAGTCAATCCAGAATGAAGAGGTTTAATACCTTAATAGTTCTGTAGATTTGACTGTACCCTAAGACTACAGTCAATCCAGAATTAGGATGTTTTATACCTTAATAGTTCTGTAGATTTGACTCAGACTGTACCCTAAGACTACAGTCAATCCAGAATGAAGACGTTTCATACCTTAATAGTTCTGTAGGTATGACTGTACCCTAGGACTACAGTCAATCCAGAATGAAGATGTTTAATACCTTAATAGTTCTGTAGATTTGACTGTACCCTAAGACTACAGTCAATCCAGAATGTAGATTTTAATACCTTAATAGTTCTGTAGATTTGACTGTACCCTAAGACTACAGTCAATCCAGAATGAAGATGTTTAATACCTTAATAGTTCTGTTGATTTGACTGTACCCTAAGACTACAATCAATCCAGAATGAGGATGTGTAATACCTTAATAGTTCTGTTGATTTGACTGTACCCTAAGACTACAGTCAATCCAGAATGAAGATGTTTAATACCTTAATAGTTCTGTTGAGATGACTGTACCCTAAGACTACAGTCAATCCAGAATGTAGATGTGTAATACCTTAATAGTTCTGTAGATATGACTGTACCCTAAGACTACAGTCAATCCAGAATGAAGATGTGTAATACCTTAATAGTTCTGTAGATTTGACTACCCTAAGACTACAGTCAATCCAGAATGAAGATGTCTAATACCTTAATTGTTCTGTAGATATGACTGTACCCAAGACTAGTCAATCCAGAATGAGGATGTTTAATACCTTAATAGTTCTGTAGATTTGACTGTACCCTAAGACTACAGTCAATCCATAATGTAGATGTTTAATACCTTAATACTTCTGTAGATTTGACTGTACCCTAAGACTACAGTCAATCCAGAATGAAGAGGTTTAATACCTTAATAGTTCTGTAGATTTGACTGTACCCTAAGACTACAGTCAATCCAGAATTAGGATGTTTCATACCTTAATAGTTCTGTAGATTTGACTCAGACTGTACCCTAAGACTACAGTCAATCCAGAATGAAGACGTTTCATACCTTAATAGTTCTGTAGGTATGACTGTACCCTAGGACTACAGTCAATCCAGAATGAAGATGTTTAAAACCTTAATAGTTCTGTAGATTTGACTGTACCCTAAGACTACTGTCAATCCAGAATGTAGATTTTAATACCTTAATAGTTCTGTAGATTTGACTGTACCCTAAGACTACAGTCAATCCAGAATGAAGATGTTTAATACCTTAATAGTTCTGTTGATTTGACTGTACCCTAAGACTACAAGCAATCCAGAATGAGGATGTGTAATACCTTAATAGTTCTGTTGATTTGACTGTACCCTAAGACTACAGTCAATCCAGAATGAAGATGTTTAATACCTTAATTGCTCTGTAGATATGACTGTACCCTAAGACTACAGTCAATCCAGAATGAAGATGTTTAATACCTTAATAGTTCTGTTGATTTGACTGTACCCTAAGACTACAATCAATCCAGAATGAGGATGTGTAATACCTTAATAGTTCTGTTGATTTGACTGTACCCTAAGACTACAGTCAATCCAGAATGAAGATGTGTAATACCTTAATAGTTCTGTTGAGATGACTGTACCCTAAGACTACAGTCAATCCAGAATGTAGATGTGTAATACCTTAATAGTTCTGTAGATATGACTGTACCCTAAGACTACAGTCAATCCAGAATGAAGATGTGTAATACCTTAATAGTTCTGTAGATTTGACTACCCTAAGACTACAGTCAATCCAGAATGAAGATGTCTAATACCTTAATTGTTCTGTAGATATGACTGTACCCAAGACTAGTCAATCCAGAATGTAGATGTTTAATACCTTAATAGTTCTGTAGATATGACTGTACCCTAAGACTACAGTCAATCCAGAATGTAGATGTTTAATACCTTAATACTTCTGTAGATTTGACTGTACCCTAAGACTACAGTCAATCCAGAATGAAGATGTTTAATACCTTAATAGTTCTGTAGATTTGACTGTACCCTAAGACTACAGTCAATCCAGAATTAGGATGTTTCATACCTTAATAGTTCTGTAGATTTGACTCAGACTGTACCCTAAGACTACAGTCAATCCAGAATGAAGACGTTTCATACGTTAATAGTTCTGTAGGTATGACTGTACCCTAGGACTACAGTCAATCCAGAATGAAGATGTTTAATACCTTAATAGTTCTGTAGATTTGACTGTACCCTAAGACTACAGTCAATCCAGAATGTAGATGTTTAATACCTTAATAGTTCTGTAGATTTGACTGTACCCTAAGACTACAGTCAATCCAGAATGAAGATGTTTAATACCTTAATAGTTCTGTAGATTTGACTGTACCCTAAGACTACAGTCAATCCAGAATGAGGATGTGTAATACCTTGATAATTCTGTAGATTTGACTCAGACTGCCCTAAGACTACAGTCAATTCATAATGAAGGAAGATGTTTAATACCTTAATAGTTCTGTAGATTTGACTGTACCCTAAGACTGCAGTCAATCCAGAATGAAGATGTGTAATACCTTAATAGTTCTGTAGATATGACTGTACTCTAAGACTAATCAATCCAGAATGAAGATGTTTAATACCTTAATTGCTCTGTTGATTTGACTGTACCCTAAGACTACAGTCAATCCAGAATGAAGATGTTTAATACCTTAATAGTTCTGTTGATTTGACTGTACCCTAAGACTATAATCAATCCAGAATGAGGATGTGTAATACCTTAATAGTTCTGTTGATTTGACTGTACCCTAAGATTACAAGCAATCCAGAATGAGGATGTGTAATACCTTAATAGTTCTGTTGATTTGACTGTACCCTAAGACTACGGTCAATCCAGAATGAAGATGTTTAATACCTTAATAGTTCTGTAGATATGACTGTACCCTAAGACTACAGTCAATCCAGAATGTAGATGTGTAATACCTTAATAGTTCTGTAGATTTGACTGTACCCTAAGACTACAGTCAATCCAGAATGAAGATGTTTAATACCTTAATAGTTCTGTAGATTTGACTGTACCCTAAGACTACAGTCAATCCAGAATGAGGATGTGTAATACCTTAATAGTTCTGTAGATTTGACTCAGACTGCCCTAAGACTACAGTCAATTCATAATGAAGGAAGATGTTTAATACCTTAATAGTTCTGTAGATTTGACTGTACCCTAAGACTGCAGTCAATCCAGAATGAAGATGTGTAATACCTTAATAGTTCTGTAGATATGACTGTACTCTAAGACTAATCAATCCAGAATGAGAATGTGTAATACCTTAATAGTTCTGTTGATTTGACTGTACCCTAAGACTACAGTCAATCCAGATTGAAGATGTTTAATACCTTAATTGCTCTGTAGATATGACTGTACCCTAAGACTACAGTCAATCCAGAATGAAGATGTTTAATACCATAATAGTTCTGTTGATTTGACTGTACCCTAAGACTACAATCAATCCAGAATGAGGATGTGTAATACCTTAATAGTTCTGTTGATTTGACTGTACCCTAAGACTACAGTCAATCCAGAATGAAGATGTTTAATACCTTAATAGTTCTGTTGAGATGACTGTAACCTAAGACTACAGTCAATCCAGAATGTAGATGTGTAATACCTTAATAGTTCTGTAGATATGACTGTACCCTAAGACTACAGTCAATCCAGAATGAAGATGTGTAATACCTTAATAGTTCTGTAGATTTGACTACCCTAAGACTACAGTCAATCCAGAATGAAGATGTCTAATACCTTAATTGTTCTGTAGATATGACTGTACCCAAGACTAGTCAATCCAGAATGTAGATGTTTAATACCTTAATAGTTCTGTAGATATGACTGTACCCTAAGACTACAGTCAATCCAGAATGAAGATGTTTAATACCTTAATAGTTCTGTAGATTTGACTGTACCCTAAGACTACAGTCAATCCAGAATTAGGATGTTTCATACCTTAATAGTTCTGTAGATTTGACTCAGACTGTACCCTAAGACTACAGTCAATCCAGAATGAAGACGTTTCATACCTTTATAGTTCTGTAGGTATGACTGTACCCTAGGACTACAGTCAATCCAGAATGAAGATGTTTAATACCTTAATAGTTCTGTAGATTTGACTGTACCCTAAGACTACAGTCAATCCAGAATGTAGATGTTTAATACCTTAATAGTTCTGTAGATTTGACTGTACCCTAAGACTACAGTCAATCCAGAATGAAGATGTTTAATACCTTAATAGTTCTGTAGATTTGACTGTACCCTAAGACTACAGTCAATCCAGAATGATAATGTGTAATACCTTAAGAGTTCTGTAGATTTGACTCAGACTGCCCTAAGACTACAGTCAATTCATAATGAAGGAAGATGTTTAATACCTTAATAGTTCTGTAGATTTGACTGTACCCTAAGACTGCAGTCAATCCAGAATGAAGATGTGTAATACCTTAATAGTTCTGTAGATATGACTGTACTCTAAGACTAATCAATCCAGAATGAAGATGTTTATTACCTTAATTGCTCTGTAGATATGACTGTACCCTAAGACTACAGTCAATCCAGAATGAAGATGTTTAATACCTTAATAGTTCTGTTGATTTGACTGTACCCTAAGACTACAATCAATCCAGAATGAGGATGTGTAATACCTTAATAGTTCTGTTGATTTGACTGTACCCTAAGATTACAAGCAATCCAGAATGAGGATGTGTAATACCTTAATAGTTCTGTTGATTTGACTGTACCCTAAGACTACGGTCAATCCAGAATGAAGATGTTTAATACCTTAATAGTTCTGTAGATATGACTGTACCCTAAGACTACAGTCAATCCAGAATGTAGATGTGTAATACCTTAATAGTTCTGTAGATATGACTGTACCCTAAGACTACAGTCAATCCAGAATGAAGATGTGTAATACCTTAATTGCTCTGTAGATATGACTGTACCCTAAGACTACAGTCAATCCAGAATGAAGATGTTTAATACCTTAATAGTTCTGTTGATTTGACTGTACCCTAAGACTACAATCAATCCAGAATGAGGATGTGTAATACATTAATAGTTCTGTTGATTTGACTGTACCCTAAGACTACAGTCAATCCAGAATGAAGATGTTTAATACCTTAATAGTTCTGTAGATATGACTGTACCCTAAGACTACAGTCAATCCAGAATGTAGATGTGTAATAACTTAATAGTTCTGTAGATATGACTGTACCCTACGACTACAGTCAATCCAGAATGAAGATGTGTAATACCTTAATAGTTCTGTAGATTTGACTACCCTAAGACTACAGTCAATCCAGATTGAAGATGTCTAATACCTTAATTGTTCTGTAGATATGACTGTACCCTAAGACTAGTCAATCCAGAATGTAGATGTTTAATACCTTAATAGTTCTGTAGATATGACTGTACCCTAAGACTACAGTCAATCCAGAATGTAGATGTTTAATACCTTAATACTTCTGTAGATTTGACTGTACCCTAAGACTACAGTCAATCCAGAATGAAGAGGTTTAATACCTTAATAGTTCTGTAGATTTGACTGTACCCTAAGACTACAGTCAATCCAGAATTAGGATGTTTCATACCTTAATAGTTCTGTAGATTTGACTCAGACTGTACCCTAAGACTACAGTCAATCCAGAATGAAGATGTTTCATACCTTAATAGTTCTGTAGGTATGACTGTACCCTAGGACTACGGTCAATCCAGAATGAAGATGTTTAATACCTTAATAGTTCTGTAGATTTGACTGTACCCTAAGACTACAGTCAATCCAGAATGTAGATGTTTAATACCTTAATAGTTCTGTAGATTTTACTGTACCCTAAGACTACAGTCAATCCAGAATGAAGATGTTTAATACCTTAATAGTTCTGTAGATTTGACTGTACCCTAAGACTACAGTCAATCCAGAATGAGGATGTGTAATACCTTAATAGTTCTGTAGATTTGACTCAGACTGCCCTAAGACTACAGTCAATCCAGAATGAAGATGTTTAATACCTTAATAGTTCTGTAGATTTGACTGTACCCTAAGACTGCAGTCAATCCAGAATGAAGATGTTTAATACCTTAATAGTTCTGTAGATATGACTGTACCCTAAGGCTACAGTCAATCCAGAATGAAGATGTGTAATACCTTAATAGTTCTGTAGATATGATTGTACCCTAAGACTACAGTCAATCCAGAATGAAGATGTGTAATACCTTAATAGTTCTGTAGATTTGACTACCCTAAGACTACAGTCAATCCAGATTGAAGATGTCTAATACCTTAATTGTTCTGTAGATATGACTGTACCCTAAGACTACAGTCAATCCAGAATGTAGATGTTTAATACCTTAATACTTCTGTAGATTTGACTGTACCCTAAGACTACAATCAATCCAGAATGAGGATGTGTAATACCTTAATAGTTCTGTTGATTTGACTGTACCCTAAGATTACAAGCAATCCAGAATGAGGATGTGTAATACCTTAATAGTTCTGTTGATTTGACTGTACCCTAAGACTACAGTCAATCCAGAATGAAGATGTTTAATACCTTAATAGTTCTGTAGATATGACTGTACCCTAAGACTACAGTCAATCCAGAATGTAGATGTGTAATACCTTAATAGTTCTGTAGATATGACTGTACCCTAAGACTACAGTCAATCCAGAATGAAGATGTGTAATACCTTAATTGCTCTGTAGATATGACTGTACCCTAAGACTACAGTCAATCCAGAATGAAGATGTTTAATACCTTAATAGTTCTGTTGATTTGACTGTACCCTAAGACTACAATCAATCCAGAATGAGGATGTGTAATACCTTAATAGTTCTGTTGATTTGACTGTACCCTAAGACTACAGTCAATCCAGAATGAAGATGTTTAATACCTTAATAGTTCTGTAGATATGACTGTACCCTAAGACTACAGTCAATCCAGAATGTAGATGTGTAATACCTTAATAGTTCTGTAGATATGACTGTACCCTAAGACTACAGTCAATCCAGAATGAAGATGTGTAATACCTTAATAGTTCTGTAGATTTGACTACCCTAAGACTACAGTCAATCCAGATTGAAGATGTCTAATACCTTAATTGTTCTGTAGATATGACTGTACCCTAAGACTAGTCAATCCAGAATGTAGATGTTTAATACCTTAATAGTTCTGTAGATATGACTGTACCCTAAGACTACAGTCAATCCAGAATGTAGATGTTTAATACCTTAATACTTCTGTAGATTTGACTGTACCCTAAGACTACAGTCAATCCAGAATGAAGAGGCTTAATACCTTAATAGTTCTGTAGATTTGACTGTACCCTAAGACTACAGTCAATCCAGAATTAGGATGTTTCATACCTTAATAGTTCTGTAGATTTGACTCAGACTGTACCCTAAGACTACAGTCAATCCAGAATGAAGATGTTTCATACCTTAATAGTTCTGTAGGTATGACTGTACCCTAGGACTACGGTCAATCCAGAATGAAGATGTTTAATACCTTAATAGTTCTGTAGATTTGACTGTACCCTAAGACTACAGTCAATCCAGAATGTAGATGTTTAATACCTTAATAGTTCTGTAGATTTGACTGTACCCTAAGACTACAGTCAATCCAGAATGAAGATGTTTAATACCTTAATAGTTCTGTAGATTTGACTGTACCCTAAGACTACAGTCAATCCAGAATGAGGATGTGTAATACCTTAATAGTTCTGTAGATTTGACTCAGACTGCCCTAAGACTAGTCAATCCAGAATGAAGATGTTTAATACCTTAATAGTTCTGTAGATTTGACTGTACCCTAAGACTGCAGTCAATCCAGAATGAAGATGTTTAATACCTTAATAGTTCTGTAGATATGACTGTACCCTAAGACTACAGTCAATCCAGAATGAAGATGTTTAACACCTTAATAGTTCTGTAGATATGACTGTACCCTAAGACTACTGTCAATCCAGAATGAAGATGTGTAATACCTTAATTGTTCTGTAGATACGACTGTACCCTAAGACTACAGTCAATCCAGATTGAAGATGTCTAATACCTTAATGGTTCTGTAGATATGACTGTACCCTAAGACTACAGTCAATCCAGAATGTAGATGTTTAATACCTTAATAGTTCTGTAGATATGACTGTACCCTAAGACTACAGTCAATCCAGAATGAAGATGTGTAATACCTTAATAGTTCTGTCCTTAATAACTTCTTCTATGTTAACTTCTTGTTGTACTAATCGCAACTGCAGAAAAAAAAAAAATTTAAGTAATGACAAAATATTTAATCTATAAAATAAATAGAACGCTACTTCAAAGAGTTGAAATTTTTACTATATGAATTATCCAAGAACATGACTTTATAACTTCAAGATTATGAGGATTGGCTGTGCTACATATTTTTTTTGCTATTAGGAAAATTTTCTTTTCTTAAATTATGGATTTTTTTTAAATACAATGAATGTAAGCAACTTGGTAAATTTTGAAATTGATAAGGCCAAAATAAAAATATAGTTTGTTTGACCAAACGCGACCGACCCAAAAAAATCCTGCCGAGTGAAATTATTTTTTTGCTATAAAATTTCGATTTTTTTTTTAATTTCCGGATTTTCAACGTGTCCGCAGGTTCCGTATAAAATATTAGTTTTACAGGTTAAATCACTTTCGCGCTTACAACAACACTACAAAATCCTTGCCGGGAAGCGCTTAAGTGATATCCTCAGCATTTATCATTATATATTGAAACCACGTGAAATCGGAAATGGCAGACAGTTATTTTACACTGTCTTCATCTGTTGTAGTCAAAACTGACAATAAAGTGAAACCGATTGTGTCAAACAGACTCTACAGATTTAACAACAAAAAAACGTGGAATGACGTCTTCGATGAGGTGACAGACCCCGATGAATTGGACTTGAAAAAGACGGACCAAATTTTAGTGACAGTCTCGGACAGAGCTGGACAAACATTTGAGCCCAACATAGAAGAATCTGGTGCTCCAAAAAAAAAAAAAAAAAAAAAGAATTTGCCTACCTACCTACCCATACCCAAAAGTCATGGTTCGGGTTTGGGCAAACTGAAATATTTTTAAGGATGGCCTAAGATAAATTATAAATTGCAGGGCTCACCAGACTTGCAAAACACAGGGAGACTTGACTTCTCCGTCAAAGAACATGAGGGAGAAGTGAAGGCATGACAAGGAGACTTCTAACAGCTTCATAGAGACATATTTCCTAAAAAATGTGTTGTTTCTTCGCATCATTTAAAAAGTGTACCTTTGCTATCTTGTTGATATCCTTCATATTTAACTTTAAATTCATGTTTTGTACTTGTATTATTGTTGTTGGTCTTATATTTGTTGATTTTAGATTTTATTCGTTTCGCATTGAAATCTGTAAACTATATATTACATCAAAATGTGAGTTCCTTCCCTTGTTTTCAAAAAAATGCTGCCATGTTTAAAACTTGACAAGTTGATTTGTTTACCTTTGAAAAGGCTACCAATAATTCAAGTTGTGTTAAAATAATAAAAAATATAACACAATCCAACAACCAATATTGTTTATTTTTAGATTTGGGATTTGACTTTCAACTGGAATTTCGTCAGTACAAATTTAGAAATTGGCCATGATTCTTTTGTCTCAACAAGTTAAACTTTCTTTATTGCTGGAATAAAGCCTTTTTTCTCTCTCACTCTTATATATTTCCATATTTATTACAATTGCTTTGTCAAACAGCTTTACCATAAAGTGCAGATTATTTGCAAGAAAGGAGAGACTTGCAAAAAGAAACAAGACGACTTTAATTTCGCTTTGGAGTCTAGAGAGGGCGACTTCAGCTGATGTATATGGCGAGAATTTCACCCACTTCGCCTTGTTTGGTGAGCCCTGAAATTGATATTTTTCTACTTTGTTTTCAGACTTACCTTTTTTTGTTCATTCCTAAGATTTCTTGTTAAAGAATGATTATCTATATCTTTTTGCTGTTCCTGTTTCCGATGGTTTACTCGGTCTGATGTTTCTTTCATACATTTATTTATAATAGTATGTCTCTGTTCATGCGAGTCATTTAACTGAAATTAAATTGATTATTAAAATAGATCTATTCCAACATCTAGATAATGATACAGAGCTGTCGAAAATCGTCGGACCTATCGGACCGTCGGACAAAATATTGACTAGGTCTGATTTAAACTACTTCGCGTCAGACCCGATGTACGGAGCAAGTTTTCAGTAACTTGGGACCGACAAAACGCTTGAAAATGACCGGCATCATTACTTACTTTCGCTTCTCAAACTTGTCGTTGTTTACAATCTCCGATTTTTGTTTATTTTTGCCTATATAATCAAATTTTGACTTCACATTGAAGAGTTTGACTACTAAATGTGTAACCGATTCCAGACGGACGTGCATCGATTTTCCGGAAATTACGATTTTATTTAAAAAAAAAAAAATTGTTTTGGCAATAATTTTTTTTGACTGCGGCTTTTTTAAGGGTCGGTCGGTGAAAGGGGAAACAAACTTAATTTTAATTTAGGCCTAGGTTGTCAGTCATCCAATTGATTCGGTCCAGACCTAATGCTACTTATAAGAGGTAACACCTTGAAACATGTGCATAGCTAGCATTATTCAAACTTGGTATCTTTGTTTATTTCATACACAAGTCTATTGTATTGTATGTATATTTCCACATGTCACACACAAATGTGTTGTACTAACTTTGAGTATTCCCAGGCATCACTTGAAGCTGTAAACAAACCATTTTATGGATTTAGCAAGTATTGTGTAATTCAGTTGAAGTTGTAAAAAAAAATGTAGGTCCGGCAAATGCTTGATAGGTCTGACACATTGTCCACATCTGCCAGACCTATTGTCTGACAGACAGGAAAGAGATTTCGACAGCTCTGTGATATACGGTATATTGTATGTGAATTCAATTCAATTCAAATATTTTATTGAATAAAATGCATAAATTTAATTATACAATATCCAATGGGATTGTATGTGAACTTGCTTTCAGAATGAACAATATACATATGTCGTATCAAAATATCTAATAATAATTATTATACATTGTATGTAAAAAGAAAGCTTAAAGTGATGGCAGGGTTCTCAAAAAGAATTGAAGTAGGAGTCTCAATTTATAAAGTAAGGGGAGAGTTGAGTGATGGAGGCGCGAACCAAGTGCCGCAGGCGCAAGCGGGGGAGAGCCCGAGATGGGGGTTCCCCCCTCTCTGGTAGGCGGGGGTCCTCCGCCAGAAAATTTTGAAATTCTAGATTGTAGGAGATGCATTCTGAGCATATTTTGCCATTGAATTCTCCTAAAATTTTTGGTACTCTGAAAGACATTTTTTTTTGTAAAATATACTACATTGTTGTATCAGTTGCAGCTGGTGAAAAACAAGGTTATACAAAGCAATTTTCCAGGAAACTTTCATGACAAAATCAGCCTCAGAATATCTCTTCTGCAAGAAGAATTGAAAAATGTTGTAATATATAACTATAAATAACTAGGGGTCTCATATTTTAATCTGATTATTACTCTCACGTTGAATAATGAATGAAATCTCAAGGAATGTTGGCTTAAATCCAGTCCCAGTGAAACTTAACTTTTTTTAACAGGACAGAAGGTCCCGTGTAGATAAAAATTTCACTGGACCTTCAGTGCTTCCACAGGACCTCCTTTCTTTAAACATTTTTTTTTAAATTCACAGGACACAACGCCCAGTAATCTTTTCGTAATCATCAATTACCTGAAAAAATATTTTTGACTTGCAACAAAATTTATGCTTTACTACAAAAAATAGAATCGCGAGTGATGCTACCAAGCATAAATAGTAACGTTCTCGCTTTGAAAATTATCCGAAAACTTTAAATTACCGAAAAACCGTTAAATCTTCATCGATTTCCTTGCTTGTTTTTACTTTCCATAAAGGGATTTGGAATGTGACGACTGCACATCCTTCATGAGCAAATACTCCACTCGGAACGCTTCGCGCATCTATATACTTGAACCAAGTGGAATGTCCGGAGTTCCCACCGTGATGTCACCGGGAGTTAGATATATTTAGAAAATGGTGGATTTGTTAGTGTTCGGTTGATTGCAGTAGTAAAAGTAATCGATAAGAAGATATAGATCAACAAAACGCTATAATGACAATTCACATAAACATAAAAATTGTTGGAAAACCCATGCTCGATAATTTTTAACCGGCGAAAATGTGAAAGTAAATGGCGAAATTGCTGGTCTCCAGCACATTTTGAGAACCCTGGATGGTAAACAATTCCACCGATATCAACAAAACGAACAATCATCTCTCACTTCAACTCATTAATAAAAAATAAAAAGACCATGACATATAATGTTGGAAATCAAGATCATGGCTTAGGACAGCAACAAAAATCAGGCTGGGTGTAACCAGTTAAAATTAAAAGGATTTAAACTCTTCCCTCTTGATAATTGAATAATATATTTAACATACATGTATGTGGTAGAGAAGCATTCAAACAAATAATTGGTTGTTTACTAACCCAGGACACAGTTATTATAGCATGATAATGAATCAAATTACACAATTTCCTTGTTTGCGCCTGCGCCGGGTGCCGCACGAACTAAAATTTGTCAACAATTTTTTTCTGAAATACTTGTTTAAAGGCATCATTTTCATCAACTTTTGGCTGGAAACATTTGATAACTAGCTATTGTCAACACTACAACACAAAAGAGTTAAAGGGAAACTTCGCGATTTTTTACATGTTAGCTAAATATGTTCCTGGTGATATAAAATACATATTCACCAAGTTTTATCGACATATTTCCACAAATAACGAAGCAAATCGCAAATTTGTAATTTTAATTTCTAATTTTTCAACTAGCTTGTGACGTTTTAAGCCAAAAATGCATTGTGGGTAATTCGCTTCATTTAAAGCACTCAGAGGACTGTAATTTAAATCTAATAACCGTTGGAAAATTAAATACTGAAGTGAACAGCTACGTACTTTTTTGACAAACAACTATTTTAAATGAACAAAATGTTTCATTTCCTTTATATTTACAACGGAAAGAGTGTTTTATAACAGTCACCTATATTCGCTATATATCGGATCCCTTTTACAATTATGTTCATTTTGTTTTACTGCTAATGTGCTGAAAAATATAATGGATAATTTTGACAATGCGTAACTTGTGTATTGATTGCTAGATTCTGTTTTAATCCCTTTTTTATAATTATTATTCGGCATGCTGTTTACTGTTATTTTGATCTCCGCATCTAGATGTCCGCTTGTGTGTTTTCTAGCCGGAGGGTAAAATTATACAGGTGTAAAATTCAAGGTGACCGGATTAATAAAATGGGAATTTGAATACACACTATTTGCTTTCCAAGACGAGTTGGTAGATCGTTTATTATCTATTAAAGATAAAATATTCTTAAAACATTAGAATAAATATAATGTTGAAATAACAGGAACAATTTATGTTTTAGATGATAAAAAAGTATACACCATCCATGAAATTATAAGTTTTCATTATGAGAGGCGCCAAATTGGCCTAACTACATGTATATATAGCTGTCTCATCATAATAATTTAACGATCGATGTTCATAAAAATGTTTTAATTTTAATATTAAATAAAAAGATTTAGGCCTAAACGCTTAGAAATGAATTTTTCTTTTTAACAATAAAAAAAAATGATTATGATTTTACTCAATCATTATTTTAACAGTCGGTGTTCATAAAAAATGTTTTAATTAATTTAATTTTAATCAAAGGATTATGATTTTACTCAATCATTATTTTAACAGTCGGTGTTCATAAAAGATGTTTTAATTAATTTAATTTAATCAAATGATTATGATTTTACTCAATCAATATTTCTTTACTTTTCTTTTGTTCAACGCGTGTTGTTTGTTTGGGAACATTTCTATATAAAGCCCCAAAATTAACGTTATATGGTTGCGAGGTCTGGGGATTTGGCAAAAATGAAGTACTAGAACGAGTTCACTTGAAATTCTGCAAAATACTTTTAAATTTAAAGTCCTCTACTCCAAACTATATGGTTTATGGTGAGCTAGGCAGGTATCCAATTGATATTGATATAAAAGTAAGGACAATTTCATACTGGGCAAGACTTTTAAGTGGTAAGCAGGCTAAATTTTCAAATGTATTTTATAGGCTTTCTAGAAATTTGAATGAAAATGGTGATACTAATTTAAACTGGGTTTATTTTATCAGAACAATTCTAAATGAGTGTGGATTTACATATATATGGGAAACAGAAAATGTTAATAATAAAGAATGGTTAGAATGTGTTGTGAAACAGCAATTGTTAGATCAGTTTGTACAGAATTGGCAAACATCTCTGTCAGATTCTTCAAAAGCATTAAATTATAGGATTTTTAAAACCAAATTCGAATTCGAGGAATATTTCAATATTTTAAATATAGGTGATGCAATCAGACTGTGTAGATTTAGGACAACAAATCACTATCTACCGATTGAAACCGGTAGATGGAGAGAAAACAGGTACTGTAATTTATGTAATTGTCAGAAATTAGGCGATGAATACCACTATGTTTTAGAGTGTTCCTCTTTAAACGATAAACGCAAGCAGCTTCTTCCAAAATATTATATGAAAAGACATAATGTTGTCAAATTCTGTGAACTTCTATCTCCCAAAAAACAATCGCTGTTACGAAAATTATGTATATTTAACAAACATATCAATAATGTCTTTTGTACTCCTGGCTTACCCACTGTTGTTCCTTAACCTATGTATATTTTGTAAAAAGTCTTGTTATGTTATTATTATGTTGTTATTTTTCTCTGTACCATTGTATTTGGCTGTATGAGAATAAAGATATATACAGTTATACAATGTAGCTTAAATATGTCGAGCTCAGGTACGGAAAGTGACTAGCGCCTCAAGTGATGTAGATTTCGACGACTATGGGGTGTTTGGTTACCAACTTGAACCAGAATATACGGAAGAAGAACTCAGACAAATGGAAGAGGCAGCGAGTGCCCAACGTCGGGAAATCGAGAACAACCCACGTCAGAACGACACAAATTTGATATCCACTGATATTCATTTAGACAAAGTTCGGAAGAGATCATGATTATGAGCGGTATAAACAGATGAAGGGCAGTCAAAAATTAAAAAGAGATTAGGCCACACCAAATTTACTTCTTGTTCTTCGGATTTTGTGCTAAAAACGTTGTCCAGAGCGAGCAAGTGATTTAAAAATGTTAATTTCTTTTCCTTTTTTTGCTTGTCATTTTTGATGAGCGAAACGTAAAATATTATGCGAAAAATATATTTCTTATATTTTTCATGTATTTTCAGAAGCGAGAGACCATATTTTAATATTAAATATTTTATTCTTCAATAAATTAAGGCAAATAATTCCTGAAGTAAGAAGTGAAATGCGGGATTTACTTATTTTTATCTTCATTTTGAAAACGACAGGTACATTCACACTGGTTCACTCAGCAGGGTACCTAATATTGCGTAATGAGTTTAGGTCCACACAGGAAATCGCCAGGCAGAATATACAAGTGTCATTTTACATCCGGTCGACGGGCCTCTGACCGAATACCTGAATACATGTGTCACAATATTTGGCAATAATCAGAAATGCAATGCACATTTTGTGACCCGTTATCTAACTAAAATTTTACCCCTAAGGGTTGAAGGCTTGTACAAAGAATATATACAAACAACGTACACAAGTCAAATAGACAAAAACATAATAAGAACAGAAAATAAAATGAAAACAAATTACGCTACCCGTGAATAGAATAGCAGATGCAATACACATTTTAAAGGTTCTAATAGGTGATCAAAATACACGACCCTGATCACGTTGAAGTATACATTAAGAATGGGTGCATATTAATGCACACTGCTGGATCAAGGGGGTGTTCGACAATTTAGTAAAATTCGTGTATAAATTGGGTAAAAATTGACAAACAAGAGCCTGGCACCCTGTTTTCAAAACTGCTGGATCCGCACCTAATGCAGCAATGATTCATGGGCTATTTTCACAAAAAATCTTAAGATTACCATTGATCGTAAGCTAAATTGAATTGTTCATTTTTATCTTGATTTTTTTGTGCCCCATCAGAATGATGTAGCAACAACCAAAATTATGAAATAAAGCAGGGTTAACAGGGCAGGGTAGAAATTCTTCTTGCAAAATAGACAAAAACCATTCGTATGCAATTTTTCCTTATAGAAATAGAAATTAAAATTAGTTTATTAACCAAATCAGGGCCCCAGGAGGGCATATACAAATAACAATTATGATTGATACACAACAACAATACATCAAACTAAATATTCGCGTGAAATATCAATAATTGTGATGAACAAATTTTTTATGAATATTCTGAGATTAATCAGAAGGGTCCACCAGTTCGAAAGACGTGATTAAAATAAACAAAATATGTTACGCTTTGTTTTTGTATAATAAACTTATTTATAATACTCATCGTCTGTAATTGTCAAATGAAATCTATTACAAATTATATGTTTACATAATCCTCTCAATTGTATGGCTTCATACCCTGTAACTTTCTGTGCTTTTAGCTTATGCGTATCTTTATTGTAGTGCATGCACGATCGATTACAAAGTGCGATCTTACTGAATAATGTCATTAAACCAATTTTGCCCCGTAGTATAGGCCTTTTTGGAATTTTTTTTAACGAATTCAGGGCATTGTTCCGATGTCCGTTCTTTTTTTAACTTAATTTCGTAGTTCTTCAATTTTGGAAAAAAATCTTTTGTAAATGTGTCTCATTAAAGCCATATCGACACTGAATGAGGACCCTGGTTTGTCACGCTTGTTTTGGGGCGTGGTGGTATTTAGACGTCACGTGATACTTGGTATTGAGATGCTATCAAAATGGTGACTTCCATGTATCGTTGACAGAATTTTAAAATCGATTTCATACCCTTATCCAACATAATAAAACGCTAATACACATATAAATATCCATATTTATACATCAGGAAAAACATATAAAAAAATATTTTTTTTGCGAAGTTTCCCTTTAAATAGTTTTCAAAATAAGAGTTTTGAACAGTTGTGTAAATTTTCACAGCTGATACTCCCTACAAATACCACTTCCGGTATAAACAAAACACATGGTTTTCAGACATCGATTACTACAAGGTGAAATTATTTAATACTAATAAATATTACTTATTTACTTTTCTATTCATATATTAATTTGCTCATTTGTCTTGTCAATCATTTACCTCGTGGGAAGCACACGAGTCCAGTCATAACCTGCATATTGTGTCTAACATTTGTGTACTTGTCAATGTGTTGTCATTACTAACAAACCAATAAATATTTATCATTTTGAAAACCATGAACATATTAGTCATAGTATTCATCATATTAGCTGTGTGTAAGAACTTAACACAGATTGAAAATGTATCACAAAATATTGTACATGCAGAGATAAAATGCCCACATGACCATTTAGCTTATTTGTTTTCTTACCAATCATATCAGTATACTAACCATAATGTTTGTTTATACTATTGGTTATATCATTCTTCCAAAGTAAGATACCTAAACAAAACTTTTAGACCCACAATGAAGAACCATCATCTTCTTATCAAACTATTATTAAGTGGGCAAGTAGAACTCAACCCAGGACCTAGGTCACCCAGGTGGCCTTGTGGTTCCTGTGGTAAAAATGTCAATTGGAGCTGTAAGGCCCTTGAATGTGATACATGTAAAACCTGGTATCATACTGACTGCCAAAGTGGTATGGACACCACAATGTACAATCTAATGGATATCAGTAATTTATCATGGAACTGTATAAAGTGTGGACTGCCAAATTTTGGTAGCTCATTCTTTTACCAAACTGAGTTGTCTTCTTTTTTCAACAAACAACACATACCATGCTCTGAGTGAAATTGATAGTCCAGGAAAGTCACATGCTTGTTCCTCACCTATTGCACACCAGGCAAAGAAAGGTAGTTCAGAAATCAAAGTAAAAAATAGAATACAGAGACCATTAAAAATTGTAAATATAAATTTTCAATCTATAAAAAACAAAAAACCAGAACTAGACATATTATTAGACACAACAAAACCTGATGTTATAATTGGTACAGAAACCTGGTTAGATTCAACAATATCCTCATATGAATACTTCCCACAAGATCAGTATACTGTTTACAGGACCGATAGTCCACCAAACAAACAAGGTCTGAGTCATGGTGGTGTACTTATAGTTGTGACAAATGAATTCCTTTCAAATGAAGCCAAGGAACTGAAAACAAACTGTGAAATGGTATGGGCTGAACTGACAATATCAAATGCAAGAAAATATCAAATATGTGCGTATTATAGACCACATTCAGATGATGATATTTCTCTTGAGCCTTTGAGTCAGTCACTCAGTAGAATCAACCCTAGCTCAAAATCAGTCATCATTGTTGGAGGAGATTTTAACCTTGGTCATATGGATTGGGAAACCTTAAGTGTATTCCCAGGAAAACCAAATCAAAAACAACATCAACAGTTTTTAGATATAATAAATGACAATTCGCTTACTCAAGTAGTTAATAAAACAACACGCAAAGTGAAAAAAAATAAAACATTAGATCTTATTTTAACAAATTACCCAGCGACAGTAAATAAAGTAGAAACATTGCCTCCCATTACTGACCATGACATTGTTTATATAGAATGTATAACTTCTTTAAGAAGATGCCAACCAAAACCAAGAAAAATATTTAAATACTCCAAAGCAAATTGGGAAAATATAAACAAAGACTTGGGTAAATTAGAGAAAGAAATAAAAGATAAATACACAGACTCTGATGTCAACACAATCTGGAACTTACTAAAAAATGAAATACACCGATCAGTGACAGAAAACATCCCTCAGAAAATGCTTAAACATCGAAAGAACCTTCCATGGATAACTAATGAAATAAAAACAAAAATGTCAAAATACAAAAAGAAATATAAAAAATACAAACTTAGTGGCAAGTGTAAAGATTCTAATCTTAAACAAATGAAAGCAAACATACAAAAAGAACAGAGAACAGCATATTGGCATTACATAGAAAAAATGATATGTAATATACCAGTTGACATGACAAAACACCAACATCCTCAAAGTTTCCAAAAAATCTATTTTCTTACATAAAGAGTCAAAAATCTGAAAGTTCAAACATAGCAACATTACGACAAAATGGTCAATTACATTCTGACACTAAAACTAAAGCAAACATTCTTAATGAACAATTTCAAAAGGCATTTACACCAGCAACTGATGACCCAATACCAAACAAAGGGCAAAGTCAATATCCACAAATGCCTAATATTATCATCACTGAAAATGGAATTAATAAGTTGTTACAAAATATAAATATCCACAAAGCATCTGGACCAGATAATATACATGGCAGAATACTTAAAGAGTGCACTACACAAATAGCACCTATCTTAACCACATTATTTAGTTTGTCTCTCAAAACCGGTAGGATTCCAGATGATTGGAGATATGCTAGTGTCTGTCCTGCATTTAAAAAAGGTGATAAAAACAACCCTATAAATTATAGACCGATCTCACTTACATGTATCATATGCAAACTTTTAGAACATGTTATAACAAGCAGTATCATGAAACATCTAGAATACAATAATATATTATACGATCTTCAGCACGGGTTCAGATCATCCCGTTCTTGTGAAACACAACTTGTATCATTCATTCAAGACCTGGCCAAATCATCAGATAAAAACATCCAAACTGACCTCATAATAATGGACTTCGCTAAGGCTTTCGACAAAGTGTCACATAAACATCTCATGTACAAAATCAGCTACTATGGTATAAACTGCAACGCTTTTCACTGGATAAAAGACTTTCTTACAGACAGAACACAAACGGTTATCCTTGAGGGAGAAACATCTAACAAAATACCTGTAACATCTGGTGTCCCTCAAGGAACAGTACTTGGACCTATATTATTTCTCATATTCATAAACGATCTAGCAGAATACATCCAACACAGCACTCTCCGTTTATTTGCAGACGACAGCATCATATACAAACAAATAAAAAACAAAGAAGATGCAATAAAACTCCAACAAGACCTCGATGCTGCAGGTAAATGGGAACAAGACTGGTTCATGCACTTCCACCCAGACAAATGCACAGTAGTAAGTGTAACACAAAAGCGGAAAACAATATCGCATACATATCAATTGCATGGGCACACACTAGAGAAAGCTGACTCTGCAAAATATTTAGACATTACCATTCAGAATAACTTAAAGTGGGACAAACATATCAACACCATAACAGCTAAAGCTAATCAGTCACTAGGATTCATTAAAAGAAATTTAAAAGTACATTCACCAGCCATCAAAGAACATGCATTCAAAGCTTTAGTCCGACCGAAATTGGAATATTGTAACACCATTTGGGACCCACACACACAACAGCAAAAACTTCAAATTGAAAAAATTCAACGGAGAGCAGCCCGCTATGTCAGTAACAGGTACCACAATACAAGCTCTGTAACAGATATGATGTCTGACTTAAATTGGGCCCCATTTGAGGTGCGCCGCATAAGGTACAGACTCATATTCTTTTACAAAGTCATACACCACTTAGTTGCCATACCATATTCAAACCTATTAATTCCAGTTGACACCAGAACCAGACACACAAATCCAAATTCATTCAGGCACATACAGACATCAAAAGACTGCTACAAATACTCGTACTTCCCCAGGTCTATCACACTTTGGAATCAACTGCCTACAACATTTACCACTGCAGACACAGTTGACGGTTTCAAGAGCATGATCCCAGTATCTGCCTTGATTCCAATTTTCACACCATAATCACTCATACTCATAGTAGTTATCAAATGTATATAGTTTTAACCTTTGATTCATTGTTTATTGTACATATGTTAACTTATGTATTAACTAAATTTAATACGGCGCTCGGCCAATAATCTTCAGTAGTGAAGAACGGCCAGAAATGTAAAGAAGAAGAAGAAGCAGCTCATTAAACTGTCATTCTCCATGAAAATGCAGCTACTTTTATCAGCGGTTTTTTGTTGACACAAGTGAACATGTCAGTCTACTAAGAGCCTGAATTGTGAAGTCCCTGGAAAACAACAAATGAATATGGATGACCATTCAGATCAGGTATTTTCTATTATAAAAAGACATTCATTACATTATTTTCAATACTCACTTGTTCATAAAAACTTTTACACTTTTCTGTTATGTCTAAATTTTTAGCAAAGTAATCTGTGGGTATTGCGTCATTTAATTCATAAATTATTTTGTCATCAATAGCCCTCATTTTCTTTAAATGGTCCTGAAAAACAAAGCATACATGAATTATATCAAAGTAATTATTTGTCAAATATGGACCGAGTCTGACCGGCTATTCTCAAGACCTAAGGTTATAGGTACTATAGTAGGTTAAAAGCCACCCTCCGCTAACTGTGTTAGTGGATACCTCTTTGGTCCAAGAGTTATTTGGTATAAAGACTAAAGTAAAGTGTTTACTTATATAAAGTGAAGGTACTACGATAAAATCCAATCATAGACATTGCATTTTTCAGATATAAATTATGGTCCAATTAATTTTAAAAAATCGAGAAAAAATAAAGCAAAGCCTCCTTAAGTGGCTTAACGCAATAACGGTAACAAAGTCAAAGGGGAGTGTTGTGAATGTTGTGGGACCGGAAGTGGCGAAGATATAAAGCCAGCCTTAATCGGCTGAGCCAGTGAAGTACTTCTTTGGCTCAGAAGGTTAGAGCGCTGGCTGGAGGCCAACGTATTTGTCGAGGTATTCCCAGTCCCAGGTAGCAGGGCTACTACAATGGTACTGCGGGTGACCGCTACAGGCAAGGGAAGAGTTTAGATGAGAATTCGATGAGATTGACCTCCTGTGGCGGACCCACAAGATGAAACACCCTCCTAGAAGAAAAGGGGGGAGAGTGTTGTGGGACCGGAAGTGGCGAAGATATAAAGCCAGCCTTAATCGGCTGAGCCAGTGAAGTACTTCTTTGGCTCAGAAGGTTAGAGCGCTGGCTGGAGGCCAACGTATTTGTCGAGGTATTCCCAGTCCCAGGTAGCAGGGCTACTACATGAATTTGAACTTTGTTATTGTAAAAGCAAGCAAGAGCTTATGGTATGGTATGAAATAGCGTAGATTCAAAATATTGTATTGAACTTAAACCAGTGGTGACGTTAGTTCACAACTTCACATGAACCTTTAAACTTGGAAGCAGTTTAAAATCAGAATGATGAAACTTTCATCGAAACTGAAAGCCGAAAGGTCAAACAGTAGTATAAAGAAAAATCACATAACAGCTTTTTGATAGACAAAATTTTGTATATACGTGTCAATTCATTATGTTTTCGTTTTATGACAGATAAAGTTGTAACACAAATCTCACTTGAAACTGTAGATAGTCTTCGCATGAAAAATGTTGCCCGTCCATACCGGTGTTACTGGGGGCCGCCATATTTAATCACGCTCACTTCTCCTCCAAACGGTAATAATGAAAATTTGAAAATTACAGTTTAAATGTGTACATCCATATTTTTGAGAGGTTGAAAACATTCGCGATAGATAGTGATACTAATATATTTTTTCTCTATTCGTAAAGAAAATGACTTTATATTGAATGGATTAATGCGCATGCTTGAATCTCAATGGTGGAAGAAAGCCGGAGAAAGAAAACAACTTTATTTGACCATTTTCCCAGTAAAATCTTGACAACTGATTGATGCCTGTCGAAGTAAATAGAAATTTGATATTGAAATTATAAGTATCAAAGGTTTTTGTACGTACGAACCGGATGTTTATTCAAATTGAACATCTAAAAAATCAGCTGATCTGCAGCCAAATGTTATCCTATTCCTAACGTAGAGAAATTAAATGATACTGAGAAATTTATCTGGCTAATGAGTAGTGAAAATCAAAATGTACTGAAAGAGTTGGTAAAAATGATAAAAATATTACCAAATGAAAGAAATACTCTGTTAATGGGTTAACTGTAGCTTTACTCTATGATTGACTTGATAAGTAGCCCTACCTAGGGCTAGACCTAGTCCGAGATTCCTCTGTCGTTTAACGGCATTGATAAAGTTGCTTGTAGCCGTTCAACGACAGAGCGTGCTATATACGGAAAACAGCGGATTTGCTTCTCCAACTCTGGGTCAGCACATTTCCACGTTTCATGGCTATCGGATTTTATTTTCTATCATAAACCTTATATAAATCGCTTCACCAATCATTTTTCTATTCATTCATAAACATCTTACCCTCAGAAAGTGGTGTTACACTCCATTACAGCACGATTTTGCCTTAGATCCTATGATTTTGACATTTGTCTTCCATTTTTCAAACATTTGTCACGTGACTACGAGAAAACTACGATTACCGCAATGTATCATGGGAGATGATTTGCATATAAACAAACAAACAAATATTTTTATTGCCAATCATAGGCGCCTGTTAAGGCAGAACAATTAACATAAAATTTAATACAGTTGATTATATTGATTGATAATGATTTTAACAGCAAATTTAGTGAATAACAGATAACCATAAGAAAAAAAAAATGTAGTACCTTGTCCAAAAACAAAAAGGGGGAACGTAACACATGCTCTTTCCGAAGCCCGTTGGTAACACTCTGCCATTGAATCTTTTCTTTCCAACACATTCTGTATTATTTCCTTCTGCTCTGCTTTGATCTGTAGATGGACTGTTTGTCCTGCAGAATATGCTTAAATGTATCGTCTTCCATGTGATTTGAATGTTGTTTACCTATGCAAATAATGCTCCAAATAATTTGGCACGCTGCATTAATTAGCTCCCATCATGCAATGCGTTGCTGTCATCATTCAGTTAGTATCGCGAGATCACGTGTGTAGATTCGAAAATGGAAGTTAAATGGCGGAATAATAGGATCTAAGGCAAAATCGTGCTGTAATGGAGTGTAACACCACTTTATGAGGGTAAGATGGTTATGAATGAATAGAAAAATGATTGGTGAAGCGATTTATATAAGGTTTATGATAGAAAATAAAAATCCGATAGCCACGAAACGTGGAAATGTGCCGATCCTATGGCTGGTGAGGCAAATTCGATGGTTTCCGTATATAGCACCCTCTGTCGTTGAACGGCTACAAGCAACTTTATCAATGCCGTTAAACGACAGAGGAATCTCGGACTAGGCTAGACCTTGATGGCTTAAATAGTTTATGTTATTTAAATTCATGTATTGTATACATAGTGCCAGGAGTGTGTCTTCTCCATATACATGTACATGTTAGGGATCGATCATTGATCTGTGTGCCTCCTAATTAATAAATGTAACTTGATATAAATGGCATTAATCATATAAATCATTCCAATCATTGTAACTAAATTTATTGTGATGATTCTGCTCAATCTTGGGTGCTGTGATTAGCAATAAAATCTTTTGTATTGTATTGTGTTAAAATGAAATTTTATGAATATTAAGAGTACACAACTTTTCCATTTAATTCGAAAATATTCTACAAGAAATGTTCTGACCAATATTCCGAACTTGTCAGTAGCTTTATTTACTATCATCAAAATGATCTAAACAGTTAGACAACAAGAAGACGCAACTAACAACACACTGCCATTGTAAAGGGACTTGTTTGCCAACGGTTTTACCACAAAAATTTGAAATTTTATCAATAAAAAACCTCAGTTGTTGTAATTTTACTATCCACATATCTTCTCTGTCAATGCATGTAAAAACGGACATGAATGCAACACACATACTATATTATTTATTCCAGCACTTTTATTACGAAAAGGATGTCACCATTTGATTCAGTGCATATTGCTCTACTATATTATTATTATTGAAACCAAACAAATACTTACCTCTAGAACAGTTGTTTTCTTTCAGTCAATTTTAATTTTGAATGTTTTTTTTCCATCATGATCATACTAAAAAGAAAAATGTGTAGCGGTTGAAAATTATGTGTATTTAATTAAAATATGAAATATTTACCAAATGTTGGTATTTTATTACGACGGTTTAATAGACCTTTATACATTCTCATTTGATTCTAAAATTATACATTTATTTGTATCCCTTTTATTAGCCCACCTGACGCGAACCTTTTATTAGCTCACCTGACCCGAAAGTTCATTTTGGCGGATTCCCCACTGATTTGTTGTAGCTTTTATCGATTTAGAGATCTGAGAGGGCCAAAAATCTTTATTTTGATATTAATGCTAGACCCTATGTGCAAACAAATTTGAGTATAATTTGTAAATATGTTAACCTTGTAAAAAAACTCAGAGGATAATTTTATAACAAATATTTGTTACAACATTAAAATTTTGAGCAGATTATGGGGGAAAATATGTTATTTTCAGTGAATTTTGCATGAAAGAAGACACTTTTACCCGAATTAAAAAACTATTCAAGGGGTATGTATTTCTTGGTTTTATTATATTATTAAATTTTAATGTGTAGATGTCTGTTGATCATGCTAACACAGGGATATGTGTAGATGTCTGTTGATCATGCTAACACAGGGATACTTGTAGATGTCTGTTGATCATGCTAACACAGGGATACTTGTAGATGTCTGTTGATCATGCTAACACAGGGATACTTGTAGATGTCTGTTGATCATGCTAACACAGGGATACTTGTAGATGTCTGTTGATCATGCTAACACAGGGATACTTGTAGATGTCTGTTGATCATGCTAACACAGGATACTTGTAGATGTCTGTTGATCATGCTAACACAGGGATACTTGTAGATGTCTGTTGATCATGCTAACACAGGGATACTTGTAGATGTCTGTTGATCATGCTAACACAGGGATACTTGTAGATGTCTGTTGATCATGCTAACACAGGGATACTTGTAGATGTCTGTTGATCATGCTAACACAGGGATACTTGTAGATGTCTGTTGATCATGCTAACACAGGGATACTTGTAGATGTCTGTTGATCATGCTAACACAGGGATACTTGTAGATGTCTGTTGATCATGCTAACACAGGGATACTTGTAGATGTCTGTTGATCATGCTAACACAGGGATACTTGTAGATGTCTGTTGATCATGCTAACACAGGGATACTTGTAGATGTCTGTTGATCATGCTAACACAGGGATACTTGTAGATGTCTGTTGATCATGCTAACACAGGGATACTTGTAGATGTCTGTTGATCATGCTAACACAGGGATACTTGTAGATGTCTGTTGATCATGCTAACACAGGGATACTTGTAGAGATGTCTGTTGATCATGCTAACACAGGGATACTTGTAGATGTCTGTTGATCATGCTAACACAGGGATACTTGTAGATGTCTGTTGATCATGCTAACACAGGGATACTTGTAGATGTCTGTTGATCATGCTAACACAGGGTAACACAGGGATACTTGTAGATGTCTGTTGATCATGCTAACACAGGGATACTTGTAGATGTCTGTTGATCATGCTAACACAGGGATACTTGTAGATGTCTGTTGATCATGCTAACACAGGGATACTTGTAGATGTCTGTTGATCATGCTAACACAGGGATACTTGTAGATGTCTGTTGATCATGCTAACACAGGGATACTTGCAGATGTCTGTTGATCATGCTAACACAGGGATACTTGTAGATGTCTGTTGATCATGCTAACACAGGGATACTTGTAGATGTCTGTTGATCATGCTAACACAGGGATACTTGTAGAGATGTCTGTTGATCATGCTAACACAGGGATACTTGTAGATGTCTGTTGATCATGCTAACACAGGGATACTTGTAGATGTCTGTTGATCATGCTAACACAGGGATACTTGTAGATGTCTGTTGATCATGCTAACACAGGGATACTTGTAGATGTCTGTTGATCATGCTAACACAGGGATACTTGTAGATGTCTGTTTATCATGCTAACAAAGGGATACTTGTAGATGTCTGTTGATCATGCTAACACAGGGATACTTGTAGATATCTGTTGATCATGCTAACACAGGGATACTTGTAGATGTCTGTTGATCATGCTAACACAGGGATACTTGTAGATGTCTGTTGATCATGCTAACACAGGGATACTTGTAGAGATGTCTGTTGATCATGCTAACACAGGGATACTTGTAGATGTCTGTTGATCATGCTAACACAGGGATACTTGTAGATGTCTGTTGATCATGCTAACACAGGGATACTTGTAGATGTCTGTTGATCATGCTAACACAGGGATACTTGTAGATGTCTGTTGATCATGCTAACACAGGGATACTTGTAGCAATTTACTTTGATGAGTGCAGAAAACATTTCTGAAAGCTTTGGCTACTCCCACCATTGCAAGGATAGAAAATTTGAAAACTGGTACATGTAAGTCCCAACTGCCAGGAATGGATTGACTATTAAGAACTTTTAGTAATCTAGAATGAATGCAATGGGTACTGTACAATCATTTTATTTTGTAGATGTCTGCAGACGGAACAAGTCCAGCAAATCATAGACTTAAGTCGTATAAAAACAAAGCTTTAGACTCACAAGAGTTAAGAAGGAGAAGAGAAGAAGAAGGAATTCAACTTAGAAAACAGAAGAGAGATGAACAGGTATGTACCATTTATTTCCTCATCTATATTTACCAGAAATTTAAGATGTCTTCCTCTGCACGGTCTTTAAAAAAAAAAATTGATAGACATGTTAGAAGTTCAACATGGCCATCATCTAAGGATATACATGTAATTTAACATTTAAAATGTCTTTAAATTTTTCTTTAATCATATCTGTATGAAACCAATTAAGTTCCAACAATATGAAGAAAGATTACATTTTCTGTAATAGGACATTTATGACTGTGATCATATATATATATAAATGGTAGATTTTCATTACCCATCAAATAAATGACTTTAATGAGGACAGGGGTTTCAAAGTGGGCCGGTACTTTTACCCGTCTGAGATCGTGTATAGTACCGGCAGAAATTACTGAACCCCCCCAAAATTAGCGGTGGTGAAAACCACAAGTACGATGGTCGATAGGCTTGTAGAATATTGTTCATAAAAAATTAATGATCACGTCAATTGCTGAATTCTCGCATTCAAATCGAACAACTGCGTCATGACCAAGTTGATGGGATATTCCCTGTTTTAGAAATAACTACCTTAGAATCGTAAATAGCAGTTTGCGCATGCGGTAAATAGATATGTTTTCGCCCCAATATCTTTTCATCCTTGTGTAAAACTCGGACCGGAACAAAGCTGACATCATTTCAAAATAAAAAAATGACCGATTACAAATTATGTTCAAACACAATTTAGTGTAATCTTCAGTAATGTAAGTATGATCATTATGTATTATGAATATATGACTACACAATATTTTGTGCGATTTGTTTTATCCATTTAAAACCCAGGTTCGAATCATTCTAGGACGTACTGTCTTGTTGCTTAACTCTGTCCATATTGCTTAACTTCCGGTATACAAAAATAAAAATCTATGGTTAATTTATTTACATATTTTGACGGGGCCCTACCGCGGTTGTTCACAGAAATGAAAGTGTGCTGAAAAACATTTTTAAAAGGGGGTACAAGGAGAAAAGGGATAGAAAATTACTAGAAATCTTGAAAAAGGACCGAACATGGCTCAAATACGAATTACATTGTAATGTCAAAACGCCAAAATAATTTAACTTTTGTGATTCAAATGTTAATAAATGTCTTCCCGCGAATCGTTTTTGTTCGAACATTTTTTTTGCACATAAGTCGTGAAGTAACAATATATATATTGTTTTTGTTTAATTATATTTGTATTGATCTATTAAAATTATAAATTTTTATTAAAGATTGATGATTGCAAATTAAATTTATATGTTTCATTAATTATGACACTTATATGTCTTGATCCGTACCAATGGTCTTTGATGAGTTTAATTACTGGCAATAAAGTAAAAAAAAAACACACAAGCCAAGGTATTGTGAAAAAGAAAAGGACAAAGCCAACAAAAGAATTTTGAGAAGTTTAAGCTTTGATAACAATGGCTTGGTCAAGCCTAGCTGCGGTACCGTAGCTCTTTATGGTCCTTTTGGGTTTTTTTTAAGATATGGCGGACTATCTCTGAATAATCTTGGCTGAAGTCTGTAAACTGAAATATTCAATAAAGAAATTGGGAGGAAAATCCAGGCATTATGCATGGTCTTCACTCTTGGTGAAATCTGAACTCTAAAGTTAATGGGATTTTTCTTTCAAAAACACTTAATGTTTTGCAGTCTCTGAAGTACATTTTTTGGTCCACAAAATGCTAGATTTCAGGAGCTTCCTCCCACCTGGACCTCTTACGGCCCTCAGCCTAATTTTTTAGGTACCTCCTAAAATTTAAGAAGTACCTCCTATTATAAAAAAAACTTTAAAACCCCTGTGAGGAGGGCTACTTATAGCCGACGGCTAGTAGTAATCCGCATTAAATAAATAAAGAATTAAAAAAAAATAATGACATGCAGCATGTTGATGGTTCCCACTACTGATCAAATTTACAGCCACAATTTAACCATTTAATTGACCCTTACCATATGAGAATATATTTGAAATACTGCTTACTTGATAATAAACATTAATGATACAAACAAATAAAGATTTTTCAATTTCAAGATTTGATATATTTTTCCAGGTGTTTAAGAGAAGAAATGTGTCCATGCCAGCAGGACCAGATGAATTTGGATCAGAACTTCAAGAAAATGTGACATCCTCTACCTCAGCTGTGGTAAGAATTGTGTCCCTTTTTATACATTTTTAAATTATTGATCCTTTTTATACATTTTTTCAGGATTTCAAATTAATATTATTGGAAGGTTTTCAAATTATTTTCAAATGGGGCAGTCAGTGTATAAAAATTACATAATTTCATTGTTCAAGTCAATGTAGTGACAAGTTTAACTTAACCATGTTCATTTTTATATCAATAATTACAACCCACTGATCAGCTGTTTGTTACAACTTTCAAATGTCAGTTGAGGTTATAGGAAATAATTTTAAGGAAGTGGTTTACCAACGTTACGTTTTGATGTTATATCATTCCTTGTTTCGAGAGGGCTGTGATTGTGTGGTAGTTGGATTTACAACTACCTGTGCAATCAGTGCCTATCACCACTAAAGCTATGAGTTCGAACTCCGTTCATGGCGAGGTGTACTTGATACAACATAATGTGATAAAGTTTGTCAGAGACTTGTGACAGGTCGGTGGTTTTCTCTGGGTCCTCCGGTTTCCTCCACCAATAAAGCTGACTGCCACGTTATAGCTGAAATATTGTTGAAAGTGGCGTTAAACACCATAAATCATCCTTGTTTTAAAACCAAATCACAGAATCAAAAATGCAAAGATTTTTAGTAAGCAAGAATTCTATTAGCAATTTTTTTTTCCATTACTTTGCATTCAACTTCGGTAAGCTTTTCACATTTGAATCTTCTTCTTAGAAACTACTGGACCAAAGTTAGATTGAACGTTTGTAGTATTGTTTTAACAAAGATTGTGTCTTTTGTGCCGATCAGAAATGAAGAATAGAGTTGAAATAATTCTTTAAATATTGATGAAGAAAAATTATATAAATGGCACCTCTCAGTCTCTACACAATTTTGAACAAATTAAGCAGATATTTTGTGGCATTATTAATATTAGTAAATACGTAAATTAAAAGAGGCAATTATTGTTTAAAAATGTAGATTTAAAATTTTTTAGAAAGTGTTCAGTTTATATATTTCTGTTTCAAAAGATAATTTTTTAAAGATAAGTGAGTTTTGTTTACTGATAATTAATTTATTTATATTGTTAACGATTTTCTTTGAAGGTTGGGATTGGAGAAGAAATGATACAGGCATTGTACAGTGATAATGTTGTTGAACAGGAAGCTGCCACACAGAAGTTTAGAAAACTTTTATCAAGAGGTGAGATTTATTATGTAGATACGAATACTTGAAAAAAAATACCACACTACCATTCACAAGTATTGTTTAAAATATCCTCTTCTAAATATCTAATCTAAATTATTATACGACCACAAAATTTTGACGGAAGTATAATGTTATGGCATTGTCATCGTCTGTCTGTAGACAGGAATAGTTTCCCTTCGCTAACTTAAGTTGTAGTTGAAATTTAACTGTTAACTAAAGTTTTCAAAATGGTCATCTTAAAAACAGGTTATTCAGGAATTTCAATAAGGGCCGGCGATATGTCGCCGCTTCAAACGAGTGAAATCGCTGGTTCGACTGTTAGAAACTAAAATATTTTTTCATTAAATAAAAGAAATATACAATATTTATTCACTCTTTCATCATAAAGATTTTTAAAATCCACAATTATGCAAAAAACAATGCATTTCAGGATCGATAGCAATGCATTTGTCAGGGGTTATCTAATACTAGGGGAATGAAACGAATTTATCCGAATTTATCATTGATCGGTGTCAATTCTACGCTTAACTTATCATTTGATGTTCAATTAAACGTTTAAATGATAGAGATATTTCAATTGAAAAATCGAAAAGATAATTATGTTATCGATGGATAACTCATGATGGCAAATGGTAATTAATGCTTTTATTATTATTATATTTTATGTCTTTACATATATAACCTATATGACTAATTGGGATATCTAGACCCTTTCACAACAACTGCTAACTGTTATTTTCCAGTGGACTGGATGAAGGGGAAGCACAAGCTTTCCCACTGAATGACGTCAGGAACAATCAAACAAAAATGAACTTTTCTACTCCATTCTCGCCAGAAAATAAAAGCTCCACGGTCATCTTGAAATGGTCTTATTGCTTGCTAAAATTTAAAAAAAAATCATTTCTATGAAACCTTCTTTTTCATGCACTTGTAAACTACCTTAAATTGCCTCAGAATGCACCATTTTGAATGTAAGTGAAAAACATTTCTGGGGGGGGCTTGGCAAGCCCCCCCATACCCTCGCCCTTTATCATGTAGCCGCTTCAAATTTCAATTCAGCCTGTTCAATACAATCTTATTGAATACCCTAGTTATTGATGGGTCAAGAACAATTTTGGTATTTTATTTCAAAAAAGGTGTATGGAATTTTTATTTTGATGCATTTTTTTTTAATTGAATTGATTGGACCAAGAGCTTCCGGTAGTATGTTGATATAATTCCTCTGTGTCTTACGATAAACTCAACTGAATGGGACCAACAAAAGTCAAATTAAAAGATTTGAACCTTCTTATTGGTTGTACAGTTGACTCTCATTGTCTCGAATTCGGTTGACTCGAATTTCCGGTTGAGTCGAATTTTTATCAAAGTCCCGAACTTCGTTGTGTATAAATATATATAATTTGACTCCTGTTGAGTCGAATTCGGATGAGTCGAAATTTCGGTTGTCTCGAATAAAAGTTTTGGTCCCGAGATGTAGAAAGCCATATTATTTACATTCGTTAAGTCAAATTTACCTGTCAAAACATGTGTATTACCTTGGGATTAAAATCGGATCACAGGTGAAACATCCGGTCATTGAATTTGACATTTTTACCTTAGGCTATTTCACATGTTTATTTCACAATTTGTCAAATTAATTAGTGATAATATTTGAATTGGCTTGGTATTATGACACAAGTTAGATGTGTACAATAAAAAATTATCGATTCATAATAAGTGTGCTTGGGTCGGCATACATCAATGATTATGAAAAGTACACAAAGGAAGCGTTTTATCTATTGAATTATTTGTCGGAAATTAATTTTGATTAAAGAAGAATAGTTTTCTTCTACACTTTATTGAATAATAAAAACACACAATTTATTGTAAATAAACAGTATTGCACAAAGAAAAATATGTTATGATGGGTGAAGTTTAATGACAATGCAACAGGTGAAAAACATAAACAAAACAGATAAACATATTCATTCACACAAAAAAAGATATCTAGAAGTTATCAGTCGTTTCACAAGATTCAAAGAATTTAACAGAGAGAAAAAAACAGCAACAAAAACATCGAATATGTTTAAAATCGTTCCGAGAATAGGGACATGTGATGCTGGTTTTAGCTCTTCAAAATTTTGGTCGAGTTGTCTCCCTTTCGTCGTTAAACTAACTACACTTTCGGTATCTTCGTAGCTCCTCTTGGGTTGAACTACGGTTGACTCGAATTTTTTCCATGGTCCCATCGAATTCGAGATAACGAGAGTCAACTGTATTCTGTTTTTGCATGAATTTTTATGTTTTGAATATTTCTATCTTCAGAGCCCAATCCACCAATAGATGAAGTTATTACAACAGGAATTATTCCAAGATTTGTGGAATTTTTACAGAAAGATCAGAATTGTACTTTACAGGTATAGATTAAGAAAAAAAAGTCAAAAAGGGAGATAATCTTTCAAATTATAAAATGTGGTATAGGAGTGAGTGATTGTTGTTTAATGCCAACTCAGCAATTTTTCAGCCATCTTGGCAAGAACAAGTTAATTTGCAATGAAATGATAATGATGATGGTGGCCATGACATTTTTGTTGTATATTAGTTTCTGGTATCTAATATTTATATAAAACAATCATGTACTGCCACAATGCTTTTGACTGAAAACATCATGGCCACTATTTAACATAATTTGGACTGCTCAATTAAAACATACATGACATCCAATGGTATATTGGGTGGACGTCCTAAAACATTTTTATCAAGTGAAAATTTAGCAGAAAAGGTAAAATTGCTACTATGAGTGGTCACCTTAATTGTCATCCCTGAGTTTGTTTATATGAAATATCCTTAATAGAAATTACAATATATTCATCGAAAATTGGTCTGTTTTTTTTTACCAGTTTTAAACAATTCTGGAAATCTTTAAAGATTTGGTATGTAACAATTCAAATGTTTTAGAATTGTATTACATTGTTAGGATCAAAGGATGAAGTAGTGTTGTCGGTCATGATATAGATGCATTAACCTGTGTAAGATGTTGTGACATTCTCAAGGTGATTTTATCTCGACTATGCTAAGAAGTACGAAAATAATAAAATGTTCGATTGTAAGAAGTGGTATGAGAAGTTTTGAGATTTCTTATAATAAATACTTGGATTGACAGTTCATTCTCTGCCATTTTGAAATATAATAAGTTTAAAGGTAAATCAGAAAAGAAACACAAAGTTTACTGGTGGCAACAACAAAGCATACTGGCTACAAGAAGTAAGCCTAATGGTGGCAACATTAACACCTAATGGCCGCAACAATAAAATATTTTCAATATAGAAAATGTTGACCAAAATCCTTAATAAATTTGACATAGACTGAAAAGACTGTTTAGTTACATATATTATTGTTATATGTAAACAAAAAAAGAGCTTAAATATCCATTATCACCTTTGTTCCTTGAAGATTTAAACCAAAGTCCTGAATTGTCTTCATTTGATTAGAAATTGATTAGTGATCTAATTAAGATATGAAAGATATTAGATATAACTCAACATGGTCATCTATGATTTGTTTTCTAGTTTGAGGCAGCATGGGCTCTAACCAACATAGCATCAGGGACGTCAATGCAGACACGAGTGGTAATAGATGCTGGAGCTGTACCTATATTCATCAGACTACTAGGCAGTGAAATAGAGGATGTTCAAGAGCAAGCTGTGTGGGCTTTAGGCAACATTGCTGGAGACAGTCCAGAGTGTAGAGACTATGTACTAAATGAAGGAATCCTTGTGCCACTATTACAGTATGTTTGTTTGATGGTGTATAATGCCACTTTCAACAATATTTCAGTTGTATCGTGGTGGTCAGTTTTATTGGGGGAGGAAACCAGAGGACCCAGAAAAAAACCACTGACCTGTCGCAAGTCACTGACAAACTTTATCACTTAATGTTGCATTAAAGGGAAACTTCGCAAAAAAAATATTTTTTTATATGTTTTTCCTGATATATAAATATGGATGTTTATATGTATATTAGCGTTTTATTATGTTGGACAAGGGAATGAAATCGATTTTAAAATTCTGTCACCGATACATGGAAGTCGCCATTTTGATAGCATCTCAATACCAAGTATCACGTGACGTCTAAATACCACCACGCCCCAAAACAAGCGTGACAAACCAGGGTCCTCATTCAGTGTCGATATGGCTTGTCAGGCGTACAGTTGTTTAACTTGATGGTAATTCTTTTTATTTTTCTTATTATTCTAAATTAATATGAATTTATTACACAATCCCTTTTTGCAGATTTACTTTTTGCTTCTATAGATTATGGCAAAACAAATGAATCGGGGGGAAAGGTTCGTCTTTAATGAGACACATTTACAAAAGATTTTTTTCCAAAATTGAAGAACTACGAAATTAAGCTAAAAAAAAAGAACGGACATCCGAACAATGCCCTGAATTCGTTAAAAAAAAAATACAAAAAGGCCTATACTACGGGGCAAAATTGTTTTAATGACATTATTCAGTAAGATCACACTTTGTAATCGATCGTGCATGCACTACAATAAAGATACACATAAGCTAAAAGCACAGACAGTTACAGGGTAGGAAGCCATACAATTGAGAGGATTATGTAAAGATAATTTGTAATAGATTTCATTTGACAATTACAGACGATGAGTATTATAAATAAGTTTATTATGCAAAAACAAAGCGTAACATATAATATGTCTCTGCGTAACATATTTTGTTTATTTTAATCACGTCTTTCGAACTGGTGGACCCTTCTGATTAATCTAAGAATAGTCATAAAAAATTTGTTCATCACAATTATTGATATTTCACCGCGAATATTTAGTTTGATGTATTGTTGTTGTGTATCAATCATAATTGTTATTTGTATATGCCCTCCTGGGGCCCTGATTTGGTTAATAAACTTATTTTAATTTCTATTTCTATAAGGAAAAATTGCATACGAATGTTTTTTTGTCTATTTTGCAAGAAGAATTTCTACCCTGTCATAATTTTGGTTGTTGCTACATCATACTGATGGGACACAAAAAAATCAAGATAAAAATGAACAATTCAATATACGGTAGCTTACGATCAATGGTAATCTTTTTTTTTGGTGAAAATAGTCCATGAATCATTGCTGCATTAGGTGTGGATCCAGCAGCTGTGAAAACGGGGTGCCAGGCTCTTGTTTGCCAATTTTTACCCAATTTATACACGAATTTTACTAAATTGTCGAACACCCCCTTGATCCAGCAGTGTGCATTAATATGCACCCATTCCTAATGTGATCAGGGTCGTGTATTTTGATCACCTATTACCGTATTTTACGGACTATAGGTCGATGGGGACGATAGGTCGAATTGCTGCTTTTCGGCTAAATTTTTTGGGAAATACTAAGATAGGTCGAAGCATTCCATAGGTCGAGGATGCCGATGACAACTTGGGTAAGTATCGTCACATCAAACTTTTTTTGTGGTTTTTTTTCACATCGGTAAACATTTGTCCTATAACGATGTTCTTCGGTAAGTATTAACTCAAGAATACTATTCTTATGTGTCATAAACGAAATAATTATGAAAATTAAATTAAATAAAATTTTGTTTTTAAACTTGTTTTTTATGAGGAGTCTGGTTTGTAAAGCCAGACATCGATGACATTCAAATCAGGCCATCTGTGGCCCAGTGTGGGTGTCACAATAGATGGTAAACGGATGTCCATACAATAAAATAATCAAGCTGTCAAAACAATGTATCACCTTGTGCAGTTTTATTGACATACCTTTAAACTGTGTTTAATTAGTAGTACACAAATTATGTGATGTCTCGGTCCAGTAAATTTTCAATCAGCTGATCAGGATAATTAAGTGCCGACTGATGTTCACCTGTGTTGATTATCTCGTGGTGATTATTTTATTTGTTCCTAATTGACCAATTCAAGTGTAGAACATTCTAGTTTAACGAAATCGATAATTATTTTCCAGTATATTTAGTATAAAAAGCTTGTTCTCCACGTGTATTCAAATTATTGTGAGATGTAATGCAACCGCCATTTTTTACTACAACCCTGTGCGCATGCTCGTGTTAGATGGAAAACCTATATAGCTATATTTAGATATTTTGTGACAATAATTTTATATTGTAAAACGATCCACCCTGTGATTTTTTTTCAACAACATACATTTTTTATAGTATATATTTTATTATACAATTCATTATTGAACTGATTTTCGCTAATACTTCAATCATTGAATATTATTGATTTTTTTTCGGATGTTGAACATTTTTTCCCCAGAATTGCACCATTGTTAGTATACTTTTATTCCCCAAGAACATCGATGATTTCAGTCTTCTTATTCAGAAAAAAAAACCTACAACAAATTCAAGGTATACTGTAAACAAAATCGTCATTTTTATCGAGATTTTTTTTTAGGGATTCCAGATTTTTTTTAGCTTCATCCTTGTATGGGTCGATGTGGACGATAGGTTGAAGCCAGCGTGTTGAAGAAAAAAAATATCGACCTATCGTCCGTAAAATACGGTAGAACCTTTAAAATGTGTATTGCATCTGCTATTCTAGTCACGGGTAGTGTAATTTGTTTTCATTTTATTTTCTGTTCTTATTATGTTTTTGTCTATTTGACTTGTGTACGTTGTTTGTATATATTCCTTGAACATGCCTTCAACCCTTAGGGGTAAAATTTTAGTTAGTTAACGGGTCGCAAAATGTGCATTGCATTTCTGATTATTGCCAAATATTGTGACACATGTATTCAGGTATTCGGTCAGAGGACCGTCGACCGGATGTAAAATGACACTTGTATATTCTGCCTGGCGATTTCCTGTGTGGACCTAAACTCATTACACAATATTAGGTACCCTGCTGAGTGAACCGGTGTGAATGACCTGTCGTTTTCAGAATGAAGATAAAAATAAGTAAATCCCGCATTTCACTTCTTACTTCAGGATTTATTTGCCTTAATTTATTGAATAATAAAATATTTAAAATTAAAATATGGTCTCTCGCTTCTGAAAATATAAGAAATATATTTTTCGCATAATATTTTACGTTTCGCTCATCAAAAATGACAAGCAAAAAAAGGAAAAGAAATTAACATTTTTAAATCACTTGCTCGCTCTGGACAACGTTTTTAGCACAAAATCCGAAGAACAAGAAGTAAATCTGGTGTGGCCTAATCTCTTTATAATTTTTGACTGCCCTTCATCTGTTTATACCGCTCATGATCATGATCTCTTCCGAACTTTGTCTAAATGAATATCAGTGGATATCAAATTTGTGTCGTTCTGACGTGGGTTGTTCTCGATTTCCCGACGTTGGGCACTCGCTGCCTCTTCCATTTGTCTGAGTTCTTCTTCCGTATATTCTGGTTCAAGTTGGTAACCAAACACCCCATGGTCGTCGAAATCTACATCACTTGAGGCGCTAGTCACTTTCCGTACCTGAGCTCGACATATTTAAGCTATAACCAAAACGTTAATTTTGGGGCTTTATATAGAAATGTTCCCAAACAAACAACACGCGTTGAACAAAAGAAAAGTAAAGAAATATTGATTGAGTAAAATCATAATCATTTGATTAAATTAAATTAATTAAAACATCTTTTTTTGAACACCGACTTAAAATAATGATTGAGTAAAATCATAATCATTTTCTTTTATTGTTAAAAAGAAAAATTCATTTCTAAGCGTTTAGGCCTAAATCATTTTATTTAATATTAAAATTAAAACATCTTTTATGAACATCGATCGTTAAATTATTATGATGAGACAGCTATATATAGTTAGGCCAATTTGGCGCCTCTCATAATGAACACTTATAATTTCAAGGATGGTGTATACTTTTTTTACCATCAAAAACATAATTTGTTCCTGTTATTTCAAATTATATTTATTCTAATGTTTTAAGAATATTTTATCTTTAATAGATAATAAACGATCTACCAACTCGTCTTGGAAAGCAAATAGTGTGTATTCAAATTCCCATTTTATTAATCCGGTCACCTTGAATTTTACACCTGTATAATTTTACCCTCCGGCTAGAAAACACACAAGCAGACATCTACATGCGGAGATCAAAATAACAGTAAACAGCATGCCGAATAATGATTATAAAAAGGGATTAAAACAGAATCTAGCAATCAATACACAAGTTACGCGTTGTCAAAATTATCCATTATATTTTTCAGCACATTAGCAGTAAAACAAAATGAACATAATTGTAAAAGGGATCCGATATATAGCGAATATAGGTGACTGTTATAAAACACTCTTTCCGTTGTAAATATAAAGAAAATGAAACATTTTGTTCATTTAAAATAGTTGTTTGTCAAAAAAGTACGTAGCTGTTCACTTCAGTATTTAATTTTCCAACGGTTATTAGATTTAAATTACAGTCCTCTGAGTGCTTTAAATGAAGCGAATTTAACATCAGCGACCCAGACTTTAAATTTAAATCCCACAATGCATTTTTGGCTTAAAACGTCACAAGCTAGTTGAAAAATTAGAAATTAAAATTACAAATTTGCGATTTGCTTCGTTATTTGTGGAAATATGTCGATAAAACTTTGTGAATATGTATTTTATATCACCAGGAACATATTTAGCTAACATGTAAAAAATCACGAAGTTTCCCTTTAAGTACACCTTGCCCTGATCGGGATTCGGACTCGCAACGTTAGTGGTGATAGGTACTGATTGCATAGGAACTTGTAAATCCAACTACCAAACGATCATGTCCACGACAGCCCCTCACTATTACAGTAAAGCCATCAATAGATAAATGTTGGTTTGATGTTTCCTGACTGATACAACAAAATTATCCTATCCTAACAACAAACAGCAACAGCAAACCAACTATTTTTTAAGTTATATTTTCTGAGTCAGTTTTAGCTCTTATCACTCAACTGTTACATAAGAAGGCTGCTAGACTTTTCATATTTCTGATGACACAAATGATTTTGTTACTGACAGCTGATAGATAACAAACACAAAGATCCTTAGATAAAGGTTCAGATTGATTGTTGGGATACTATCTGTACTTGGTTTATAACATATGAGAGGCCAAAAAATGGTTGACTTGCTACAGTCTTATCAAACTGCCATGAATCTGTAGGTTTTTTGTTATTGCTGTATATATTGCTAATACAATGTTTCATTATGATGTAACAATTCTCATTTTTTTTTAGTAATAAAATGGCTTAAATCATCTGTTGTCTTTGGATGAATTCTATGGTGATATCTATACAATAATAATTAAAATATCTGTTACTATTTTTCAGAGTATTAAGTAAAAGTTCCAGTTTATCAATGACTAGAAATGCAGTATGGTGCTTGTCTAATTTATGTAGAGGGAAAAACCCACCACCCGATTTCGCAAAAGTTAGTATTTCTATCATTTTTATGCTCACTGAAAAAAAACAGGTCGGTCTAATTCCTGATTTGTGTGATTGTTACGTATGATCAGTTAAATTATGAAGAGAAAATTTTGCACACAAATGGTGGCACAGGTGCTAAAATTGCAAGCCATCACAGGAAAGAATATTCCAGAATATTTTCTTGTGTGTTTACATAGAGAAAGATGTTATATTTGTATTACCTGTATCTTCAGCATAACCAGTTTAAGCCAGACTCTTGCTTCATAAAGATGAAAGACGTTATGATTGTACAATATTTCAGGTATCACCAGCATTACCAGTTTTAGCCAGACTCTTGTTTCACACAGATAAAGATGTATTAGCTGACACATGTTGGGCACTGTCGTACCTATCAGATGGCCCTAATGAGAAAATACAAGCCGTCATAGATGCTGGAGTTTGTAGAAGACTAGTAGAACTTCTTATGTATGTATATATTTTCTGTTGTCTGTTGAGTTTATTGTGCTGTGGGAATTTTCTCTTTAATACCATAAATATTGGGGGGGAAATTCCTATCTGAGGGAAAGGCATTATGAATTCTTGTCATCACTGGGTCATACAGTTTTCATGTTTTCTGACTGAGCTGTGGATTCTGTAGATACCAGTAGTTCGATGTATACCGTGTTTGGACAGAAAAGGTCTCGGTGTTTTCCAAGGTAAATTGAAGTTGAATGGTCATTCGGTCTAGTAAAGCAGTACAAATTACTGGATCCAGCATCAAGTTTACAGGACATTCACATACTCCATAGAAGGGATGCTCAGATTCCTACTGGTCATTTGGTCCAGTAACGAATAACCTCTTTACTGGACCAAGCCGATTTTTACTTGACATTGTCACATGTCTGACGAACCTTGGGAAAGACTGAAGGTCTAATTGGCATTTTGGAGCCCAAATCTGGCATCTATTCCTAGTTGTGTTCATTCTGCAGATATGTGGAATTTTAGACCAAGGATGCAATAGAAATACTGGTAAAAAGTCAAATGACCCTTACCACTTTGCCACCTATGCCCAGTGGTTTCATTAAGATTTTGAATAGAAGGAATTTTTTTTAGAATAGGCGGAAAATGGAGCGAGCGACCCCTCAGGCGAGGGCGGCCCCCAGAAACTGACGACAAAATGATGCAATATCCTGGCATCTGGGCATTTCCTGGGAGCTAAATAAAGCTTTGAATTTGTAACTTTTTACACATTAAATTAATTTTTTTGTAATTATATTGATACCATTTTAGGTTTTCAGTATACTTTTTGTATACTGACTTTAGCAAAATAAATGACTGAGCCTTTGCTATTAGCACCTTAATCAGGATTATTTTTTTGTAAATAGAGATTTGATTTGTTTATATCTTTTTTTCAAAGAAATCCTCAATATCATCTTTCTCATCATCAAAGTCATCTAGGTCAGTTGTGCAGAACTGCTTGGCTTCAACTACAGATTTAGCAATCTTTAGCTGAAGTAAAGTCTGTTCTAACTGTCTTTCATGGTTTTCAATTTCAGCATCAGAGTCCATAGAATCAGTGCCAGGAGCAAAATTTCCAATGTTCATTAGAATAATCGGATCACTTGGCTCAATAATATTAACTTGTTCTTCCTCTGTCTGAGTTTCTGCCTCCATTGTTACACTAACAGTAGGATTAGACTGTCTTGAAACTCTTGTCCCTGCAGAAAAAAGATTCTTAAAAGTTATAGCAAATAAATGATAGTAAAACAGGGAACTAACAGATATTTCTGTTTCACTAGGAAAGCTGACTGTTCATATTGGAAATTGTAATGGGTTTTTTTATGTATAGAAATATTGCTTTTTGGATCAAGTTTATCTGCAAGCAACATTGGTTTGAAAAGGACTTAGAGAATCATTAAAACTCCCAAATAATAATACATGTACAATATTTTGATTCATATCTGTTGTCTTTTCTGTTTGTTCTACAACATAAAAAGGTACCTTTCAAAAGCTGCCAATACTAATTTATAGTAAAAAATAATAACCTGTAAAGGGATATGGGGTAAATGTGCAATTGACAAAATCACACATGATAAACATGAAGCATACAAGTACTTTGATTGCTGCTCTTCATCTTTTAAGTTGCAATGCAACCTTCAAGCATAAGTATAATATCGTACACTATCTCAACAGCACGTTGAAGATGGCTCCTAGTCATGTACAAATGAAAATTTAAATAAACTGGGTAAACAGATTTACATAAATGTTCCACCTTGAGATTTTTTTCTGTGCTTAAATTTGAATAGCGGATTGTTTGTTTTATAGATATTTGTGCACTTGAGTGGCTTTGAGAACTGAGGTGTTGGAATAGCTAAGCTTACATTGAATTTACAGTTTGATTGTTTTGTAACACATTTACACATGTTTTCATGTCTATTTTCATTTGACCTGAATTTTCGGCAGTTGGAAACTGTATATGTTTGCAAAATTTACATTGATAGTCGCCAGTTGAGCACCATTATTTTATTTATTCACTTCATAAAGTTATGAAATACAAACCTCTAGACTGCTTAGCCTTTGGGCCTGACTGGTAGAAGTCCAGTATCGTCCTTTTAGACATATTAATGTTGATATTTCAACCGTTCGTTGATGTCACGTTGTTCTGCGGTGTCAAATAATTGTACATATTTAACACCGAAAACTTACCAGGGTTAAGTCGCGGAAATGATCTAGATCAAGTAATGACTGGTTTCCCATTTCAAATCTGAAAAACGGGCTAAAGCACATACTATCAAATACGGAACCAGAATAAAGACAATCCCAAAACACGTACAACTGGTCCCGGAAAAGTACTGATCTCTTTTTGTCGGAAATAAAATAGCTGGAAAAAATACTGCAATAGACGGCAAAATTCGCCGACTTCCGGCTAATAATGAAAACACTGGATTGCCCTCTTATTTGGTAGGAATATTCCTTAAATGATACTCTACACAGATTGTTTATTTTGTCTATCAGAATTCTAACATTTTTAGCATAGATCATTTTGTGAAAATGTATGAAAAATGTTTTCTGAAAAACTACAAATTTGGTTGAACACAAAATGTACATTAATGATAAATGAATGGTTACTAATAACATTATATTTTTTATGTGGATTGGAAATCTAAGATGTGTGCCACCTTGGAACAAATTTAAAATAGAACTTTTTTTAACCATTTCAGGGTTCTCAAAATGTGCCGGCGACCAGCGATTTCGCCGTTTACTTTCACATTCTCGCCGGTTAAAACTTTATCAAGCATGTGTTTTCCAACAATTTTTATGTTTATGTGAATTGTCATTATAGCGTTTTGTTGATCTATATCTTCTTATCGATTACTTTTACTACTGCAATCAACCGAACACTAACAAATCCACCATTTTCTAAATATATCTAACTCCCGGTGACATCACGGTGGGAACTCCGGACATTCTACTACACAACATTTCGGACTTCACTTGGTTCTACTATATAGATGCGCGAAGCGTTCCGAGTGGAGTATTTGCTCATGAAGGATGCGCAGTCGTCACATTCCAAAAGCTGGGATATCCCTATATGGAACGTAAAAACAAGCAAGGAAATCGATGAAGATTTAATGGTTTTTTGGTCATTTAAAGTTTTCGGATAATTTTCAAAGCGAGAACGTTACAATTATGCTTGGTAGCATCACTCGTGATCCTATTTTTTGTAGTAAAGCACGAATTTGTTGCAAGTCAAAAATATTGTTTTCATGTCATTGATGATTACGAAAAGATTACAAGACGTTGTGTCCTGTGAATTTAAAAAAAAATGTTTAAAGAAAGGAGGTCACGTAGAAGCACTGAAGGTCCAGTGAAATTTTTATCTACACAGGACCTTCTGTTCGGTCAAAAAAAGTTAAGTTAAGTCATTCATTATTCAACGTGAGAGTAATATTCAGATTAAAATATGAAACCTCTAGTTATTTATAGTTATATATTACAACATTTTTCAATTCTTCTTGCAGAAGAGATATTCTGAGGCTGATTTTGTCATGAAAGTTTCCTGGAAAATTGCTTTGTATAACGTTGTTTTTCACCAGCTGCCACTGATACAACATTGTAGTATATTTTACAAAAAAAAATGCCTTTCAGAGTACCAAAATTTTTAGGAGAATTCAATGACAAAATATGCTCAGAATGCATCTCCTACAATCTAGAATTTCAAAATTTTCCGTACCCCCCGCCTACCAGAGAGGGGGGAAACCCCCCTCTCGGGCTCTCCCCCACTTGCGCCTGCGGCACTCGGTCCGTGCCTCCGGCACTCAACTCTCCCCCTACTTTATAAATTGAGACTCCTACTTCAATTCTTTTTGAGAACCCTGCATTTAGATAAAATGTTATGACCCTATGTGGAAAAATTGAAGAAGTCTTCTAAGAAACTGTTGAACTGATTTTCAAAATTAGGTTCTATGCTTATTGTTACATGTAAAGTGTATTTTTTTTGGGAATATTATTTTTTATCCAATAATCCACCAGTGTATATAACAAAGATACCAAGGTAAGTCTAGTTTTTTTTATATCATGCATTTTGTTTTGTTGAGTTTTGGCCTTTACACTATTGATGTGTAACAGACTTTATAGAAATGTACATGTGTATTGTAGGTATTATCAACAGAGTGTGGTATCAGCTGCTTTGAGAGTGGTAGGGAATATTGTTACAGGAGATGATTACCAAACACAGGTAAAATTGTGACAACATAATGATGTTATTTGTTTACAGAGTTGAGTACTAAATATTGACAATGACATTAATTGTATTAGGATTCAAATCAAAGTTCCCTCTGTTGATAGTCCTTTGAACTCAAAAATTGTAAATATTGCCAGACCAACAGCTAAAAGAAAGATAAGATTTATTTTTACTTATAGTGTATTCAGTAACTTTCACCTATAGTGAGGTGTACTTGATGCAATTTAATGTGATAAACTTTGTCAGTGACTATTGACAGGTATTTGGTTTCTCTAGGTATTCCAGTTTCCTCCACCAATAAAACTGACTGCCGTAATATTGTTGAAAGTGGTGTTTAACTGGAATGCATAAAAGAGGTAGCTGATTAGCTCACTTAACCAAAGGTGTCATTGTGCATGTTGTGATTTAATTTTCATTCATTAATCTTCTCTACTGAAACCATTGCGGCAAATCAAACAAGATTTGGGATGGGGGTTTAAAATTTTTATCTGACATTCATATGATGGCTGCCGTTTCTAAAAATAGAAATTGTTTTTTTTTTAATCATAAAAACTGAAAATAGCTGAAATATAAAAATGAGTTGTTATAGACATTTTTTTTAATAAGAAATCTTTATCTATCAAAAAAGAACAAACATGATTGATCTTTCATAGGATAAAATCAAGATTAACAGATGTATTTGTTCTTTCATAGGATAAAATCAAGATTAACAGATGTACCAATCTATTTGTTTGATGTTGATTATTAAGAATGATAATGATTTTTACAGTAGTGCAGTCAAACCTTTATTAAGAGGTCACCTTTGGGCAAAGAAAAAGTGACCTCATAAGACAGGTGACCTCATAAAAGAGGTTCAATTCATATGATATTTTCTATGACTGGAGAGAAAAAAAAGGTGACCTTTTGATAGAGGTGACTGCATGAACAGGTTTGACTGTATATATACAATTGATCTATTTCAGATTGTTTTGAATTGTTCAGCTTTGCCATGTTTGTTACATCTATTAAGTAGTACTAAAGAATCAATAAGAAAGGAGGCGTGCTGGACGATATCAAATATTACTGCTGGTAACAGGATGCAGATTCAGGTATGTATCGAGTCATTATTGGAGGAAATTTATATCAGCATTTTTATTATAGGACCTCAAAATTTATTGCAGTTATATTATGGTATTGATGTGTTGTGTTCTTTGTTTTTGTGTTCAGACACAATATTTTTTTTTACAATAACTTTAGTTCTATTTGACTGAAATCTTGAAATTTTAACACAATGACCCTTGGAACAGAATTACAAAAGAACATGCCTGAAGGTTCCAAGAAAATGGTTGCTGTAGTGGTTGTATCAAGCCAGCTGCATAGCCCTTTATTTATCTCTAGATAAGTACAGTGCTCCCTCGTTAAGCCGCCACCTTCTGTGCAGTCGGTAGTTTGGCGCTAAACTGAGGGACTTTGAAAACTGGAAGTCATGTGATCAAATGAAAAGATAAACTTTCTCAAATTGTTTCAACTCGACTGACATACATTTTGCACTTGTACAAAGACATAAGTATAAATAATACATGTTTAATAAATAAATAAATTAGAATAGGTCCGATCAGTTTTCGTTATTAATGTATCGTTGTTTACTTCCGTCGTCTGGTACTGTCAAAATGGATTACAAAGAAAACATGGAAAATGCTTGTTATGCAACGAATGATGACACTCCTTTATGAACCAAAGATTGAATCATCTTGTGTCGTTGTATAAAAAGTGTAACTGTATTATTATGTCTCTAAATACATATAATAAAAACGTAGATATAATATGACATTATTGCATCATATCCCAACTCAAGCTACATGGTTTCTGAAAACTCTAAGGAAGACATTTTTATGACAACTAATTAAATTACAATCTTTACTCAGGATTAAAAGTAAGTACTAGAAAAGTAAATACAGGTAATTATTCTAATCAAAACAACTCACCTGTTCCGACCATCAACTATGAGATCAATGACCATGTCCGATGACCAGTCTTGATATTCCATAATTACCGATCAATACACAGCTGTCAAAAAGGTATTTGTGGGCGGTACTAACGGGGGAATTTAAATTGGTTTTACGACTTTTGTGTCTGAAAACCTGTGGCAGATGGCGGTAGCTGAGTTTGGCAGTATAACAGAGTATTTTTAATGGGGGAAAACCGGACAGACGAGAATTTTGGCGATAGGCGAGGTTGGCGATAAAAAGGGGGGGGGGGGGGGGGGGGGGGGGTGGGCAATAGACCAAGGGAGCACTGTATAAATGTAGGTCCTTTACAAGATTTTTTATTTTTTATCATGTTGATCGGAAATCCAAGATGGCCACCCAAAAAGGCATATTTAACATAGAACTTCACAGATTCTTGAAGCTTCTTGAATTTGATTTAAAATGTGTTCTGAACTATTTTGAAATTTAAGTAAACTTTTCTTTTTTTTTTTGCTTGGACGATCTTCTTTTTGGGTATCCTGGGATATAGATATAGGACCCCTCCAAAAGGATCATGCACTGGTTTTTGAAAGCAAACTTGGCAGGAATATGTTCCTTTGATGGTCCTCTACAAAGTTTATAATTATGTTTCCATTGAAAATAAAAGATGGCTGACATCTCCGGACGTTTGTTAATATAGGCCTTTATGGGGAAATGTTTTAGAGGCTTGGGTTTTAGATAAAATGTGATATAACATTATTATTTTATTATATATTTCAGGCTGTGATTGATGCCAATATATTTCCTGTGTTAATAGACATTTTAGGTAAAGCAGACTTCAAAACAAGAAAGGAGGCAGCATGGGCAATAACTAATGCAACATCAGGGGGATCACCTGAACAAATTAGGTATACATTGTCGTATAAAATAGGGGTGGTCATGATCGTATGGTAGTTGGATTTACAACTACCTGTGCAATCAGGGCCTATCACCACTAAAGTTGTGAGTTCAAACCCCGTTCATGGTGAGGTGTACTCGATACAACATTATGTGATAAAGTTTGTCATTGACTTTCGACAGGTCAGTGGTTTTCTACAGGTACTCTGTGTGATAAAGTTTGTCATTGACTTTCTACAGGTACTCTGTGTGATAAAGTTTGTCATTGACTTGTGACAGGTCAGTGGTTTTCTATGGGTACTCTGTGTGATAAAGTTTGTCATTGACTTGTGACAGGTCAGTGGTTTTCTACAGGTACTCTGTGTGATAAAGTTTGTCATTGACTTTCGACAGGTCGGTGGTTTTCTACAGGTACTCTGTGTGATAAAGTTTGTCATTGACTTTCGACAGGTCGGTGGTTTTCTACAGGTACTCTGTGTGATAAAGTTTGTCATTGACTTTCTACAGGTCGGTGGTTTTCTACAGGTACTCTGTGTGATAAAGTTTGTCATTGACTTTCGACAGGTCAGTGGTTTTCTACAGGTACTCTGTGTGATAAAGTTTGTCATTGACTTTCGACAGGTCAGTGGTTTTTTACAGGTACTCTGTGTGATAAAGTTTGTCATTGACTTTCGACAGGTCAGTGGTTTTCTACAGGTACTCTGTGTGATAAAGTTTGTCATTGACTTTCGACAGGTCAGTGATTTTCTACAGGTACTCTGTGTGATAAAGTTTGTCATTGACTTGTGACAGGTCAGTGGTTTTCTACAGGTACTCTGTGTGATAAAGTTTGTCATTGACTTGTGACAGGTCAGTGGTTTTCTACAGGTACTCTGTGTGATAAAGTTTGTCATTGACTTGTGACAGGTCGGTGGTTTTCTACAGGTACTCTGTGTGATAAAGTTTGTCATTGACTTTCTACAGGTCAGTGGTTTTCTACAGGTACTCTGTGTGATAAAGTTTGTCATTGACTTGTGACAGGTCAGTGGTTTTCTACAGGTACTCTGTGTGATAAAGTTTGTCATTGACTTTCGACAGGTCAGTGGTTTTCTACAGGTACTCTGTGTGATAAAGTTTGTCATTGACTTGTGACAGGTCAGTGGTTTTCTACGGGTACTCTGTGTGATAAAGTTTGTCATTGACTTGTGACAGGTCGGTGGTTTTCTACAGGTACTCTGTGTGATAAAGTTTGTCATTGACTTTCTACAGGTCAGTGGTTTTCTACAGGTACTCTGTGTGATAAAGTTTGTCATTGACTTTCTACAGGTCGGTGGTTTTCTACAGGTACTCTGTGTGATAAAGTTTGTCATTGACTTTCGACAGGTCAGTGGTTTTCTACAGGTACTCTGTGTGATAAAGTTTGTCATTGATTTTCGACAGGTCGGTGGTTTTCTACAGGTACTCTGTGTGATAAAGTTTGTCATTGACTTGTGACAGGTCAGTGGTTTTCTACAGGTACTCTGTGTGATAAAGTTTGTCATTGACTTGTGACAGGTCAGTGGTTTTCTACAGGTACTCTGTGTGATAAAGTTTGTCATTGACTTGTGACAGGTCAGTGGTTTTCTACAGGTACTCTGTGTGATAAAGTTTGTCATTGACTTTCGACAGGTCAGTGGTTTTCTACAGGTACTCTGTGTGATAAAGTTTGTCATTGACTTTCTACAGGTACTCTGTGTGATAAAGTTTGTCATTGACTTGTGACAGGTCAGTGGTTTTCTACAGGTACTCTGTGTGCTAAAGTTTGTCATTGACTTTCTACAGGTCAGTGGTTTTCTACAGGTACTCTGTGTGATAAAGTTTGTCATTGACTTGTGACAGGTCGGTGGTTTTCTACGGGTACTCTGTGTGATAAAGTTTGTCATTGACTTTCGACAGGTCAGTGGTTTTCTACAGGTACTCTGTGTGATAAAGTTTGTCATTGACTTGTGACAGGTCAGTGGTTTTCTACAGGTACTCTGTGTGATAAAGTTTGTCATTGACTTTCTACAGGTCGGTGGTTTTCTACAGGTACTCTGTGTGATAAAGTTTGTCATTGACTTGTGACAGGTCGGTGGTTTACTACAGGTACTCTGTGTGATAAAGTTTGTCATTGACTTGTGACAGGTCAGTGGTTTTCTACAGGTACTCTGTGTGATAAAGTTTGTCATTGACTTTCGACAGGTCAGTGGTTTTCTACAGGTACTCTGTGTGATAAAGTTTGTCATTGACTTGTGACAGGTCAGTGGTTTTCTACGGGTACTCTGTGTGATAAAGTTTGTCATTGACTTGTGACAGGTCAGTGGTTTTCTACAGGTACTCTGTGTGATAAAGTTTGTCATTGACTTTCGACAGGTCAGTGGTTTTCTACAGGTACTCTGTGTGATAAAGTTTGTCATTGACTTTCGACAGGTCAGTGGTTTTCTACAGGTACTATGTGTGATAAAGTTTGTCATTGACTTGTGACAGGTCGGTGGTTTTCTACAGGTACTCTGTGTGATAAAGTTTGTCATTGACTTGTGACAGGTCAGTGGTTTTCTATGGGTACTCTGTGTGATAAAGTTTGTCATTGACTTGTGACAGGTCAGTGGTTTTCTATGGGTACTCTGTGTGATAAAGTTTGTCATTGACTTACGACAGGTCGGTGGTTTTCTATGGGTTTCCTCCACCAATAAAACTGACTGCTATGAAATAACTGAAATATTGTTGAAAGTGACATTAGACACCATAAACCAAATTTCACAGCATCAATTGGAGATTTGATGGTTGCAAATTGAGTTTACTGGCAATGCGTTAGAGGAGCCAGTAAACGGATATTTGCGACCATTAATTCGACATGTAGGCTGGGCATTCTAGGGGTTGTTTCACACTCATTTTAGGGTATGAGTTAATATTGTCTCTTTGTCTTCTAACAGGTTTTTAGTTGAACAAGGATGTATCGCTCCGCTATGTGATTTACTGACTGTGATGGATGCTAAAATTGTACAAGTAGCATTAAATGGATTAGAAAATATTTTACGACTTGGTGAACAAGATGCCAAACAAAACAATGGTACAAATCCGTATGCTGTCGTGATAGAGGAATGTTTTGGTATGTATCTTTTATCTTCAACTTGTTATGTTTATTTTGAATGTGGAGAATCTGTGTGGCCGAGTGATCAAGGTCATTGACTTTGATTACAGGCCTAACATAATTAACATGGGTTTGGTTCAGGTACTCATGTTAAGTGTTTATGTTTACCAGACACTTGTCCCAGGGCTTTCATTTGAAGCCGGTTGCCGAAATTCGACGTCTACACTTTACTCTGCCGCCGACTACTTTTTATGTATCGAGGATAAAAAATGCGTAATCCCATAATAATCTGGGTTTGTTGTATAAAAGAGCCCTTTTGATCTCCAATTTGTCCATAATTTATTTTGATTAAAACTAAAGTGAAACGCCAGATAAAAACTCTTTTATTGTATCATTTATCGTTCTTCCATGATACGATGAAGTTCAAGGACATTGACAAAATTAAAGTCGCAATCTCAGAAACGCTCTAATGAACGAAAATATCAATATTTGAAATATAAGAACAAGAATCACTCCGGACTGGACACGTAACAATTATCGGATATCAATTTGGCGCCAAATTTAAACTTGTCTTTTGTGCAAAATACGATAGAGGACTTGATTTATTATTTGTTCCATTATTGGATGATATAAAGTTAGTCACAGATTATTAATCTGTAAAGCAGAAAAGTCAAAATTTTGCATAGAAATTTGAAATATTTCACATTATCAACAGGCATTTGGAATGATGCAATGATTTATCTTTAGGTATTTGGCATGAAGCTTTTGTTTGTGTAAAATGAAACAGCAATAAATATGATTATAATTAAATATCTGACAATAAGCTCAGAGCAATTTGAAATTGATGCAAAATTCCAAACAACTTTACATTTTGAAAGGAAGGAGGCTAAAGTAAAACAAAAAATAAATATATGAAAAATAAGAATTTTAGGAAGTTAAAATATGTGTCAGGAAACCCCCAGAATGCAGGATTTAGCGCCATTTACCCTACAGCTTCTGGGGGCCTTGGCGGCCCACAGACCCACGGCCTAAATTTTTCAGCCTCGCTTCGCTCGCCGTTCTCCACCTATTTTTTGTAGCCAAAAAATCACTGATAATGATGAATAAACTGAACCTTAATTTATACTGAGTGGGTATCGATTATTTATTGAATTAATTTTGATAATTCAGAAAATGAAATAAGAATGATTTGATCCATAATTAGTACATAATATTAACTTTATTATGTTTGAATTTTTTCAACATCGATCATAAATTTTACAGTTGTTGGATACATTTTTGTAGATTTCTGTATTGTGGTGACAGTAAAATCTTTAGTTTCATGCCAAAATGTATGTTTGATAAGACTATTTAATAGATTTACACAAACCAAATTCTCTGACAAATGGTTACTGAGGGCTTTTCCAGGAAAAAATACCCGGTAGGGTCGGAACGCCATTGATTTTTTTTTTATCTAGGTGGGGGGCGTAAAACGTATTTCTTTTCTGGGAGTTGTTGTCAAATTTCTATTTAATTAATCGCAGTTGTCGGTATTTTTACCATTTCGGTATATTAAAATAGACCTACTTGCCGGCAAGTCGTGTCACTGTGTTGTTCGTTAAACGGTGTATAATATTCGGTTGTTTGTTCTGCGATTTCGCTTCTTTTGTGTGATTTTTAAGCCAAATTGTCTCCCTTTATCCTCCGAAATATTCCGAATGATATGTTATGTAAAAGATGGAGAAATACGAATGATGAACTGGTACCTGTAGCCCTTTTCACAAAAATTCTTACGATAAAAAATTGTCGTAAGTGTAAAACTAAGATTAAAAAGAGTTTCACAAAAATACTTACGGTAATCTTAAGTGTAAAAATAGTCCTAACTTTACGTGTAAAACTACCCTGTCCTAAGTGTAAAATTTTGATCGTAAGAGAAATTTTGGTCTTATCCTTTATCGTAAGTGAAAAAAATAGAAAAAAAGATGGATGATGTATTGGCGCTTCGACTTGAAAATAAGAGAGCAATTCATCGTTAGCGCATTTTCTCTGACCGTATGACAAACCTATTTACACATATTGATAAATGTTTATTAAAATGAATATGGTTTAATACAAACAGACGCTACAAATGGCATTGTTGTTTACTCCTTTTTGGCGTGACTAATAACAGAGTCTGTCTATAACGATGCATTCCGTACATTTACCTCTTCAATGCAGCAGTGTATCGTTTACATGACAAAAAAAATCAGGATAATTCTCATTAATTTTAGATTTCAAATAGGGAACGATCGACAATCGAAAAGACTACATGTACTTGAAAACTTGGGGAGAATTCTTTTTTCATTTTTTTTTTTTTTTTGATAAAAACAGGAATACGGGATTTTCTTCTAGATATCTACTTCGCTTACAAAAGTTTTGTATGAACAGCCGCTTTAGGACTGGAATTTTCTGGATCCAATGATATCGTTTTGATTTTGCCTTTATATTAGTAATATAATTTATTAATTTCTGGCAACTTCGATGATCATCGAATACTCTGGCAATACATAAACTTGTGTACATTCTTCTGTTATATTAATATTAATATATAACAGGGATATTTATTCGTCTTCATGATTGATAGATGATAAATACATCTTTATTTGGGTTATCTCAGAAAAATCGGGATAAATTTTCATCAGTAAAAGAACAAGCGTTTAATTTTATGTGGGATGTGATTAATTGGAAAAAAGGGGTAAATATTTTGCTGACAAATAACCGATAAAATGAATTATATGAATAGGTTTTTTTTCACACTCCAGATGCACTCCCTTAAAAAATACTTCTACCAAAAGTAACCACGCGTGGATGATGACGCACAACTCCAAGTAATGATAATTATTATAGATCATTTTAATTTATATGCATTAGAAATGTTCCTCTATACGAAAATCATACCCGTTCATATTTTGTGCAGTTATTGGTGACCGATTCATATACATTTTTTTGTATTAGATAAAAATTCAATATAAACATACAAACACATCATAGCATAAAAATTGCTTATAAATTAGTGCCGGGGATATTTTTTAGAATAATTTTATTAAAAAAAAAATGCTTTGTTGTGCTATGGAAATGAAACTAGGTTGCTAAGGAAGATGGTTTATGGTGTTTAACGTCCCTTTCAACAATATATCGGTCAGTTTTATTGGTGGAGAAAACTGGAGTACTCGGAGAAAACCATTGACCTGTCGCAAATCACTGACAAACTTTATCACATAATGTTGTATCGAGTACACCTAAGGAAGAATTTTTTATCGTAAGTGTAGTTTTAGTCGTAAGATTAAAATTTGTCGTAAGATAATCTTTGTGAAAAGGACTTAGGAATTGTCGTAAGATAATCTTAAGTGAAAAAGTTAGGACTATAGTTACAAATTTTTGTGAAAAGGGCTACAGGTTCTTTTATTTTCGTTCCTGGGTTCTGAGATAAAAAGTATCAGTCGAAAACGAAACGTGGTCAAATGGCACGATTTCTCAAAAAGTATTTATCCAAAAATAATAAACTGCATATTATTAATCCTTGAGATATAAGCTTTAAAATGGTGTAACATTTATTTGACAGACATTTGATTTAAAAGAGTTATACGTGATCAAAACAAATATTTTGATACAAATTATCGTCATTTCCGCCATTGAAAAATACTTTCCTGCCACGATTTAGGGTATCAAATGTCAATATTTTTTTTTAAACTGTATATCAAATTAAAGCCTTTATTCTAATATGACGTCTATAAAACGGCACACACGATAATACTCAACAACTCTATATTTAGCACAAGTGCAGTACACAACAAATCTGGCTGTTCCATTGTGACTCCCGCTGTGAAATTACCGTGACGACCGAGTGTAAACAAACAAAACACCGGCATATAACGTATTTTTAAAGTCCTTAAAATAAAAATTCCCCGTCAGTTATAAATAAATATTCTGTAACTAAGCATTTTTTTATCATTTGTTTTGAAAATTTACATTTGGGGATCCCCAGTACGCACACAGTCACATACATTCCATTGATATGTGTCGGCCATGAATAACAAAATACACTTACCTTGTTTTCCTACGTATACATTGATAACTAGACGAACAAAATACACTTACCTTGTTTTCCTACGTATACATTGATAACTAGACGATGATGTTACTGATATTTTCCAATTTGATGGCATTTTGAATTTTGCTACTCAAACGAGTAAAATGCTCACAAAATCATAAAATAAATCAGTAGCCAGCTTGTGTCAATCAGCGTTCCTTGTAAACAATGTCACAGGATGACGATATATTACAAAAGTCAAAGTTGATTGATGGTTGTCTTAAGTATTTTTTTCGGAATTTTTTTTTATGTCAACAATACAAGCTTTTTTATTTCATATCTAACAATAATTGTCGATTATTAACAACTGTTCAAGTGTTCGATATTATGTTTGACAACTCCGCTCTGCCATTTTGTTAGCGCTCGAAATGATGAACGAATGAACTCCGACTTTTTTTTAAATATTTTTACGCAGGAATTGTTCAATCGAATCTATGTTGGAAAATACACAATAAATATGTTTTTCATGTTAACATTCATATCTTTGTTTTAAAATATCTTGTTCAAATACAAATAATTCTAAATCAATTCAAAATTTTCAAAGGAGGTAAATGGAACAGCCACCAAATGCCGTGTGTATACAGTTCACGAATGGTTAAAAATTACCGTATTTGTCCTATTAGAATCGAAATAATTCATGGCAGGCATAGAGTTGTGCAAATTTACACATGGCTGGGCCTTTATATTCGAATTTTACCCCGAGCTAATTTACACATGGGCTGGGCCTTTATATTCTTAGATTTTACCCCTCGCTATCACTCGGGGTAAAATTCGAATATAAAGGCCCAGCCCATGTGTAAATTTGCACAACTCTATGCCTGCCATGAATTATTTCTTAAATATCTTCTTTATTATGGAATTTACATCATGAAAATATCTCATTCCGTTCAAAAGTTATACCTATAAACGTATTGGAAAATACCTGTCCTGGTTTTAAACCCTCCCCCTCAAAAATAGATAAACAACACACTTTATAGGTCACACTTGTACTTGCATTACTGCCATTAAACAGTATTACAGATTTGATCAGTCTGTTTCAAATTTAAATTCTATTTTCTAGGTGGGGGTCATTTTAAGTATTTATATTTATGTGGTGGTACCCCAAAAATAATTAAAATTCTGGTGATAGGACCCCAAATTATTGACGGAGTTCTGTCCCCCCAGGTATTTTTTCATGGAAAAGCCCTGATTAATTATAATATATCGACATATAATGCAATTTCAACAAATCCATTCTGTTAACCTCAAGTTATATTATATTATTAATTGCAAAGAAAATCTTGTGACACCAATTAATATTATGCATGGATTTTGTTAGTAACTAAGCTCATGCAATTCTATTTTACAGGAAAATTACATATATCAAACCTAAAGTAAAGGTATAGGTAGAGATTAAGCAGATTATCTCCCCTGTTTTTGGTATATTTTTGCAAATATTGATGAATGACAAAACAACACATATTAAGCCATGAAGAAATATTTTACACAATACATTCTACATGAAGATAATGTCTATTCAAGTTAAATATATATACATCCCACCCAAGGAACATGGTTTTGAAATGAACTCTCATAGAGGTAAAAATAGACATTTTCTTGAAAATCTTGTTTAAGCACATTATGGACTGAATACCTGCCAATAAAAGTGTTTCCAAGACCCTTCCACAGACATGCAGTAAGTTTAAATGGAGTAACCCTTATTTATTATGCGATTCTTCTATAATATTGGTTGGAAATGTTACATGTTAGGATTGTTCATTTGTTCCAAAATACTTAATTTTAGGAAACGTTGTAGTTTTGTCTTTTTAATTTTTATTCCAGGTTTGGACAGAATAGAATTCTTACAAAGTCATAAAAACAGAGAAATTTATCAGAAAGCTTTTGATATGATAGAGAAATATTTTGGAACAGAAGAAGAAGACAAAGCTGTAGCTCCTCAGGTGGATGAAAACATGCAACAATATCAATTCAATACAAACAATGCTCAGATGGGAGGCTTCGAGTTCTAAACCATAATACAACCGACATAAAACTCCCCCATGACATGGTGTTCAACTCTGACGACACCGACGACACAACACCACCGACGACAGAGAAGACGAGGACATAATCCCCACGACGATTGACAGAGAGAACTTATGGAAGGGGTCCCTCCCCAGGATTAAACTGTGACAAGATGACAAATCTTGTGTGTTTTAATGGCTTGTCTGATTATATCTGTGATCTCAATACTGTGTTCAGTGTAATCATTCAGTACAAAATTACTGTTATTTCCTCATAAATTTGTCATAATTGTATTTTTTTGGGGGAAAAAGTTTTATTGAAAAATAAATATTGATGCTCATTTATTCTTCAGAGTGACATTTGTGCAATCGTACATTTGTGGCAACATGTTAGGCTGCTGTGACTTTTTCTTGGTTAGTTTGTCGCAACATGTTAGGCCTCTATGACAATTTCTTGGTTAGTTTGTGACAACATGTTAGGCTGCTATAACATAATAACAGATCCATGTGTATTGTTTTATGCCACAGAGATTGTTGGATCAGTTTCTTGTGAATTTTTGCACGACTGTCCCTTTGAGGGAGATAAATGAGTCTTAATACGTGGATATATTTCTGACTGCTTCAGTAAATGTCATATTAATGCATACTGGAGTTTCATGTTGCAAATATAGCATTGAATTATTTTACATTAAAATTAATTTCTTCAAAGAAATGTTTGTTAATTCTAAAATGTTTTAAAAAATGCCTGTAGTTTGGGTTTCTTTATAACTCATGTGCAATCAATTTTGACATTTTGCTTTTAGAAATAAAATTTCTGTAATATTTCACAGCTTTTCCAACATTTTTAATAGTCAATGGTTTGTAAACAAATATTTGTTGAAGAGGACAAGAATTGAGGGTACTTATTTAAAAAAACAAAACAACAGTACTTGTTAATGTAGAGGGCTATTTGATTAAAAAAAATTCTTGAGAGGAGGTGAACATGACATATTAACCCCTCTCCTCTCCCATCCCCTAGAGAAAAATGTTATGTTTCCAATTTTAATGAGTTGGACACTCTCAACCTACAAGTTAATATAAGTCTTGTATATCCCTCACTCTGTGATAAATTAAAATAGAACAACCCTTTCATTTCTATTATTGATAAGGCCATTTACTAACACTTAAGAGTATATTGATTTTTTTCCAATACATTCTGATTTGAATACACAAATTATGCATCTTGTTCATATTTCTCCACTAAAACCTTGTTGTATGTGTATAATAAATGCATACACTTACAATATTACCATGAGACCTCCAATTTTAAGATGAATTTCTTACCCTCATAATTCCCCTTATTTTCCTTTTGATTTTTATCTCATTTATTTTAAATTTTTTCGATTTTTGTTTTTGGCATCCGTCCAATCATTTGTTTACTATATTGATTCCCTATGTTAAAATGGCTGAAGCACTCCCATCAGTAAATAATGTTGATAAAAACAAACCAGGATTAATTGTTTTAATGAAGGCTATTGTTGGAGATATGTGCTATCATTGTTATTTGTATTAAATCCTATGTTAATTGTGATTTTATTTTAACATACCTGTTTTAAGTCTACTTTTTCCAGAGCACCAAAGATGCACATCATGCTGCACTTTGAACTTTGAACTCCGGAAAAACAATTTTTGTTGTATCAAATTGATGGTAGTGTTACATATATGTTGTATATTTAACATAATCAAACAAACATTACATGTAGACTAAACATATGGTAACCAATGGCAACAACTATAATTGTTAGATAAAATGTAAAATGATACATGTAAGTCTATAAATAGGAGGGTATTGATATGCAAGTTATATTCTGATGGAAATGTTTGTTCTGGTAAACAATCACAGTTGCCAGGATGACTACAAGCTTAAACACCTGTCGCATGTACTTCATTAAAAATATTGTCTATTTTATGAACAAAACTAGAACTGTTTGGAATCAGTAATAAGACGTGAAAAGAGTCAAAAGTTTGAGAATCCATGATTTTACATTAAAATTAAAAAAATTATCAAAACCTTGTAATGTTAACCTAACATTAGCCAAACACTAATATAAATTCTACAAAACTAGACTTTATCTAGACCATTCCTAAACTTAAGTGTTGAAACAGTTTGGTTTGTATTATTTTTAAGGTATCACAAATATCTTGAACTTTGTACTGTACTTCAGATTTGACTAAGTCTCCATCTCCCCCCTCATTTTATCATATTACCATGGATACAGCGACCAGTGCTAGGTCTGTTTAGACAAACCATTGTTATTTTGATGGACTGTTTATTTTTAGCTTCACTTAAAGAGTTTGAACTTTATCAATAAGTTAATCTATGTAGATGTCTTTATTTTGTTGGAAGTTGTAAAATGTCCATGTCTACATCTAACTTTATGAGGATTTTGTTACATTATCACTCTATTTTCTAGTGTGGTTTTAGAAATGCTTATATCAATGCAAATACATGTTGGGTACTAGTTGCCTAACATCAGCTGTCTATGTAATCTTGTAATGTAAAGCTTAAAGCTTCAAGTTATCATTGTTCTTAATTTTTTTTTTACCAAAATTTATATTGAGGTTACAAAGTATTGTTTTCATTAAATTGTACCAAGTTATAGTAAGTTTTCTATATTAAATATGGATCCTCCTACAGTACAGTCAGAGACATACCATGATAAATCTCTGATAGACGTATCACTCATTGTATCACTCGTCTTAGTGATACTGGTATATCTTTTGTTCTATTTAATATATCTTCAAAAATTCTTTTGTGTTTAGAGTGTTACTTGCTATCACCCAAAATGCACAAGAAAGTAAGTAAATAGATTAAACAGACTAAAAGATATATCAGTATCACTAAGAAGCATGATATGTCCATCACAGTGATTTATCACACTATGTCTTTGACTGTACTGTAGATGGTTACTGGACCTAGATCTGTTGTAATTAACCAACATTTTTCATCCTTTAATGTTTATTGTAAAGTCAACTAAAGGTTTATTTATAATCCACTAAGTTTTAATATGATTTAGAAAAATGTTCATGATAAACTCTGGTTTTAACCATTTAAATATCCTGGGATCTAAGATCCCTTTATCCCTTGTATTGCAAACCAGTGTTGAGAGAAAAATTAAGGTCCCTGTACCTCTTGTATGACATAAAACGGGTAACTATGGTCCCTGGTCCCGTTGTATTTCAAACCAGTGTGAGAGAAAAACTGAGTTCTCTTTTACCCCTAATATTACATGTCAGCATGTCATTATATTAATACCAGTGTGAGAGAAAAATTAAGGTTTCTGTGCCCCTGTATGAGAGATACCAGCGTGGAGGGAAAAGTAAGGTCCCAGTACCCCTTGTAAGAGAAATGGCAATGTGAGGGAAAAAGTAAAGCCCCTGTACCCCTTGTAAGAGAGATGGCAGTGTGAGGGAAAAAGTCAGGTCCCTGTACCCATTGTAAGAGAGATGGCCGTGTGAGGGAATGAATAAGTTCCATATACTAGTGATATTACATACCAGTCTGAAAATCTGGCTGTCAAATTTAATTTTAAATGGAATTGTATATGGATTTGATTGTGATTTTAATTGAATTTGAAATTATGAATTGGCCCCAAAATAGAAAACAGACACTATGATTAAGATGATGTATTATTTATTGTATATATGTATGGAATTGTATATAAGTTTTAGATGACATCCATTATAAACATAGCAAAGACAGATTAAGTTTGTTAAATTAACAACACAATAACTTGTAAATATTTAGATAAGATAAAAAAAAATTCAAGCTTGTCATGTGACCAGGTTTATTTCTACAACAAAAGGAAATGAAATCTAGGTCAACTAAGTCATGTGACCAGGTTTATTTCTACAATAAAGTGAAATGAAATCTAGATCAAACAAGTCATGTGACCAGGTTTATTTCTACAACAAATGGAAATGAAATCTTGGTCAAACAAGTCATGTGACCAGGTTTATTTCTACAACACAGAGAAATGAAATCTAGGTCAAACAAGTCATGTGACCAGTTTATTTCTACAATAAAAGAAATGAATTCTAGGTCAGACCGGTTATATGACCCAGGTTTATTTCTACAACAAACAGAAATTAAATCTAGGTCAAGCAAGACATTCTTACTGTTTAATTATGATGGAAAAGACCAAAACATATTACTACACACTTATACTTTATGTAGAATCACATTACTTGCCTAGTTAACCTGAGAAAAATAAGTACACACAGTGAAGGGATACACCTGTAATTATAAACATAGGGGGAACACATTTAAAGTTTACCCACAAATTTGTACAATTACACAGGGATGGAATATGTTCATAAAGATTTACACAAGGGATACACTAAAAAATAGGGGGGTTACAGTAAAAAATACACACAGGGAAAGGATACAGTTGTAAAGATTTACACAAGGGGAACTGATGAAGTTGATACACTAAAAAATAGGGGGGGTTACAGTAAAAAATACACACAGGGAAAGGATACAGTTGTAAAGATTTACACAAGGGGAACTGATGAAGTTGATACACTTAAAAATAGGGGGTTACAGTAAAAAATACACACAGGGAAAGGATACAGTTGTAAAGATTCACACAAGGGAGAACTGATTGGATGTTGACAGACAAAAGAGGGGGTTTGTTGAAATACACACAGGGAAGGGATACAGTTGTAAAGATACACACAAGGGAACAAATTTAAAGTTGACACACAAAAGATGGGTAAACATTAATAAAATTGCACACACGAAAGAGATACAGATTTACACAGAACATGTGAAGTTTATTTGTGGTAAGTAGGAACAATTTCTATTAGTATTATACTGTATATACAGTGAGAGCATACATATGTAAGATTACACATTATTACAGCATAGACTTGTCACAAATGTTTCTCTAACAAGTCAACAAGTGAGATTTCTCATCATATATTCCTAAGTAGGATGTTCAAACACTTTGAATTTTCCTTTTACGTGAACAAGAATTCAAAACTTGTGCATTGCGTTGGTATATTTATGGATTACAAATGTAACAGATGTCATATTTAGTTGTTACCTCACATCCAGAGAATACTCCATCGTCAAGGTGAACAATCATGTGTTTGTTATTGGTGGTTAATTTACTGAACAGGTATTTATTAAATGTTGTATGGAGGGTTGAAATCTACTTGTGGTATACATTGCATTCCAACTTCCCAGATACAAGTCTTTTAATAGAATAGTCTGACATAGATATACATGTATGTGTCATTATTGTGGTATAGTCGTTATTCAGATAACTGTAATGTTGCTCATATGACGTTAAAGCAACAACTAATCATATGCTGTTCGGTTGCATGTACATTTGTATCTGTATTTCTTTATAGATTTTAAAATTACTGATTATTCCATGCAACTGTGGAATGGCTATTCAAAAGATTATTAAAAAATATACATATATAATATAGATGATTTAGGATCCACTTTAGAAAAATTATGAATTCTTGTTATAACTATATTGTATATTGCTTTTATATATGGAAAAAATGACAAGAATATCCTAGTTAGTTTATTAGCCTCTTCATACAAGTTCTTTGTGGAGGTACAGTACCTGGAAAAATGTTTGAAGAAAAAACCCTCCTTGTTAGTTCTTTATTCTTTTTATGGCACGACAGATTTTAACTACATTTATAATAAGAAAAGTTTGAATATACCAAATTGGTGATCAGAAGCCTTAAATAGAATAAGATCAGACAAACAATGGCAAAACAAAATACTACACAGGAAACTAAAGATTGAGCAACTCAAACCTCACTATAAACCAGGGCAGGTGCTCCAGAGGGGTAAGTAATTCCTGCTCCACTAGTGATACCTGCTGAGTTACTATTAAAAGACACAAATGTCATGTGATATGGAAATGGTGCTGGAAAACAGTATGTGTAAATAAGTACAAATAAAACGTGAACCTCGTATGAAAACCATGTCTCCTTAAAGTTGAAAACATGCATTCTTTGAAATTTGTCTGTTCATGAAATAAAAAGCTGAAGAATTATTCTTGTTAGTATATTAAGATTTTTAATCTATCACTCTACAACATTTAATTTCTTATGGTAGTGTAATAAATATGTGATGCTGGATGTAAATGAATTATTCTTTTTTTGTGTACATTGTTTTTTTTTAACTTGTACTTTACTCAAGACTTATGCTGACATTGCTGTTAAAGAATTATTATCTTTATATTTGTGTTCTTGTAGACTTCTATGCAGTCAGCAGAAATGTCAAATTATTTCAAGGTGTATGTTTCTTGCCTATTAAATTATTTTTGTTTTTTCAAACTTGACAGAATTTAATAACAACAAATGACATTGATTGAATGTTAATGTAGGATGGATGAGTTTTTAAAGTTAATGTAAGATGCATGAATTTAACTATGTTTATATCAATTTACGTGGTTTGACAGAAAAGGAGATTTTTGTTGACTTCTGAAATTTGTATTTTTGATGTTCATTACGTTCTATGTTAAATGTGTACTTTGTTTGATTTTTATAAATTGTAGTTTTGATGACCCTTACTTGCTGCTTTTGTTAAACGTACAATGTATACTTTTTGGGTGTTCTCTGTTTGCAGGCATTCACGATAACCATGCTAATTGATGTAAACAATAATATTACATAGATGTCCAGGAAATACTGAGATTTCCTAGTGAAATAAAAATCGATATTTCACCGTGATGTCATATTACCAACTTCTTCACAATAGCAAATATCACTGAGCGTCCGACAATAAAAATCAAGTGTTTAAGCGTCTTATTTCAACAAACAAACATGTGAAATCTATGTAATAAATAGTTAACTACTCTTGTATTCCGAATATTGATAAGTAAATAACTCATCAGCAAACTACGATGGCAATTCACTCATGCTCTAACACTCCTTGAATTAATGCATAGTTCTGTTACTCATGATTTATTTTCAATATACAGAATGCAAGAGAAGTTATTTTATTATTATTTTATTGATGTATTAGTGTTATAAGAAAAAAAAATACAGTATATGTACATTGTCAGGGGAAAATATATAATTTATTTGTACGATCTATACTATAGTAGTAGCAGGAAGAGAAGTGATCCCCTGGTGAGCTTTACTCACTTGTACAGAAAGTATCAATAAACTTCACTTTTGCCGACAATGTATGTATATTTGTGTTTATACTACAATGTCAAAAAGTTTGTCAGATTAAATAAAAACAGACAAAACAAATGTCATTACAGGCCATTCTAAACTGTTTTTAAACGTGTCCTTTATCCTGTCCACTGTAAATTGGTACAAGTTTCTTACTTGTCTCCACCCACCAGTCTTCTTAGAATCTGGGTACCAGTTAACTTTATTTGTTTAGTATACAAATAAAGCAACAATTAATTAGTACATCTATTATGAATATAATAGTCAGCTGATTGGAGGATATATATACAATGTACAATGTATATATATTGTCAGAAGATATAAAATTTGTATGAGCATTTACCAACCAATATAGCCTGCCTAATATTTTTTTTGATATTGGTCAGTTATAAATAGAACATTTTTTGATATTAGTCAGTTATAAATAGAACACACAAATGCAAAACGGGGCACATCGGGGGATATTGTTTTCAAATACATACACAAAATTATTTCAAATACTTTTATCATCGTCCAGTAAACGTTTATTTACGATTTAGAATTGCAGGATAAATACAATACATGTGCACTGTCGAAGCATATAGGTAAATATGTGTATTACCCATATGCTTCGACAGTGCACAATTATTGTATATATACTTCAATGTCAGAAAGCTTATACTGTTTTATACTTCAATGTCAGAAAGCTTATACTGTTCCTTACTGTTAGCTCTACATGAAACGTTGTGTCTATAACTGATTAACACTGAGATCCCTCTGTATTAGTAATTGAAGTGACAAGATTGCAGGACAAAGAGATATACCAGTAGATATGTTATTGTAAGTTTTATATGTCACATCTTGATTGTTCTTACAAGAGTTTGCCAGCTGTGTATACATGTATATGGATAGATAAGTTTGACTGCACACTTTTTGTTAGTGTTTTAAGATTACACTTTTCTCCACTACAAGTATTTTTTATCCTACATGTATTCAGTTGGAAAGGTTTGGTTATGACTTGTATTACATCAAGGTATAATGTAATATCATTTTTATTAGCTCACCTGACCCAAAGGGTCATGTGAGCTATTCTCATCACTTGGCGTCCGTCGTCGTCGTCCGTCGTCCGTCGTACGTCGTAAACTTTTTCAAAAATCTTCTCCTCTGAAAGTACTAGACCAATGGAAACCAAACTTGGTCTGAATCATTACTAGGGTATCTAGTTTCAAAATTGTGTCCGGTGATGCCGTGCACCAACCAACATGGCCGCTGTTACTAAAAATAGAACATATGGTAAAATTGCAGGTTTTTGGTAATATCTCAAAAACCGTTAGTAATATCAAAAATCTGACATGGGGTAAAAATGATCAGCACATCAAGATCTACCTACCCTGCAATTTTGAAGTAAATCTGATTACCCATCTTGGAGTTATTGCCCTTTTTTCATCAAATTTGTAAAATTTTAATGCTTTTCGTCTTATATTTCAAAAACTATAAGAGATAAAGGTTAACTTTAAATTGCAAAAATGTGCGGCATATTAAGATCTACCTACCCTGCAATTTTGAAGTAAATCCCATTACTCATTTTGGAGTTATTTCCCTTTTTTCATCAAATTTTCAAAATTTTAATACTTTTCGTCCTTTATTTCAAAAACTATAACAGACAGATGGTAAGTTGAAACTGCAAACATGCTCAGCATGTCAAGATCTACCTACCCTGCAATTTTGAAGTAAATTTGATTACCCATCTTGGAGTTATTGCCCCTTTTTCATCAATTTTTTTTTTTTCCTTTTAATACTTTTCGTCTTATATTTCAAAAACTATTTAGAGATAGATGTTAAGTTTATTGCAAAAATGTGCAGCATATCAAGATCTACCTACCCTGCAATTTTGAAGTAAATCCCATTACCCATTTTGACCGATTATGCAAATTAGAAAAAAGGGGGGATGAAATTAAAAAAAAATCTTCTCCTCTGAAACTACTGAACCAATCTCAACCAAACTTTGCTGAAATGATCCTTAGGTGGTCCCCTTTCAAAATTGTGTCCATTAGCCCCGTCCTGTATCCAAGATGGCCGCCATTACTAAAAATAGAAATTTCTTCAAATGGTCAAAACTGCTCTATTTTAAGCCAGAAAGTGCCCAAATTTGAACTGTATAAGCATAATGATGAACTTTTTAACATATATTACGGGATTTTTTTATGAACTTTGAACTTTTACCGATTTTGACCGATTATGAAATTTAAAAAAAGGGGGGATGAAATTAAAAAAAAAATCTTCTCCTCTGAAACTACTGAGCCAATCTCAACCAAACTTTGCTGAGATGATCCTTAGGTGGTCCCCTTTCAAAATTGTGTCCGTCAGCGCCGTCCTGTATCCAAGATGGCCACCATTACTAAAAATAGAAATTTCTTCAAATGGCCAAAACTGTTCTATTTTAAGCCAGAAAGTGCCCAAATTTGAACTGTATAAGCATAATGATGAGCTTTTTAACATATATTACGGATTTTTTATGAACTTTGAACTTTTACCGATTTTGACCGATTATGAAATTTAAAAAAAGGGGGGATGAAATTAAAAAAAAATCTTCTCCTCTGAAACTACTGAGCCAATTTCAACCAAACTTTGCTGAGATGATCCTTAGGTGGTCCCCTTTTAAAATTGTGTCCGTCAGCGCCGTCCTATATCCAAGATGGCCACCATTATTAAAAATAGAAATTTCTTCAAATGGCCAAAACTGCTCTATTTTAAGCCAGAAAGTGCTCAAATTTGAACTGTATAAGCATAATGATGATCTTTTTAACATATATTACGGATTTTTTATGAACTTTGAACTTTTACTGATTTTGACCGATTATGCAAATTAGAAAAAGGGGGGATGGAATTAAAAAAAAATCTTCTCCTCTGAAACTACTGAGTCAATCTCAACCAAACTTTGCTGAAATGATCCTTAGGTGGTCCCCTTTCAAAATTGTGTCCGTCAGCGCCGTCCTGTATCCAAGATGGCCACCATTACTAAAAATAGAAATTTCTTCAAATGGCCAAAACTGCTCTATTTTAAGCCAGAAAGTGCCCAAATTTGAACTGTATAAGCATAATGATGAGCTTTTTAACATATATTACGGGATTTTTTATGAACTTTGAACTTTTACCGAGTTTGACCGATTATGCAAATTAGAAAAAAGGGGGGATGAAATTAAAAAAATCTTCTTCTCTGAAACTACAGAGCCAATCTCAACCAAACTTTGCTGAAATGATTCTTGGGTGGTCCTCTTCCAAAATTGTGTCCAGCATTTCAGAACACCGACCAAGATGGCCGCCACAGCCGAACTTAATTTAACATAGGACCCTATGGGAAATTCCCATAAAAATCTTTTTGTCTGAAACCATTTGCTCAATAAGAACAAAATTTTGATGAAATAGTCATTGAATGGTTCTCTTCCAAAAATGTGTCTGGCGGTTCGACCCTTCGATCAATTTTTATTTACCTGAAATTTTGAAGTAAATCCGATTACCCATCTTGGAGTTCTTGCCCTTTTTTCATCAAATTTATAAAAATGACGAAGGCTACAATTGTTAATTTTTTTTACCGAAGTTATCAAGTTTTATTGACTGATGTTATTATTATACCCAGGTGAGCTATACAGGCTCCTGGGAGCCTCTAGTTTTTGATTAACTTTTATTTGACTTTTGAGATTGTTATTAGGGTTGGTTTAAATACATTTGTGGCTATTCAATTCCCTATTTTTGGATCTCTCTTTTATTTCCTCCTTTTATAGAGGGTAAGTTCAATATCCCCTTTAAAAGTTTTCATAGGAATTATCTCAGGAGAAAATTGTAAGAATTTTCAATGAATATAGGAACTTCATGATAAAAAAAACTATTCAAAAACAAGATTTTCTGTTGTACCTTATTCGTAAGAATTGTATGAAGCAAATCAGTGTAACACTACTGAAAGGGGAAGCAACTCTTGATAGAAGACAGATTCACAAATAAGGAATTGAAAGTCTATTATGGGGTCGGATAGACTTTAAAAAGATGTTTATTTTTGCTTAAAATGGTTTCTTTTATTATTTTTGGGTATAAACTTTTCTTACTACCCCACAATAGACCCGTTTTAATGGAATAGCCACAGAACACATTCAGAAATCTTGTCACCGTGGTAACAAATAAATACACATATTACAAGACATTAAATGATACATTCAACATGTGGAAAATGGTGCTACAATTCACAACACACCAAAATACACAAAAAACACACACACACATACACACACAAAAATGTATTTATGATTCAAATCACATTTAGTGTGGTTATTAAAAAAAATATATATATAATATGGTGTTTTTTGTGATTTATACTCTATATCAGAGAGTGTTTCACTGTCGGTAATTCACTGCTGATTACTCTCCACTTACTACTCATGAGTTAATTCATTTTAAAAGCATTGTTTCGGGTTTGTTCCGTAATTGATATGTGCTTAGTAGTTTCCACATAGCACCACTCAAATTTTTCTATCGGAATGGATTGAACAGATTATGAAAGATGCAATCTGACTAGCCAATACAATATATCATTTATAATCCATAACCCATGGTAAAATACCACCCCTTCATCTGCTCGAATAAATATAATTTGTGAGGAAGTCCCTTTCTTTTTTAGCTCACCTTGCCAAAGGCAATGTGATCTTTTGCCATCACTTGGTGTCTGTCGTCCGTTAACTTTTCACATTTTAATCTTCTCCTCTGAAACCCCTCAGCCAAATGAACTGAAACCTGGTAGGAAGCATCTATATAAGGTCTCTAAAGATTGCACATTTTGTCCCGATCCATTAACAAACATGGCCGCCACAGGCAATTTTTGTTTCTGATTGACCGATTTAAAAAAATCTTCTCCCCTGAAACCACTTGGCGAAATGAACCGAAACTTGCATCTATGGAAGATCCTCTATAAAGACTGCTCATTTTGGCCCGATCAGTTAACAAACATGGCCACCACAGACAATTCTTGTTTCTGATAGGTTGATTTCTAAAAATATCTTCTCCTCTGTTAAAAGAAAGATAACTCTTGCCATAATCTCCCTTAGAAATTAATTAATGCTGATATAGTGTAACATGTTTATTCTATACATTACATGTAGGTATTCGCATTTTAATATTCTTTTTAGCAAACCTTGCCAAAGGCAATATGAGCTTTTGCCATCACTTGGTGTTCATCGTCTATCATCCGTTTACTTTTCACATTTTAATCTTCTCTGAAAACCCTCGGCCAAATGAACTGAAACTTGGTAGGAAGCATCTATGGAAGGTCCTCTCTAAAGAGTACACAGGCAATTCTTGTTTCTGATTGGCCAATTTTTATACGCCTGTCTTTAGACGGGGCGTATTATGGTATACCACTGTCCGTCCATCCGTTTTATATGTCGCGCTCTTAACTTAAGAACCCCTGGCCAATTCACTTCAAATTTCACAGAGTTATTGGAATTGATGGTCTTACGGTCTGTGTACTTTATGGTGAAATTTCAAATTTTCATTCCAGTGTTGTGGGACTATTCATCAAATTGTAGGTGATTTTTCGTATGTCGCGCTGTAAATTGAGAACCCCTTGGCCAATTCACTTAAAACTTCACAGTTGTTGGATTGATAGTCTTACTTAGTATACTTTTTGGTGAAATTTCGATTTTTCTTTCCAGAGTTATGGGACTTTATTCATCAAATTGTAGGAGATTTTTCGTATTGTTGCGCTGTAAATTGAGAACCCCATGGCCAATTCACTTCATTCTTCGCATAGTTATTGGAATTGATAGTGTTATGATCTGTATACTTTTTGGTGAAATTTCAATTTTTCATTCCAGAGTTATGGGACATTATTCATCAAATTGTAGGTGATTTTTCGTATGTCGCGCTGTAAATTGAGAACCCCTTGGCCAATTCACTTCAAACTTCACAGTTGTTGGATTGATAGTCTTACGGTCTGTATACTTTTTGGTGAAATTTCGATTTTTCTTTCCAGAGTTATGGGACTTTATTCATCAAATTGTAGGAGATTTTTCGTATTGTTGCGCTGTAAATTGAGAACCCCATGGCCAATTCACTTCATTCTTCGCATAGTTATTGGAATTGATAGTCTTATGATCTGTATACTTTTTGGTGAAATTTCAATTTTTCATTCCAGAGTTATGGGACATTATTCATCAAATTGTAGGTGATTTTTCGTATGTCGCACTGTAAATTGAGAACCCCTTAGCCAATTCACTTCAAACTTCGCACAGTTATTGGAATTGATAGTCTTACGTTCTGTATACTTTTTGGTAAAATTTAGATTTTTCATTCAAGAGTTATGGGAAAGACTGTCTTTACAAATATTGTATAAATGTTGACCACGGGCGTATCATGCGCTCTTGGCGCAGCTGTTTATTAAAAATCTTCTCCTCTGAAACCGCTTGGCCAAATGAGCCAAAACTTGGTAGGAAGCATCTATGGAATGTCCTCTATGAAGATTGCTCATGTCGTCACGAACGGTTAACAAACATGGCTACCACCGAAACTTGGTAGGATTCATCTATGGAATGTCCTCTATGAAGAATGCTCATTTCATCCCGATCGGTTAACAAACATGGCTACCACCAAAACTTGGTAGGAAGCATCTATGGAATGTCCTCTATGAAGATTGCTCATTTCATTCCGATCGGTTAGCAAACATGGCCACCACATGCAATTCTTATTTCTGATTGGTCGATTTCTAAAAAATCTTCTCCTTTGAAACTGCTTAGCCATATGAACCGAAACTTGGTAGGAAGCATCTACATGTATGGAAGGTTCTGTATTTAGTTTCCTCAAAACAGAATGAAAGGTGAGTGACACAGGCTCAGCCCACTGAGCCTCTAGTTAGAAAATGTATCTGATTTGATTAAATGTAAAATGGTACAAATTACAATGTTTTAAAATGACTGATGACGTGCAGCGTGAGCAGCCGTGGGTTACCTACAATGGGATTGGTTATGCCCAGTGGTGTCGGGGCTACACAACCCATTACAGTCCATGTTTTGGCCATTTCTATGGCAACATCAGACTGTCATCTGTACTTATCTCACAGAATTAATTTGTAACCGTCAGTTGTAAAAAGAAATTTAATTTGTTGACTTTTCATGAATCATGGTTTTCCTTTTCAATAATGGAGGCCAAATTTTGTTCATGATGACATTTTTGTTAAAAACAATTGTCAGAAATACTACTACATCATAACTCAATAATTATTGAACCACATCGGTGGTGTAATTAATGGTTAGCGTGCTCGCCTCGAGTGGTGTAATTAATGGTTAGCGTGCTCGCCTCGAGTGGTGTAATTAATGGTTAGCGTGCTCGCCTCAAGTGCAGTAGATCGGGTCAAACCAAAGAATTTAAAAATGGCATTTGTTGCTTTTTCGCCATTAAGCATGCAACATTAAGGAGAAGGAGCAAAGACTGGTTGGCTCGGAATCAGAAAAAGGTGTCAAGAGTGGAGCGACTTGTCCATCTGCGGACTGTTGTTTCAGTGAGCTAACACTATAAAAATCCAACTTGGCATATTGGTCTAGTACAAAGCGGACCTCGTCATCATCTCATTGAAAATTAACTTGTTCTTGCCATGATATCGCTGAAAAATTTCTCGCTCAATAATTATTGTATCTTGCCACCACAGGTAATCCTTACCTTGTATTGGTTGATTGGATTCAAGGTAAAAAGTTTACAATATTACACAAAAATCTAAATTCTGACTAAATTCTTCATGAATTCTTATGTCTGTTCATATGAAAGAATTTTTTCAACTCGCATTACCCAAAGGATCATGTCAGCAAATGCCATCATTTGGCATGCATCCTCTAATGCCCAATGAAACAAAACTTTGTAGGAACGATGTTTGTGAGGTTCTCTACAAAAATTTCCAATTTCGTCTTTAATTGGCAATGTGCAACTATTAGTTCTGATTGATGAAACTTTAAAAATCAAGTCTAAATGATTTGTAACATAATACATATAATGTATGAGGGTACCTGCTAATGGGCAATAGTCATGGGCAATTCTTATTTCTGCTTTACAGATACAAGAAAACTCTTTTCCTTTGAAGCTGTTTTTCCAAATGATTTGTACTTTAGAAATAATGTTTATGAGGTCGTCGACAGGTTCCTCACCCAGTCTTGATCTGCTCACCAAAGGCAATTTTGTTCTAATTTGCTGAAATTTAACCTTCTCCTCTGAAATTCAAAACCAAATTTGACTTGGTGCAAATGTTGTTTACGACATATTCTACAGAGATTCCTTATTTAGTCATGATCTGACAAGAAACCATGAGTAATTGTTGTTTCTGATTAGGTGAAATTTTAAGAATCTATAAAACTAAAGGTCTAAATAACTTGTTATATAGTACAAATGATTATGTAAAGAAAGTTTAAAGTGATGGTCAACAATTTCAACAAACAAACAAACCATCTCTAAGAAATGACTCTTGCCTCAAATCTCCGAGTACAACATATGACATTGGAAATCCAGATCCTGGCTTGGGACAGGCACAAAAATGTTGAGGGGTTAAACTGGCTTACCGGATGTCGATGGTTTTCTCTGGGTGCTTCGGTTTCCTCAAAATTCAAATTGAAAACCAGATGAGTGACGACAACAGGCTCTGGTAGTATCTTGTTTATAATAGTAATAACAGTATTGTATTTGAAGAGTTGCTGGCATCAATTGGGAATTTCACCAGTAAGACTGCATTTTCCAGCATAAAATCCCCAACTGATGCAGGCAAGTCTTCAAATTCAATACTGTTATTCCTTAAATGATGACATTGCTGTTAAAAGGACTTAATGCTTTGGGCTTTACACAATTGGAGTCGACAAGTCTTTATCATCAGAAAGCTTTGTGTAATTTAATTTAGTAGGAAAATTCTACACTAAAAACATGAATTTTCTATTAGTTACAGAAGTTAAAGCGACATCCAAAATGCTTCAAATTTAATCAAGGTGCTCTACTGTACCAGAAAAAAGGCTTGCCATGTTGGAGAAAGGGGACTTCATTTTATCATTCAAGATGTATATCTTGTGCACCAAAAATATAATATGCTACCAAAAGAAGACATTACTTAGCTCGTCAGTTAACACAAATTAGACCTTATACCAATCTGACAAATTGGCAGGCTGTTGTTCTTTGCTGCTTAATGGGAAGTGGGACAAAACAAATACAGTTATCAACAGGACAATACATTGGAACAAAAATAGTAATACAAGTAAACAAGAGAAAGAACACAAAACTGGCCAATTTACAATAGTGCAGCCTTCCTTTAAACTTTGCTGGAACATGGAACAAATCAGACTCGGGTTATCACCTGGAAACTATTTTTGTGGACCATAAATCTCTTTATTGTAAAAGAGGTCCAGGTCTTAATTTCTGGGCAATTAAAATATCTTTCTAATACCACAGGTCAAGTATATAAACAAAAATCTGTCCATAATTATCAGGTTCATGACCTTAATCCTAAACGAGTCAAAATTAATAGGATTTTTCAAGCTGATGTGATATTTTAGGGGAGGAGTTTTACCCCAACCATAATTAAGCTTGGATAAGGTTTATGGCATGTCCCCCAAGATTAGACTTTGTTGGTCAAATATCTATTTATAGAATATGGATCAAGAGACAAGACCTAAGAGAATCGCCTTGGTGGTGAAATGGTTGGCATGCTTACTTTGTTGAAGTGTGGGTTTGATCCCGTTAGGTCAAACCAAAGACTATAGAATTGGTATTTGTCACTTATCCACTAAGCAACAAGCATTAAGAAGTACAATCGTATGGTAGTTAGATTTACAACTAGTGCCTACCACCACTAACGTTGTGAGTTCGAATCCCACTCATGACGAGGTGTACTCGTACAACATTATGTGATAAAGCTTATTAGTGACTTACGGCAGGTCTATGATTATCTCCAGATACTCTGGTTTCCTACACCAATAAAACTGACCGTCAATATAACTGGATATTGTTGAAAGTGGCATTAAACACCATAACCATGAACTCTTAAGATGTACAAACAAAAACAAGAGATTTAAAATCATGATGCATAACAAAACGAAAAAATAAAACATATCAATTTTCTTTATTTTAAAATGCCTATTGATAAAAGCAGTTCTTGGCAATCACATCTTGAAAATGATAACAATATCGTCATATTTCGAATATCACAGATAATAATATAAATATTAAGAATGGAAATAAATGTTTATCACACAGTATCCACATTGTATGTATATCAATAATACTGGACTTTGTATATTTATTTAGTCATCAGTTGTCATAATATATCTAAGAAGCTCACAACATTATAATACATGTAATTAGGTGTAAATAGCTCAATAAATTCACTATATAAAGTGTAATATTGAAGAAAATTGTCGAAATAGATCACATTTCACAAGACGCATTCAACACAATATACTATATATATATAAAAATAAAACAACTTTTTTTTTATATCTAAATAGCTTATATAAGTTGAATGAAAAAATTGATTAATGATCTAAAAAATAGTAAATGTCCACAGAATAACTTTCAAAATGATTGACAATGCAGAATAAGTTTGTAAGAATGTGAAAAACAGCAAAACAACATCAGATTAAATATAACTATTATTAAATTTAAAATAAATATTTCATAAAAAATATGTTAAAATAGTAAAAAAAAATATATTTTAAATTGCAGCATAAGTTTTATCACAGAATTATTAGTACTGACTTGTGTCATATATAAACTTAATATATTAACAAACCGATCCACCTTAGCTTCTTGTTACTAAAATAAATAGATATTTACTATTGTTTTTACATTATTATGGCATCAGATGATAGACATGGCTTCATACTTCACACACGAATGACGATTTAAAGACTGGCATTACAATCTATACTAAATGTCTAACAATAAATTATTATCTGTTCCTCAACAGCTACAAAATTGGATTATTATTTTTCTTCAATAAATTAAGAGAAAGTCATAAAAAATTATTTTGAATATTCATATAAATGTGAAGAAAAAACACAAATTGTGTAAATAAGTGACAAGAAAGAAATAATCTTTAAAGAAAGATCTTAAAACAAAGTCGGTGACGAGAAACAAATAAATTTTACTTTAAGATCATAAAACAAAGTGGATGACGAGAAACAATAATCCTTAATTTAAGATCATAAAACAAAGTCGGTGACGAGAAACAAATAATCTTTAAAACAAAGTCGATTTAAAATGCATACAGAACACATAAAGTATGACTCAGTAAAGAAAGAAAGAATTAATACTGATGAATTCAAAGTATGAAAAATTGAAAGTTTGTGAAAGATATAGTGTCTTAAACCATCAGCCTGGATCCTGGCACGTAACGTGACTCGCTCCAAATATTTGATTCTCCGGCGTTTCTCATTTTGCGTTTACACTGTCCACATCTGGTATATTTATCACACTGTTCATGTAGAAGGAGACTGGGACTAAGACCATGTAATCGTTCTTCCATCTCTCGGTCTTTCTTTACATGGGAAGCTGAATTCCAATTTTCTTCTAAATCTTTTCTTTTCTCAAACCTACGTTGGAACTTGTATGATCTATCTTGCAGCATTCTGTAAAACATAAACAAATCCATTTGTTTCATTTGATGAAATTAACATAGTCAAACCTTGTTTCAAGGCCAAAGGGACAAATGATTTTACTTTCATAAAATATAAGAGTACTTGTACCAGTATTTGAGTGATCTGGGATAAATCTATAAATAAATGTTAGAGAAAACTGAAGGGGCAAATCAAGAATGGACAATCCAGAAACACAAGCAACATTGGGTACACAGGACGAAAACAAACAAAAAACAACACAGAAAACTAAAAAGATGAGCAACACAGATCCCACAAAAATATAACAGGGGTTGAACCAAGGTGTTATTAAGAGGTTCAACTGTACAGTACCTGCTTTAAACAATACAATTCAATACAGCTTCCAGTTTCAGACTATTCTAAACTTTTGGATCCCATAGTCTAATAATTTCTTCTTTTGAGTGTATTTGAATCTACATATCACAATAATTATTTGTGATGAGTATAATTACATTTCCATTACTGGTTTATAAGAAAGCAATTATTAATTTTAAAATGTTCTTCTTTGCAGCCAGTGCTAAACTTTGGATATCCAAATGTTTCTATTACAAAATAAAAGGAAATTGAAAGCACCAGACCAGATCACCTCCTTTGTTTAAAATTAAATACTCACTCATTCTTTGTTGCTCTCAAAACCTCTTCCTCCTCTCTCTGCTCCTGAAGTCTTTTGAGAATCTCCTCCCTCTTCTGTTGAGCAACTAAATCTTGTTGTTCTTTAAACAAATTGTAAGCTTTTCTTCTTCTTTCTGCCATCTTCTCGTTGGTCACATCATTCTTACCAAACACTTCATTGTCTGATTCTCGTGGAGGAACTTGTACAGGTTTAAACTTCAACTGAAAAGTGTTATATACATATATTGTGAAAACATGTCATCAGGGGAATATAATATAGAAAAAGTTATCAATAAAACTAATCGAAATAGGTTCTGTATGTCAAAAGATATCTAATTGATTGATTGATCACTTCTGAAGATATAATACAAATTTAATAAATATTACTTTTTGTATGGTTTTTGTCATATTTATTGATAATTATACAGAACCTCTATCATATCAATATTCCATTTATTTTCCATACAAGTAAATACAAGAGATGAATAGAGTGAAAACTTCATACAATTTCATCAATTATTTCTTTTAAATAGTTAAAATAAAACACTTTTATTCCCATTACTTATTTATTTAATGGAAATGAAAACTGACACTGATAATAACTATGAAATAAATGAGTATAGATTTTTATTCAGGTACCTGTAAATGGAAATTTGAATATACAATACCGTATATATTTACTTTATTGATACACCCAACCAGGGGCCCACCTGATGATATCAGCTAGACTGTTTATAATCAACAAATAGCTTAAAGTAATTGGTAGAACAATTTGTCTGGTGTATCTTTTTTTTGCATTAATTAATATGATTATGATAGATAATTATTTTTTGTGGGGAGTTGGACAAATGTGCTCGCATATAAAACATATCAATGAATGATTCATAGTCCAATGACCAAGTCCTCTGGTTTCAGATGAGAAGAAAATATATGAAAACCTAAAAAGAAGATGACAGATAGACAGACCTCAAGTGACATTAAAAGTCTTGTGACAGACATAAAAATGTGTTGTATATTATGTAAGTTAGCTGTTTAAGCTTTGTATCAAAGAAATAACTTGAAAAAGCAGAAACCTTGGAAAAATAAAAAAATGTATATCATTCTGTATTTAAAATATTTCTCTAAGTATATAAGGAGGCCAATCTAATGAAAATTTGATCTGTGCATTTGTTCATTTTTTTTTTTGCTTGGCCCCTGCATGTGCAGAGATCTGATTTAATTAGATTGACTAGGAGGCATTTATTATATAAATAATTAACATGTTCATAAAATTGGAACAAACAACTAACAGTAATATTGAATGCAAAAATATATATCTATTAAGTATGTTTTTAAAATATGAAGCTGAAATGGCATTGTAAAAAAATGGAAACAAAGCTAATCCTCTAATTCAACAAAAGGTCACACAAAAAAATTAATGATCAAGTTATAAAGAAAAAACCAGAGCCATAATGAAACAGATTTCCAATTCGTTACTTAAACATTGGCCAGTAAATTTAAACCATAATATATATATAGGGTTATGGTTGTGGTGTTTAACGCCACTTTCAACAATATTTCAATTTTATCATGGGCCGGCGGTCAGTTTTATTGGTGGAGGAAACCGGAGTACCTGGAGAATACCACTGACCTGCCGCAAGTCATGTACTGCCAGACTTATCCCATAATGTTGCATTAAGTACACCCCGCCAATGAGCGGGATTTGAACTCACAACTTTAGTGGTGATAGGCACTGATTGCACAGGTAGTTGTAAATCCAACTACCACGCGATCACGACCAAGAATGCCCCCACTATATATATATATATATAGGGAGGGGATGTGGTCGAGGGCACTGGACGTAAGGCTAAGCGAATGGTGCGAGTTCAAATCCTGTCGAGGGAAGAACAAAAATTTGACAGCTCTAAAATCTAATTCTAACACTGTTTGGTTTAAATTTCAGACGTATATATATATAAAATGGAAAAGATGGCATAATCTACACTGAAATGAAAATAATTTCAAACTACAGGTTACCTCAAACTCTTTCATCTGTGTGGGAAAAAAGTAAGATATACAACACACGATATACCTAGAAATATTTAGGGAACCAGTATAATATACAACACATGATATATCTAGAAAGATTTAGGGAACCATTTTAATATACAACATGTGATATATCTAGCAAGATTTAGGGAACCAGTATAATATGCAACATATGATATACCTAGAAAGATTTAGGGAACCAGTATAATCTACAACACATGTTATACCTAGAAAGATTTAGGGAACCAGTATAATATACAACACATGATATACCTAGAAAGATTCAGGGAACCAGTATAATAATTGATATACAGGGGCGGATCCAAGGGGGGGTGTACCCGGCACGCGCCCCCCCTAAAATTGGAAAAAATATGATTTTTTGGCGTAAAATCATGATTTTTCATACAAAATACCAAAAAAATGTTCACGCCTCCCTCCGCAATTGGAAAAAATAAGATTTTTTGGCGTAAAATCGTGATTTTTCACACGAAATACCCCAAAGATTTTCGAGCCGCTCAGCGCAATTTTTTTAAGTGAAAATGGCGACCGCTAGAAATAATAATAAGAAACGGAGCAAAAACAATAAGTCTCCAAACATTGTTTGGGAGACTTAGATATAAATTTAAGATAGAAGATAGAAAAGTAAATTTCACTGCATGTTGTCTAAAGAAAATTTCATTACTAAGACCCAAGTTTTGTTTGAAATAGACAGGTAATCAGATTAGACAAGTTCAATGTCTGAAGTTCATAATGACTTAATGTCAGCAATAAATATGATGAGTGATGTATACGGTTCAGTTTAGACAAGTCTTCACTCTATATAAAAATTCACAACATTGAGGTATAATAGTTAATAAGAATTTTAAGATCTTTTGTGATGGAGGGAAATATAAACAAAATACAGGGTATCAGCCAAATATGGAATCAAATGATCTCATGAAAAATGTTTTCAATTAGTAAAATAATTTTAAAAATCTTTTGGTTTCAAAATGATTTACGTTTCTGTAAATTAATTCCATCCATTGACTTGGCTTATTACACTGAAAAGATGCGAGAGATTACAAAATAGGTCATATATAAGTAAATTTAGGAATGAGGCTTACCTGTGTTTCTAAAGCATTCTTATACATATCTTGTTGCTCATATTTTTCTCGTAAAAACTGCTCTCTTTGCTTGGCTAAACTAAAAAATACAACATTTCAATGAATATAAATAGAACTGGATTTTTGTTGCTGTACTGATTGCAAAGAATATTAATAGCTATGTAATGGAGGCTCACCTGAGTATCCAATGAGGTTCACTTGAGTATCTAATGGAGGCTCACCTGACTGACCTGAGTATCTAATGAAGCTCACATGAGGATCTAATGAGGCTCACCTGAGTATCTAATGGAGGCTCACCTGAGTATCTACTGGAGGCTCACATGAGTATCTACTGGAGGCTCACATGAGTATCTACTGGAGGCTCACCTGAGTATCTACTGGAGGCCCACCTGAGTATCTACTGGAGGCCCACCTGAGTATCTACTGAAGGCCCACCTGAGTATCTACTGGAGGCCCACCTGAGTATTTACTGGAGGCTCACCTGAGTCTCTAATGAGGATCACCTGAGTATCTACTGGAGGCTCATCTGAGTCTCTAATGAGGATCACCTGAGTATCTACTGGAAGCTCATCTGAGTATCTACTGGAGGTTCACCTGAGTCTATAATGGAGGCACACCTGAGAATCGATTGAAGGCTCACTTAAGTATCTAATGGAGACTCACCTCAGTATCTAATACAGGCTCACCTCAGTATCTAATAGAGGCTCACCTGAGTATCTAATAGAGGCTCACCTGAGTATCTAATAGAGGCTCACCTGAGTATCTAATGGAGGCTGACCCGAGTATCTAATCATAAATGGAGGCTCACCTGAGTATCTAATGAGGATCACCTGAGTATCTAATGGAGGATCACCTGAGTATCTAATGGAGGATCACCTGAGTATCTAATGGAGACTCATATGAGTATCTAATGGAGATTCACCTGAGTCTCTACTGGAGGCTCACCTGAGTATCTAATGGAGATTCACCTGAGTATCTAATGGAGATTCACCTGAGTATCTAATGAGGATCACCTGAGTATATAATGGAGGATTACCGGAGTATCTAATGGAGGCTCACCTGAGTATCTAATGGAGACTCACATGAGTATCTAATGGAGATTCACCTGAGTCTCTACTGGAGGCTCACCTGAGTATCTAATGGAGATTCACCTGAGTATCTAATGGAGGCTCACCCGAGTATCTAATGGAGGCTCACCTGAGAATCTAATGGAGGCTCACCTGAGTATCTAATGGAGGCTCACCTGGGTATCTAATGAGGATCACCTGAGTATCTAATGGAGGCTCACCTGAGTATCTAATGGAGATTCACCTGAGTATCTAATGGAGATTCACCTGAGTATCTAATGATGATCACCGGAGTATCTAATGGAGGCTCACTTGAGTATCTAATGATGATCACCAGAGTATCTGATGGAGGCTCACCTAAGTATCTAATAGAGACTCACCTGAGTATCTAATGATGATCACCGAAGTATCTAATGGAGGCTCACCTGAGTATCTAATGGAGGCTCACCTGAGTATCTAATGGAGGCTCACCTGAGTATCTAATAGAGACTCACCTGAGTATCTAATGGAGATTCACCTGAGTATCTAATGGAGGCTCACCTGAGTATCTAATGATGATCACCGAAGTATCTAATGGAGGCTCACCTGAGTATCTAATAGAGACTCACCTGAGTATCTAATGGAGATTCACCTGAGTATCTAATGGAGGCTCACCTGAGTATCTAATGATGATCACCGAAGTATCTAATGGAGGCTCACCTGAGTATCTAATAGAGACTCACCTGAGTATCTAATGGAGATTCACCTGAGTATCTGGAGGCTCACCTGAGTATCTAATGGAGACTCACCTGAGTATCTAATGGAGGCTCACCTGAGTATCTAATGGAGATTCACCTGAGTATCTAACGGAGGCTCACCTGAGTATCTAATGGAGATTCACCTGAGTATCTAATGGAGGCTCACCTGAGTATCTAATGGAGGCTCACCTGAGTATCTAATGGAGGCTCACCTGAGTATCTAATGGAGGCTCACCTGAGTATCTACTGGAGGCCCACCTGAGTATCTACTGGAGGCTCACCTGAGTATCTAATGATGATCACCGGAGTATCTAATGGAGGCTCACTTGAGTATCTAATGATGATCACCAGAGTATCTGATGGAGGCTCCCCTGAGTATCTAATAGAGACTCACCTGAGTATCTAATGATGATCACCGAAGTATCTAATGGAGGCTCACCTGAGTATCTAATAGAGACTCACCTGAGTATCTAATGGAGATTCACCTGAGTATCTAATGGAGGCTCACCTGAGTATCTAATGATGATCACCTGAGTATCTAATAGAGACTCACCTGAGTATCTAATGGAGATTCACCTGAGTATCTGGAGGCTCACCTGAGTATCTAATGGAGACTCACCTGAGTATCTAATGGAGGCTCACCTGAGTATCTAATGGAGATTCACCTGAGTATCTAACGGAGGCTCACCTGAGTATCTAATGGAGATTCACCTGAGTATCTAATGGAGGCTCACCTGAGTATCTAATGGAGGCTCACCTGAGTATCTAATGGAGGCTCACCTGAGTATCTAATGGAGGCTCACCTGAGTATCTAATGGAGGCTCACCTGAGTATCTAATGGAGACTCACCTGAGTTTTTATCACATTAATCAGCTAGTTATTAAAAGATTGTTTATTGAAGTATATTAAAATAATGTTTTGGTGGTGACCATTTTAAATTTACAATCAGTATAAAAACATCTCTGTTCGTGCAAGGACAATATATATCTCGGGTTGCAACTTTTCAGTAGATTTTCAACATAAAGTAGTCCTATACTAATCTCTATCTTGAGATGGTCGACATTTTTGATTTCCATTTAACAAAAAAAAACCTCTGCATATAATATCGTCCAAAAACACACCTGGCTTTGCCTTTTAGTTATTTATTAATTTTTTTTATCATTAAATTTAGAATTCATCAGTAATGATCAGGATCAAACTTAAACCATATATAGCAAATAGTTCATGGCACTGAGGGTCATATGGCAGTATATGGACCGGTCCGTCACCAAAAAAATATTATATGGACCTCAGAAGCTTCAATCCATATAATATTTTGTTGGTGACGGACCGGTCCATATACTGCCATATGACCCTCAGTGCCATGAACTATTTACTATATAATTATTTATTCCAATTTTTTTATATAAAAACAGTGTATCATGTTATTTGGTGGTCAATATCAGAAAACATACTCTTCAGCCAGCTGTACTTGTTCTAATCTCTCTAAGAAGTCTTCATCTGACTTTCTCTTCTTTTTAGCATCTTCTTTTAAGTCCACCTAAATATACAGAGTAGGAAAAATAAAAATTCTTCTATATAGAGTTAAGGTTATAGGTTTTTACTAACAACTTCAGGTATTTTTCAGCTATATTGTGACTATCAGATTTATCAAGGGAGGAAAGAAGGATGGATATAACGAACACAAATCAAACCAAATCAATTTTCTTTAATGATAGGCACTGAGTGCATAGGTAGTTGTAAATCCAACTCCTATATGATCACGATCACGACCCCCCTCTTTACTGAGGACTGAAAATATTGTCAGAAAAGATTTTCACTTTCATAGCAAAAATGTTTGCTAAAAGGTACAAAGTCCAGGCTGCTGTATCTCTGTTATGAATATATTGAATGGAGACAGACTAGTAAAACATATATGATATGTCCTAGATACTAACCTATTGATCTAGATCTTTAGAGACAGACTTTTAAAACATATATGTCCTAAATACTGACCTGTTTAGTTAGATCTTTAGAGTATTCTTCTTGTTTAAATATTCTAGGTGGAGTAAGTGGACGTCTTTGGAAAATATATGATCTCTGAAACAAGTAAATAAATCTTATTAGACTCTATATCTATTCTGACAAAGAAGGAAATTAATTTCTTGCACATTTAAAAAAAAAACCTTGATAAATACCCATTACATACATAGTGTCGTGGTACAAGACTTTGTATCAGGTCGAGCCTGTTGTGTGAACCAGTATCACTACGAGTTATGACAGCGACGAGTTGTGATGCGGTTTGTTCACACAACACGCTATGTATGTAATAAGTTTATCTAACATTTCAATAAAAACAAATTTTAAGCAAATAACAAGGGTCGAAATAAGATTAACAAATTTGTACAATACTCTGAGGGAAACTACATTTTGTGCATAACGTCAAGTTTATGTGTTGCTGTTCATTCTATTGCTTTGTTAACGTTGCTCACATTGACATGTTTTACCCCGCATTCCAATGATATGACGTCATGACAAAATAGTTCGGCAGAGAAGATCTTGTGCAACGTTTCACAATTCTTTTATCACCAGTGTGGTGATACAACATCTTGTATCAGACAGGCTACTTTCTTTAAATTCAAAGGAAAACATACAAAATGTTAGAAAATACTAATTATATGATTTTTTTTTGTAGCAGATCTGTTTTCTGATAAAAAAAAAAGTGATGGCAAAGAATGGTTTAAGGCATTACTTAAATATCTTTGGAGGGTCATTAATAAATATATAAAATACAACAGGAGTTAAACTGTGGTCTTGGTTAACACCTCTTTCAATAAAACATATTCTGATAGGATTGACCCTAAATAAACTATTTAAGCAAATTTTACAGCCACTCGTTCACAAATTTAAATACTGCTAAAAATATTCCTTTAAGTTTATAAAAGCACAGAGAAAAATAGCTGAATCAATTTCAGTGTCACTTCCACACACAACAAGTTCTCACAGCATAATATACTCACATGAAAATCTCTATCCCTGGTTTTCTTTTTTGTTTGTACAGCTTCAGCAACACCCAAATTAAAAGCTGCCATTTTCTGTAGATCATGTCTCTTGGCTAGATGATTTTCCTGAAAAACAAAATGTAGGAGAATAAAGCTAAATTTTTTGTTTTCCAAACCTTCATAACATTTTCTGGACACATTTATATGAATACGAAATTTATTCCATTGATATTTTAGAACATTATTAAAAGAAGTAAACATTTTATAATTGTTGTTAATCGGAGAGGTGGATACCAGTACAAGTTCAGCAAAATAAATGAAAACAAGGGCAACGCATAGTGTGGCGTATCCCCTCGCCTACAAATTAGACCATGTGACCTTGACCTTTGACCTTGAAAATCAATAGGGTTCCAGACTCTCCTAAGGACTATGTATGTACCAAGTTTGGTCAAAATCCATTGACGGATGTTGATTCTAGAGTGTTCACAAGGATGCTACGCAGTAAAAATTTGACTGTGACATTGGCCTTTGACCTTAAAAATCAATAGGGTTCCAGACTTTCCTAAGGACTAAGTATGTACCAAGTTTGGTCAAAATCCATTGAAGGATGTTGATTCTAGAGTGTTCACAAGGATGCTATGTGGTAAAAATTTGACCCCTTGACCTTTGACCTTGAAAATCAATTGGGTTCCAGACTCTCCTAAGGACTATATGTATGTACCAAGTTTGGTCAAAATCCATTGAAGGATGTTGATTCTAGAGTGTTCACAAGGATGTTACGCGGTAAAAATTTGACCCGGTGACATTGACCTTTGACCTTGAAAATCAATAGGGTTCCAGACTCTCCTAAGGACTAAGTATGTACCAAGTTTGGTCAAAATCCATTGAAGGATCTTGATTCCAGAGTGTTCACAAGGATGTTACACGTTAAAAAATTTACCCAGTGACCTTGACTTTGACAATCAATAGGGTTCCAGACTCTCCTAAGGACTAAATATGTACCTAGTTTGGTCAAAATCCATTGAAGGATATTGATCCTAGAGTGTTCACAAGGATTTTACGGAAGGAAGGACGGACGGACGGAAGCGTTACTATATCCCTTCGCAACTTCGTTGGCGAGGGGATAATTACAACCTTGAGAATATCCCTTTAATTAAAGTAAATTGAGGAATTCAATTAAAGTTTTTCATTTTTTGTCTAGAAAAAGTTTATATTTTAACCATTTCAAAAATTTGATCACTTAACTTTCAATATGAGATTTGAGGTATAAAAATCATTAAAATTTACACATTTGACCAAAAAAAAAAAAACATAAATTACAGGTAAAAAATTGTAAATTCAGAAAAAATATCATTTCTAGATGATAAATTTCTTCAAATCTGAATTAATATACATATACATATATATATATATGATGAAATCATCATTTAATAATGAAAAAAAATATACAAAATGTATATATGGATCAATGTGCTTCTATCAAATTAATCGGGAAAAGATGCAAATATCTTTAATTTTCAGAAAGGGAGATAACTTTTTTATGGCTTGAAAAATTATCCAAAACTACAAATTGATGCTTTTTATAAGACAATTTTTAATTACTCCTGATATTAATCATATGCTATACACTGACTTAAAAGAATAATAATTAAATCATAATTAAAAAAAAAAAAATTAAAAAAACTTAAAAAAACATAACTTGGCTATAAAATGTATTTCTGTTCTTTATTTAACTATGTTCTTCTGCAGTTAATTTTGGAGGATCATGTTTTTTTCAGAGATCCCTTAACTTTTATGTCACAATGTTTGCAAGATTAAGGAAATACACATTAATGGGAACCAAGATAATAAATACATATTACATGTGCTGAATTCATGCACAAAGTCAAAGATTATCTTAAAATTGTTTCATGACACTTTTAAAATAGAAAGAATTTTGTCTTTAAGTATAAAACGATTCTTTTAATCATTCCATGAAAAGTGGATGCAATAAAAATAGTATAAAATCAGAAACAAAAATTGAAAATTCCAATTTTTTTGGACAATTTTTTAGTCTAAATTTTGGCTGTTAAATAAATAACATTGAAATAAAACTTTTGCTGCAATATCTAACTTTACTGTCCTTTCCTATAGGAGGAAAATGAATGGATTTTTTCCAATCTAATCCATGAGCATAGAAATCAGGAAATCTAGACATTTTAAGCAATCAGTTATCTCCTAACGCAATCAGATCAGTATAAACTGTAAATCTTAGTTACCAGACATGACATGAACTAATAAGCATCAACAAGGTAATTTTTGTAAATTGAGGGATTTCTTAAAGATGTCTTTCATAAAAACCCAAATTAATTTTGCAATTACCAAATTGTGAATAATTAACTTTTTCTTCACAATTTCTTTCAAACAATGGAATAATTTCCTGACACAGCAGACAATGAGAGGCCCGTTAGAGCTATGCTTTGGTTATTCCCAAAGTCTACCACTGCTACAACTACCCCTTGGTTGCCCTCAAAGTCTACCATGTTAAGAAGACATTAAACATAGTCTTTTAGTATTATAGAATCACTATCAGGAGAAATCAATGAAGTTTTTTAAATAATTTATGTCATTGTGTAATGGATGATGAAATCGTCATTTAAAAATGAAAATAAAGTATAAAACAGTTGATGGTCAACAATTCCATCAACAGTAACAAACACGAACCAATTCTATACTAAACCTCTATACCATTTATTTAAATCATTTCATTTTTTTACAATACAGTGGAACCTGTCTAATCCGACCCAACAAGGGACCAGGGGAATGTGTTGGATTGCGTAGGATGTCGGAAAACTCAGGTTTTATTTTAGTTAACAGAAACACTTTGGGACCATAAATTTTTGTTGGATGTCAGAAAAATGAGGTGTCGGATTGCACAAGTTCCACTGTACATACATTGCCATTGGTTGTGAAAAGCAATTTTGCATTGTCTGATTTTAACAAATTTAAGAGTGTCATATACATAGTTAGTTTTATACCTGTTCGTCTAATGTTTCCTCAGCATCTTTCATATGCTGGAACTGTTGTAATAATTTGTCTTCCTCTTCCTCTCTCCTCTTACGTTCCTCTACGAAGGAGACAGGAATGTTCCTACGTTCTCTTTGGTGACAGAGGTAACATAGTTCTTGTCCAGCATTAGGATGTCCACAGGCAGACTTTGGAGGAGGAGGCTGAGGCATTAATTTGACTTGGTCTGCACTTTGTGGCCTCTCTAAAGGTCGTAAATTTGGTGATAAAGATTTTGTTCTGAAAATAATGACATTAAAAATGGTTTAGTAACATTGTAGATTTCCTGGAGTAACTCATAACATTTACTTAATAGGAACAGTCATCAGAGTCAGAAATATATTACTAGAGAAAAATATTCTGAATTTTTTTTAAAAGAAGATAATCATTACAATCAACTACTGTAATTACATGTAAATAGTATTATCTAAGTACTACAAAGTTTACTTAAATGTTCATTTTCAGTGGAAATAACTCATCAACATTCAAATTTAGATATATTGCAGCTTTCCAAATCTTTTCATGTGAAATTTAAATAATATATATATATACTATTATAAAAACATATCATGAATTAATCTCCTTCAGAAAGAGAAGTAAAGCCAAAATTAGATGCAAGTTGTATAATTTTACAATTTTTTATTCCTACTTTTAAAAATTTTAAATTACACAAAATCAAACAAATATATTTATTTCATGTTAAAATAAATAAAACCCAATAAACATAACACAGCTTGCATGCCACCTTTACAAGGGGATACAATATAATTTCATAGGAGATAAAATATGATGGTTCTGGGACATGTATATGTATAAGGCTTGAATAAATGAAAAGGGGAAAAAGTTATAATTTGCATGTAAATAAATGTAAAGTTTTGAAAACTTTCTATTTATGCAAAGTGAGTTTTAGGATAAATCTAGTGGAATGTAAAAAAAATATTTTTAATTTCAATTTTACATGCACATTGTCAATGACTGTCATTGTAATAATTAGCTTATATTATTTAAGGAATATTTGAAATTGTTGAACAGGCTATACGATATAACCTGGTTTGGGTCAGTTTACGCTTTTCATAAACCACGAAAAGCGTAAACTGACCCAAACCAGGTTACCAGGTTATACAACTATAACCTGTTCAACAATTTCAAATATTCCTTATAATTTAATTTTTACAACAAAATTTAATGATTCCTTGATTTTAATTACGATTATTTTGTGTGACTATTTGAATTTGTCGTTGGCGGATGAACACGTTGGTGACGTCACAATACCAACCCAGGTTATCGTGTATAACCAGAATTTTCTCCAGGCGGATTAGCCAATCAGATTGCAGTATCAAATCAAATTAAATTATATATCATTATACAAGAAAAGGGGGAAAGTTATAATTTGTATGTAAATAAATGTCAAGTTTTGAAAACTATCTATTTACTCAAAGTGATTTTTAGGATAAATTTAAAGTGCAATGTACATAATATTTTTAATTTCAATTTTACATGCACATTGTAATAATTAGTTTATATAATATATCATTAAACCTTCTTTATTGATGAAAAGATTGCTAATCATGCAACAAACCTGATGATCATCAATAAAATCTCCCAAGATTGCCTCTGTTATTTCTCAATAATTTAATTAAACAGTGATCAATTAAATTCTGAAAATGAACTTAGCTTCCCCAAGCTTATCTCTTTTTTTAAGTCATCTTTTAAGGATTTACCCTATTTATTGTCATGGTCAGAAGAGAAAAATGATGCATTGTAATTAATTCCTCTCCTAAGTTGCACACTTGACATACAGAGAAAACAATTCAATTGAGGATCTTTTAACTTTGCACACTTTTTTTTACCATTTCAAGAAAATGCTATTATTAGTAAAAGGCAGAAGGAAAAAGATAAACTCCTGTCAATAAAGGTACATTATATACAATTTCAATATGAATTTTCAATAGGTTATTCTAGAGAAAGACGTGATCAACTTATAAAGAAAAATAAAGAAATATGATATCCAATTAAATTTTGATTTCAGTCAAAAATAGTAATAATAATTTGTATCTGTTTTCATTTTAAATGAAATATATGGAAATAAATATTAACTGTTGTACATAGACATGTAGTATATATTGTTCTGGTCCAAATTTTAGTCCACTTATTCACCTGTCACATAACTCAAGCTTTAATTAAGTGTCTTTTGTTCTTGATTACCTTTGATCTCATTTATTCCACTTTTATTTTTTACCTGTATTATCTATTTTTCAAAAAGTTGGATAAATGGGAATGAACCAAAATATGATGGTTGCAGGTATTTTGAAACCAGTATATTGATTTTTAGAGAATCACAATCAAGCTATAAAGAAAAAAAAACGTTTTTTATTCCTTCAAGTTTATCAAATTACAAAATAAAATTTAAAAAGTCAGAAAATATCATAAAAACCCACATTTCTTTATTTTTCTGCCAATTTTCATCTGCAAAGTCTTAGAAATCAGCATGTTTAATTAAGTTGTATATTCTATTGCAGAAAGTTCATACTTAAATTTAAAATATGTTTAGATTTTAGGGGAAGGTCAATAGTATCATATCCCTTTAACAGTAAAATTCAAATATAAGATAAACATTTCTCTGTCATTTAAAATGCAATTTTATCATGAAATTTCCATGCATCTGAAATGTAATTTTATCAAAGAATTCTGAGTGACATGCAATAAAAAGTGTTCAAACAATTCCCAGAGACTTATAGTGTAATTTTCTCAAACAATACCCAATGACTATTGCACTTTTCTCCAACATTTCAATTCAACTCCATATCTTACATTACATTTGTATACCTTTAACCCTTACACAGTGCAATTTAACAACATGAAATTACCTATCACAGCTTAGAGTAGAACAATTTGGCATTGCTTTACTCCTTCGAATAGCAGATCGTCTAAAATGTACAGTGCAGAAAGTAATTAAAACTAATTCAGTTCCATTTACATGTATAATAATTCAAACTAACTCAGAGCCTCTAACATATACAGTACCATATGTTGATGGTCTGATTTACTTGGTAAATTGGTGGACCTAAGACCATAATTGTTTATAGTATTGACAGAAGGTCATATCTGTGACTGTATTTGTTGTTCATAACTTTCTAGTGGATATGTTTGTAATTTAAGCACAATAATAAATACATGTACATTCAGGTGTTTAAACTTAATTTCTGTGATAATTGTCTACTTACCTATCATTAATATCTTTCAATGGATTCGTACTTGACTTAGCTAGGTGGCCTGATGATGGAGCAGAATGTGGCGTATGTGTTGATACGACTAAGTCATCTAGTAAACTCACTCCTGTAGCCTTGGCCATAGGCATTGCCATTCTTGACCCTGTGCGGCTGGGAGCAAGAGGTGGTTTCTTTAAATCTAAAGAGAAAAAAAAGAGTAAGGAACATTTTGAATACATATACAGTCAACCTTGAATATGGCGATTGATGATAAAATGAAATAAAAATATCTGTAATCTATGGCAGCCTGTGGTTTACTAGAGACTGTAGGCAAGTCCATTTTCATGAAAAGTTTACCCTTATGGAAAATAGTGGAACAAGGTTTAAAATTTATAAAAATGTTAGACCTGCCTATGGCAAAATCATAAATAAACAAGGGGATGGCATAAATTATTTGATTTTATTTAAAAATGTGCAAAAACAAAATCTGCAATTTGTATCGCAAATGGACGATACCACTGACAAAATTTGCACAAAACCTATTGTGACATTATCATTTTCTGCTAATCATGGTTTAACGAGTGCTTTAACATGGAAAATACTAGAAAGAAAATACAGGAAGTCATATTACAATATTTGTTAGAGCAGATTTATTTGCGACTCCAGTTTAAGATTATGTTTTAATTCAATCTGATATATCGGCAATGGATTTTGGTCAAAAGAAATGAATTATAAATGACACCAAGATCAGAATATTTGATAGAAACATGTTTCACTCTAAGTATCAAAATAATTTTATTTAATGTTAGAATTTTCAACACATGGTTACAATTTAATATTTTACATTACACCATTGCAAAAGATAAAATGTTTATAGGTTTCTATAATTTGTGTTTTTCATTTTCAATTTTATTATTTCTTCATTTCTGTATAATTAAATCGTGTAATTAGGCAAATAATATTCAAAAAATTATTTGTTGGATGAGAATAAAATTTTTATATTTTTTTTTAACAAGGAATAACCTACATTGTATAATAAAAAAAAATTGATAGTAAACTACATAATCTCTGACATAATCTTCAACTTGTTAAAGATGGTCGAGTATTTGATCAGATTTATAAGAAGTAAATTTCCATGTAAAAAAATTAAGTCTTGGTATTTTTTTCTCAACAAAATGACTTTATAGCACTTCAAAATCTGCCACAGGAAGGGTATGTCCTGTTATGATTGGTCAATATTTACAATTTAAATCTTTATTTTTTAATCATTTGTGAAAAATTCCTCCTATTAACTTTTTAAAATTCAAGAAAAAAATTCTGACAAAATGTATTTTAACTTACAAGTACGCCTTGATGTTGGAAACATATTCCTTCAGTACCGATTTTGATAATGATTATCAGTGTGTTTTTTAGGACATATTTTATTCATATATCCATGACAACTTATTAATTGTCAACTTAAATATTAATAAGAATCAGTTGAGGTGAAACCTACATGGTATAAGATCATAAAGCTATAAAAGATAATGAGGATATATAATAATAAATACTGATATTACTTAAGGATTCACCATGGGAATATATAAATTACTAATAGTAGGAACTCACAACGGGATTGTTAAAATACTAACAGTAGCCGCAGGGGTTGACATAACTTGACAACAGTATTATATATACTGACAAGTCTTGGTTTATGGTGTTTAATGCCAATTTCAACAATACATGTATTTCAGTTATATTGTGGTGGTCAGTTTTATTAGTGGAGGAAACCGGAGTAAATCACCGACCTGTCACAAGTCACTGACAAACTTTATCACATAATGTTGTATCGAGTACACCTCGCCTGAGCAGGATTCGAACTCACAACTTTAGTGATGATAGGCACTGATCGCACAGGTAGTTGGAAAACCTGTTGGAAATCCAACTACCATGCAATCACAACCACTCCTAGCTGCGGAACCATAGCCCTTATGGTCCTTGGCCAATTTTCTGATATTTGCGGACCATAGGGCTACGGATTTCACCCTATCAAAAACTTTCGAAACTGCATGGTGAAAATCTTGTGCCGTTTTTGCAAATTTTTGTCATGAAATCGGTTGAGAGAACGATCAAACAATATATTTCATTTCGTTAAATATTTATCTACATTCTTCTATACTTACTTACCTGTTAATATTCATTTCCAGCTCATTATCATAACAAATGTCTCGATATTAACTGATCCCGCCTACTTCGTTCCGCCATCTTGTCATTGTGGTATTCTCGCTTTGAGGTCACGTGACTTTTGAGAGATCACTCTAAGAGAAAAACATGTGTTCAGTTTGTTTACGTTTTACCGGAGGTTTTGCATGGCGATTTTTTATCTGAAATAAAATATTTAGTCAACCTAGAGTGAAATATTTTACAAATATTAACCAGAAATGTTATTTTCTTCTATAGTTATTCCAATTGAGGTGAACTCCCATTCAACATTTTCAAGTTTTTCATGTAAACAAACCGAACACATGTTTTGCTGTTAAAGTGATCTACCAAAAGTCACGTGACCTCAAAGCGAGAATACCACAATGACAAGATGGCGGAACGAAGTAGGCGGGATCATTTAATATCGAGACATTTGTTATGATAATGAGCTGGAAATGAATATTAACAGGTAAGTAAGTATAGAAGAATGTAGATAAATATATAACGAAATGAAATATATATGTTTGATCGTTCTCGCACCCGATTTCATGACAAAAATTTGCAAAAAAGCGACGCAAGATTTTCAGTGCGCAGTTTCGAAAGTTTTTGATAGGGTGAAATCCGTAGCCCTATGGTCCGCAAATATCAGAAAATTGGCCAAGGACCATAAGGGCTACGGTTCCGCAGCTAAACCACTCCTTGAAAGCCCTGGCCACAATGGTATTGGATAAATAAATAAAATTACGAAAAATTTCAAAAATAATCATTAAAAAAACAATACATAAAATGTAAGTTGGATAAAAAGTTTCAGAACAATTAAATGGATATAAATGTTAAATGTGATGATTTTATGGAATATTATTACCATGCTGGGAATTTGTTTCCTCAGTAACAGATAATTACCTATCATTAGATATTCTAAAGCCAATTATTATCTAATTATTTATTTAGTAAGTCAATGATCAAAACAAATAATATTAAGAAGGATCAATAAAACTGTTTCATTTCTATTAGGATTAATAATATATTTAATGTCACTTTCTAACAATAGTGCAGCTATGTTAGTTTTATTGAGTATACACAGACCATACAAGTTAATGTCAAAGACAAACTTGATCACATAAAGTCTGTCAAAGGAAGGAGTGGGAAAGAGTCAAAGTCATAAACATTAGTTTGACTTAGATCAAGACTTTTCGAACAGGGAAAGGGCCCTAAATTCTTTGACTCTAAAAAAGTGGTTGTGGGGATAGGGGATTGCAGATCAATAATTTTAAAAGGTTTTGAGATAACCCTTTGATCTACCCATGATTATAAGTACCATACAATAATAGTCAAATGGGCACATTCATGTATGTTTTAATAAATTATGTGCATATCTACCTTAACTTATTTAATTCTTAGAATGGAAACATAAAAACTTGATATAACACCTGTCTCTGGAATATTTAAATACTGTAAAAAAAAACTTACAAAATTTTTTTTATGAGAAAGGGGAGGTAATTCAAAGAAACACAAAAACTTGACATAACACTTGTCGAATATTTAAACGCTAAAAATATCCGGTAACAGGTGAATATACTAGTTTTTGCTATTACAATGACCAAAAATCCTCACTTTCAGTAATTTTTCAGCCTACCAGACTACTGTTGGTGTTGTGGTATGGTTGTTGTATTCTGTCTGTAGACACAAAGATTTTTTTCACTATAACTTACATATTTTTTCACTATACAGGGTGTGCCGGGGGTAGAATAGGCACCAGGTTTCTCCATCCTAGAGGCACTAGTCCTCTAAAAGGGGCCAACCTCGCGAGAACAACGGGGTATAAAAATGGGACCGAGAGCTTCTTCGGCTTGAAGGGGCGTCCGTCGGTTGTGCGGGATGTATACATTCACAACCAATCCGTCCTTCGGATGAGACGTAAATAAAACCGAGTTCCCGTGTTGAGAGATTGCCACCCTCTTTGCACGTTAAAGAACCCAGTGTAACAGCTCATTATGAGCATACATGATGAGTGGTCCATTTTTTTTTTATCCGTCCCCCGTTTTCAACCTACATATTGATTTATTGTAAACATGTTCTCGTCCTGAATATAGCTGAAAAATTGCTCGCTGGATGTCAAACATTAATCAATCAATTACAAAGCTAACCCTCCAAATTACTGAGACATAAAACAGCACTCGTGTATGTTATAAACACAAACAAGTTTAGGTAGGAGAAGTCATACGGCACTCATGTATGTTATAAACACCAACAAGCTTAGGTAGGAGAAGTCATACGGCACTCATGTATGTTATAAACACAAACAAGTTTAGGTAGGAGAAGTCATATGGCACTCATGTACGTTATAAACACAAACAAGCTTAGGTAGGAGAAGTCATACGGCACTAATGTATGCTATAAACACAAACAAGTTTCAGGGTTAGGGTTATGGTGTTTAACGCCACTTTCAACAATATTTCAGTTATATCGTGGTGGTAACAAGTTTAGGTAGGAGAAGTCAGTTATATCGTGGTGGTAACAAGTTTAGGTAGGAGAAGTCAGTTATATCGTGGTGGTAACAAGTTTAGGTAGGAGAAGTCAGTTATATCGTGGTGGTAACAAGTTTAGGTAGGAGAAGTCAGTTATATCGTGGTGGTAACAAGTTTAGGTAGGAGAAGTCAGTTATATCGTGATGGTAACAAGTTTAGGTAGGAGAAGTCAGTTATATCGTTGTGGTAACAAGTTTAGGTAGGAGAAGTCAGTTATATCGTGGTGGTAACAAGTTTAGGTAGGAGAAGTCAGTTATATCGTGGTGGTAACAAGTTTAGGTAGGAGAAGTCAGTTATATCGTGGTGGTAACAAGTTTAGGTAGGAGAAGTCAGTTATATCGTGGTGGTAACAAGTTTAGGTAGGAGAAGTCAGTTATATCGTGGTGGTAACAAGTTTAGGTAGGAGAAGTCAGTTATATCGTGGTGGTAACAAGTTTAGGTAGGAGAAGTCAGTTATATCGTGGTGGTAACAAGTTTAGGTAGGAGAAGTCAGTTATATCGTGGTGGTAACAAGTTTAGGTAGGAGAAGTCAGTTATATCGTGGTGGTAACAAGTTTAGGTAGGAGAAGTCAGTTATATCGTGGTGGTAACAAGTTTAGGTAGGAGAAGTCAGTTATATCGTGGTGGTAACAAGTTTAGGTAGGAGAAGTCAGTTATATCGTGGTGGTAACAAGTTTAGGTAGGAGAAGTCAGTTATATCGTGGTGGTAACAAGTTTAGGTAGGAGAAGTCAGTTATATCGTGGTGGTAACAAGTTTAGGTAGGAGAAGTCAGTTATATCGTGGTGGTAACAAGTTTAGGTAGGAGAAGTCAGTTATATCGTGGTGGTAACAAGTTTAGGTAGGAGAAGTCAGTTATATCGTGGTGGTAACAAGTTTAGGTAGGAGAAGTCAGTTATATCGTGGTGGTAACAAGTTTAGGTAGGAGAAGTCAGTTATATCGTGGTGGTAACAAGTTTAGGTAGGAGAAGTCAGTTATATCGTGGTGGTAACAAGCTTAGGTAGGAGAAGTCAGTTATATCGTGGTGGTAACAAGTTTAGGTAGGAGAAGTCAGTTATATCGTCGTGGTAACAAGTTTAGGTAGGAGAAGTCAGTTATATCGTGGTGGTAACAAGTTTAGGTAGGAGAAGTCAGTTATATCGTGGTGGTAACAAGTTTAGGTATATATTAGTATAGTAAAATCTGGTATAAACAGCTTTATTTTTTGTCTCGATTTAAATCTAATTTTCCGTAATTTTACAATTTCATGAACTATTAGGATAATTTTTCCAGATAAGGATATCGGTATTAAAATAAAATTCCCACAATGTACCAATACATGAAATTTCGTTGGGTTAATAAATTCGTGGATTTGTTGACCTACGGAATCCACGACATCTCATTCCAAAAGAAAAAAAAAGAAGTATTCCATAGTGCATATCATAAAAAAAAAGTCAGAATAAAAATAAAGAAGCTTAAATTTAATAAATGCATGTACATGCATGTATCAGCACTTGGTTGTATTAAAATTTTAATGAATCATTAAATTGTTATTATCCAATCAAATTCCACCATTCCGTTATTACCAGTCAATAAACGGTCATTAACTTTGATATAACCCAAATACAGTTCATTAACAAACAAAGGTCAAAATCATTATTTAAAACCTAGTTCTAATCTTGATCATATGCACTTACAGTACTGTGCCAAAAAGTGAATCAAAAAATTTCTCAAAATTACCCATATATTTTAACACTTTTGGCACAATACTTTAAGCAATGGGTATTGGATTGTAAAATTAAAAGTGTTTTTTCTAATAATATAAACGCTTAAGTTGGAGGGAGTTGTCTCTCTTGACTTTTTCACTGATAATTTTTTTACACCACATAACAAGACTATTTTTTTTATTTCCATAGTGTCATATGTTAAATGATGTCCAGCAGTCATCTTACATTTACAATCAACACAACAACAAAAACAGTCAGAGAACATAATATGTTGAATTTCTGAATAGAATGAAATTTACATACAATGTTGAAGACCATCCAATAAACATTTCTGCCAAACTTGGAACTGACTCATCATGCACTGATTGTAAGTAAATTTAGAAGTAGTGGGGCACGATTGGGATTATATGACACACTTAATGACTGGTAGGAGGATAATGGCAAGGTTATTGTTCCCCGAGACCAATATTGCCCGAGAAAAAGACAAGGGCAATAGTTGGTGCCAAAGGGGAACATTAAACTTGCCATTTCCTGAAAATTCAGCCTATAAATGTTTTATTATATTATTATACCATACAGCATAAGATACTATAATACCATGATCAAACACAGACCCTGATAGCCGTGTTTGTTGTTGGTGTATGCAGGTTTCAGGAATTTAGATTAGCATAGGAAATGTTGCCTCCAATGAATCAAGAGGATTAAAAATTCCATGAAAATATATTGTGTCTTCAGTGAGTCTTTTGGCCAATTCACTGGTGAATAGTTCATTATACAATTTACCAGTAAATAGAATAATTATGAATATGTCTTTTTAGTAGTAAAACTTATACTGAGGTATAATAAGATAAATAGGTAGATATATGGTAACATACAAGTTCCCCATCACCAATTTAGGTTTTATTAAAACATACACAAAGACATACTACATCAATATAAAGGTGATAAAAAAACCAAATTAATCATAAAAATATATGTAGATGATTGTTTTAATAAAACACATGCATTATCATTTATGTGCGTTGAAAACAGGATTGGATACTTACGACCATCGATAGCAGGAAAAACTGTTTCTGCTTGGGGGCAAAACAAATTTCATTTTAGAAAACAAAATCTGCTAAAATATTTCACATTTCTGTATACAGTACAGTTGCAAAGTTGGAAGTAAAAAAAATGCTTTGTTTTCTTACAACACTTAGCTAAATTCAAATTAAAATTTACAAACATTCTAAGAAAGTTTTAATATAAAGACAATTTATTACTTAATGTACAATTATCATCTCAATAATTTAATTTGCCAGATCCCTTCTTGATTAAGCAGTACATGCATTCCCAATAACTCTTACATAAAGAATTTTACTGGACTTCAGCCATGTCCACAGTAAGGATCCTTCATATCAACATACTGTAGACATTAAGCAAAATTCCCATTCACTGTATGTATCCTTGGTGTGTGTGTGTCAGAGTGGACAAGGTCGTTTACTTCTGACCTCAAGCCTACCAGTACCAACACTGACCACAATATCCACTTCAAGTGTTAATGTTTCTGGTCAGTTTGTTGTTCCTCCCCCTTGTAAATCTGATAGTCACACAATGCAGATGAAAATTTGCTGAAAGTGACGATAAACCAACCCTAATATTAACTTAATTCACTTTTTGCTCTTAGATTTGAAATATTACAAGACATTGTCATTTCTTTTGCCTGCAACTGTCTTCAAAATAGAAGATTAAAATGGTATAAATATTGCTTATGTTTGTAAAAGAAACCAATTTCAATGATCAGCAATATGTTTTAAAATTGTCTGTTGAAAATTAATTCTTCAACTTTTGATTGCAGAAATTTGTTTTCACAATTACAAATTAAATCACATGCCATGGTATACTTCACCTCATTATAATTATTCTAAAACTCTGCCATGATATAACTGAAATATTGTTGAAAGTGACGTTAAACACAATAACCCCCCCCCTTATTCTAAAACATAAACTAGACAACAATGTAACGAATAATAAAGTATTATACGTCTTGTAACAATTTATAATCATGAGAATCATAAATTGATGACGTATACCAACCTTCAATGCCCTCAGTTGGTGGAGCTATATGAACGGGAGCATATTCCCCAGGCAAGGGATCATCTAAACCCTCTCCACGGAACTCAATGTGTCTTACAGCAGCATTAGTAGCCTCATCTGCAATATCCAGACCCTCCATTCCTTCCTCGGTTAAATCAGCTGGTTGGATGAACATATTTCCATCACATTCACGTCTGACCACGAATTGTTCTGCTGGTTCTGATTCATCTTGTTCTCTGACTGGGGCCAAACCACCCATATTTCCATTTGATATTCTGAGAGAAAAAAAGTTTAAAACAATTTTATTACGTATATAGTTGCCAGAGAAATATCCAGATTTCCAAGTGAAAGATATACTGTTATTTCGACCAGTGACATAAATCGTTCATTTTGTTATTTCACTGCATGACGTAAAAGCACATATGCTGTCAAAAAATATCACTTAGCGTCAAAAAATGAAAAACAAGTTCCTTTAAATATCTTCTTAGTGCAAACAAAAGCTTAAAATCTATGTAATAAACAGAGTGTTGTCTTGAAAAATAAATTAACAAAAACAATAAAAGTTGACAATGTCGTTGACTAGTCACCAGACCAATCAATCCTCTGACTCACTTCATTTTACTTCACAACACAAAGACAACAATAGAAGATAAATTAAAATGTTCAAATTTGGCCGATTGACAATTTTTGCGACTGATGCTCGAGTTTATGTCAGAAACTGTAAGAGATAGAGGTGTGAGGGGCATTGTATTTGTCAAAATATTTCCACAAGTGAAAACAATGATCAGAACAGCCCGATATTTTTATCAACTGTCGTAATAAAATATCCATAAATAATAGGTTTCAATATCTGAAAGTTTGAGTTTTATTTTTCATTCAATGCTCATCTTAATGAGTTATTTATGAGTTAATAATATAGAGAATTACCTATTTCAGTTTGGAATAAGGAACAAGGGTTTCAGGTAATTATATTCCAGTGGATCAGTTGCAGTAAATTGATGTAGGATGAAGCTCTTGTCGACTTGCTGTGCCCATGTCATACTATGCCAAACATAGCTCTTTATTTATAATGCCTTTTATTGCATATTGTGTAGATATCGCATACCATATATTGAATATATAACACCCTAATTGGAACGTCTCTAGAGTAATCTTGTGAAACCTCTTGTTATTATAGCTACAGTCTCAATGTTAAGCAAGCAATAATGACTTCAATGATGATTATAAACTTAAAATGGATAATTCGTACACATTCTACTGAAATATATGATAAAGTAAACAATACCTGGCAAAAATAAATGTATCACATACTTTATCAACCCTCAACAAATATAGGCCCTCATGCCTATTGACTTCATGCTGATATTTGTTCCTTAGGTCGATACAGGATATGAACCTATAGACTTTGCTATGTACATGTATTATACGCTATAACTGATGGATGATATACATGTATTCTAAAATGTTATGGTCATTTCATGCTTTATTAGAACAAAAACTAGCATGTTCTACTTACTTTTTTCTAGAACAAAAACTATGATGTTTTACTTACTTTGGTAAGATAACTGTGGCATTTGATCCTGGTCTAGATGGCAGTCTGTCTGACATCACAGAGTCTACTGTACCTGGGCGCTACAAAAGAGATACAAGTATAAACATGTTAAATACAAGACAAGACTTAATGAATTAATCAATAACCAATATAAATTACATCATCAAAATTTCATCATTATTATTATTATAATTTCTTCTAAAATATTTAATCCTGTCATCACAAAATACTTTGTGAGAGTACTATTATTAGTCAGTATCTAACTGATTTGATTAATTACTAGTCATCTATGGTTCTCGTCTTTGTTGTAATGTATATCATAAATGATAGTATAAACGTCGTAGTGATCACTAAGTTCACTGTCAAAATGAATACTGATCCAAGATCAGGAATGATTCGACTGTCATGATAAATAGTACTTAGGCTAGATCATGTAACTAAATTTTTATTCATTAACATGATAACTTACATTTTGCATAGAGTCAAGCATCTTGCCACTACCATCCATCTGATTAATGAATTCTTTGTAGAACCTCATTTTGACTTTAGAGTCTCTGATTGATAGACGTCCAATACCACTAAACACAAGCTCTACATTCTTCTTTGTGTTGACAGTTCTATTTACTGAACCTAAGATTTCCCTCACACAACTCTCTACTGTATCCCTATCAAATGGGCTCTCATGAGCCATGGCAGCAAAGTTTAACTGCACAACTGGTATCTGTCCTGAAAGGTAAAGAAAAGAACATGATACAACTACAATATGTCAGCAAGCTTATAGCAAAAAGCAAGTATGGACAAAATGAAGTGTCACTGAATTCTATCTGATTAAATATAATGCTATTCTGTAACCTGTTTTCCCTTTCTTGGACCATAATTCACAACAGGTAGAGAGGTGTAGTGGTGATTTAATAACAAAAATTGTATTCTAAAAAATCTTTGCAAAATTTTTTATATGTAGAAAAATGTTGATAGTATGGTCATTCTGAGTAACTAATTTGTGTCAAATGTCCATACACAATGTTTAATGTTTTAAAAAGAAAATACATGGATTTTTATTATGTTTTGGAATATCTACTCTTGAAGATTTGAGCTTACATTAAATTCCTGATATTTCAATTATAATCAACAAAATTCAATTTGAAAATAAATAGTAAAACATTAATATAAAAAACAGTCCTCTGGCAAACCATAAACTTCTAAACACAGAAAAATCACCAAAAGAAGAGGGCCAGGGTTTGGACAGGCAGAGACTGACAAACAATATAAAAATCTGCCTAAATTGTAGATTCATTTCCACTCACAAGACCATACACTTTCACAGAAATGATGACAAGAAAAACATGGACAGTATAATAACTGTGACAACAGGGTCAGGGAAGGCTGGTAGTTACTTAATGACTAGCTTGCCTAAGAAAGCAGAATCTGTTTATTAACCAGAGGCTCTCAAGAGCCTGTATCGTTCACCTGGTTATAAAAAGAACCAATTGGTCCTATGTCCTGCAGTGGTAGTCATCTTGGAATTACGATCATCATAAAAAACACAGTTTGTAAAGGACCTTCCAATGATTGATGCACAGTTTAGGTTCAATCAGTGCAATAGCTTCAGAGAAGAATATATTTCTGTATTTTCCCCATATGGTCCTGTGTTAATACTATGACCTGTGGTGGCAGCCATCTTGGATTTCCGATCGGCATAAAAAACAGAGGACCTTCCAATGATCATTCCTGGGCAGTTTGGTTTCAACTGTCCAAGTGGTTTCAGAGAAGAAGCGTTTTGAAACATTTTCCCCATAGGGTCCAATGTTAAACTAAGTCCTGCTGTAGCCGCCATTTTGAATTTCATATCGGAACAAAAAACGTAAAGTTTGTAGAGGACCATCCAATGAACATTCATGTACAGTTTGGCTTTAATCATATTTGTAGTTTCTGAGAAGAAGGCATTTGAACATTTTCCCATAGGGTCCAATGTTAATTTTTTATATCCTGCGGTGGTGGCCATCTTGGATTTCCGATCGGCATAAAAAACAGTAACTTGGTAAAGGACATTCCAATGATCATTCCTGGGCAGTTTAGTTTCAATTGTCCAAGTGGTTTCAGAGAAGAAGCATTTTGAAACATTTTTCCCATAGGGTCCAATGTTAAACTAAGTCCTGCTGTAGCCGCCATTTTGAATTTCATATCGGAACAAAAAACCTTAAGATTGTAGAGGACCATCCAATGAACATTCATGTACAGTTTGGCTTTAATCATATTTGTAGTTTCTGAGAAGAAGGCATTTGAACATTTTCCCATAGGGTCCAATGTTAATCTATGTCCTGCAGTGGCGGCCATCTTGGATTTCCGATCGGCATACAAAACAGTAATTTGGTAAAGGACATTCCAATGATCATTCCTGGGCAGTTTGGTTTCAATTGTCCAAGTGGTTTCAGAGAAGAAGCGTTTTGAAACATTTTTCCCATAGGGTCCAATGTTAAACTAAGTTCTGTCGTAGCCGCCATTTTGAATTTCATATCGGAACACAAAACGTAAAGTTTGTAGAGGACCATCCAATGAACATTCATGTACAGTTTGGCTGTAATCATATTTGTAGTTTCTGAGAAGAAGGCATTTGAACATTTTTCCATAGGGTTCAATGTTAATCTATGTATTGCAGTGGCGGCCATCTTGGATTTCCGATCGGCATATAAAACAAAAATTTTGTAGAGGACCTTCCAATGATCATTCCTGGGCAGTTTGGTTTTAATTGTTCCAAGTGGTTTCAGAGAAGAAGCATTTTGAAACATTTTTCCCATAGGGTCCAATGTTAAACTAAGTCCTGCCGTAGCCGCCATTTTGAATTTCATATCGGAACAAAAAACCTTAAGATTGTAGAGGACCATCCAATGAACATTCATGTACAGTTTGGCTTTAATCATATTTGTAGTTTCTGAGAAGAAGGCATTTGAACATTTTCCCATAGGGTCCAATGTTAATCTATGTCCTGCCGTAGCCGCCATTTTGAATTTCATATCGGAACAAAAAAACCTTAAGATTGTAGAGGACCATCCAATGAACATTCATGTACAGTTTGGCTTTAATCATATTTGTAGTTTCTGAGAAGAAGGCATTTGAACATTTTCCCATAGGGTCCAATGTTAATTTTTTATATCCTGCGGTGGTGGCCATCTTGGATTTCCGATCGGCATAAAAAACAGTAACTTGGTAAAGGACATTCCAATGATCATTCCTGGGCAGTTTAGTTTCAATTGTCCAAGTGGTTTCAGAGAAGAAGCATTTTGAAACATTTTTCCCATAGGGTCCAATGTTAAACTAAGTCCTGCTGTAGCCGCCATTTTGAATTTCATATCGGAACAAAAAACCTTAAGATTGTAGAGGACCATCCAATGAACATTCATGTACAGTTTGGCTTTAATCATATTTGTAGTTTCTGAGAAGAAGGCATTTGAACATTTTCCCATAGGGTCCAATGTTAATCTATGTCCTGCAGTGGCGGCCATCTTGGATTTCCGATCGGCATACAAAACAGTAATTTGGTAAAGGACATTCCAATGATCATTCCTGGGCAGTTTGGTTTCAATTGTCCAAGTGGTTTCAGAGAAGAAGCGTTTTGAAACATTTTTCCCATAGGGTCCAATGTTAAACTAAGTTCTGTCGTAGCCGCCATTTTGAATTTCATATCGGAACACAAAACGTAAAGTTTGTAGAGGACCATCCAATGAACATTCATGTACAGTTTGGCTGTAATCATATTTGTAGTTTCTGAGAAGAAGGCATTTGAACATTTTTCCATAGGGTTCAATGTTAATCTATGTATTGCAGTGGCGGCCATCTTGGATTTCCGATCGGCATATAAAACAAAAATTTTGTAGAGGACCTTCCAATGATCATTCCTGGGCAGTTTGGTTTTAATTGTTCCAAGTGGTTTCAGAGAAGAAGCATTTTGAAACATTTTTCCCATAGGGTCCAATGTTAAACTAAGTCCTGCCGTAGCCGCCATTTTGAATTTCATATCGGAACAAAAAACCTTAAGATTGTAGAGGACCATCCAATGAACATTCATGTACAGTTTGGCTTTAATCATATTTGTAGTTTCTGAGAAGAAGGCATTTGAACATTTTCCCATAGGGTCCAATGTTAATCTATGTCCTGCCGTAGCCGCCATTTTGAATTTCATATCGGAACAAAAAAACCTTAAGATTGTAGAGGACCATCCAATGAACATTCATGTACAGTTTGGCTTTAATCATATTTGTAGTTTCTGAGAAGAAGGCATTTGAACATTTTCCCATAGGGTCCAATGTTAATTTTTTATATCCTGCGGTGGTGGCCATCTTGGATTTCCGATCGGCATAAAAAACAGTAACTTGGTAAAGGACATTCCAATGATCATTCCTGGGCAGTTTAGTTTCAATTGTCCAAGTGGTTTCAGAGAAGAAGCATTTTGAAACATTTTCCCCATAGGGTCCAATGTTAAACTAAGTCCTGCTGTAGCCGCCATTTTGAATTTCATATCGGAACAAAAAACCTTAAGATTGTAGAGGACCATCCAATGAACATTCATGTACAGTTTGGCTTTAATCATATTTGTAGTTTCTGAGAAGAAGGCATTTGAACATTTTCCCATAGGGTCCAATGTTAATCTATGTCCTGCAGTGGCGGCCATCTTGGATTTCCGATCGGCATACAAAACAGTAATTTGGTAAAGGACATTCCAATGATCATTCCTGGGCAGTTTGGTTTCAATTGTCCAAGTGGTTTCAGAGAAGAAGCGTTTTGAAACATTTTTCCCATAGGGTCCAATGTTAAACTAAGTTCTGTCGTAGCCGCCATTTTGAATTTCATATCGGAACACAAAACGTAAAGTTTGTAGAGGACCATCCAATGAACATTCATGTACAGTTTGGCTGTAATCATATTTGTAGTTTCTGAGAAGAAGGCATTTGAACATTTTTCCATAGGGTTCAATGTTAATCTATGTATTGCGGTGGCGGCCATCTTGGATTTCCGATCGGCATATAAAACAAAAATTTTGTAGAGGACCTTCCAATGATCATTCCTGGGCAGTTTGGTTTTAATTGTTCCAAGTGGTTTCAGAGAAGAAGCATTTTGAAACATTTTTCCATAGGGTCCAATGTTAAACTAAGTCCTGCCGTAGCCGCCATTTTGAATTTCATATCGGAACAAAAAACCTTAAGATTGTAGAGGACCATCCAATGAACATTCATGTACAGTTTGGCTTTAATCATATTTGTAGTTTCTGAGAAGAAGGCATTTGAACATTTTCCCATAGGGTCCAATGTTAATCTATGTCCTGCCGTAGCCGCCATTTTGAATTTCATATCGGAACAAAAAAACCTTAAGATTGTAGAGGACCATCCAATGAACATTCATGTACAGTTTGGCTTTAATCATATTTGTAGTTTCTGAGAAGAAGGCATTTGAACATTTTCCCATAGGGTCCAATGTTAATTTTTTATATCCTGCGGTGGTGGCCATCTTGGATTTCCAATCGGCATAAAAAACAGTAATTTGGTTTTAATTGTCAAAGTGGTTTCAGAGAAGAAGCATTTTGAAACATTTTTCCCATAGGGTCCAATGTTAAACTAAGTCTTGCCGTAGCCACCATTTTGAATTTCATATCGGAACAAAAAACCTTAAGATTGTAGAGGACCATCCATGTACAGTTTGGCTTTAATCATATTTGTAGTTTCTGAGAAGAAGGCATTTGAACATTTTCCCATAGGGTCCAATGTTAATCTATGTCCTGCAGTGGTGGCCATCTTGGATTTCCGATCGGCATAAAAAACAGTAACTTGGTAAAGGACATTCCAATGATCATTCCTGGGCAGTTTAGTTTCAATTGTCCAAGTGGTTTCAGAGAAGAAGCATTTTGAAACATTTTCCCCATAGGGTCCAATGTTAAACTAAGTCCTGCTGTAGCCGCCATTTTGAATTTCATATCGGAACAAAAAACCTTAAGATTGTAGAGGACCATCCAATGAACATTCATGTACAGTTTGGCTTTAATCATATTCGTAGTTTCTGAGAAGAAGGCATTTGAACATTTTCCCATAGGGTCCAATGTTAATTTTTTATATCCTGCGGTGGTGGCCATCTTGGATTTCCGATCGGCATAAAAAACAGTAACTTGGTAAAGGACATTCCAATGATCATTCCTGGGCAGTTTAGTTTCAATTGTCCAAGTGGTTTCAGAGAAGAAGCATTTTGAAACATTTTTCCCATAGGGTCCAATGTTAAACTAAGTCCTGCTGTAGCCGCCATTTTGAATTTCATATCGGAACAAAAAACCTTAAGATTGTAGAGGACCATCCAATGAACATTCATGTACAGTTTGGCTTTAATCATATTCGTAGTTTCTGAGAAGAAGGCATTTGAACATTTTCCCATAGGGTCCAATGTTAATCTATGTCCTGCAGTGGCGGCCATCTTGGATTTCCGATCGGCATAAAAAACAGTAATTTGGTTTTAATTGTCAAAGTGGTTTCAGAGAAGAAGCATTTTGAAACATTTTTCCCATAGGGTCCAATGTTAAACTAAGTCTTGCCGTAGCCACCATTTTGAATTTCATATCGGAACAAAAAACCTTAAGATTGTAGAGGACCATCCATGTACAGTTTGGCTTTAATCATATTTGTAGTTTCTGAGAAGAAGGCATTTGAACATTTTCCCATAGGGTCCAATGTTAATCTATGTCCTGCAGTGGTGGCCATCTTGGATTTCCGATCGGCATAAAAAACAGTAACTTGGTAAAGGACATTCCAATGATCATTCCTGGGCAGTTTAGTTTCAATTGTCCAAGTGGTTTCAGAGAAGAAGCATTTTGAAACATTTTCCCCATAGGGTCCAATGTTAAACTAAGTCCTGCTGTAGCCGCCATTTTGAATTTCATATCGGAACAAAAAACCTTAAGATTGTAGAGGACCATCCAATGAACATTCATGTACAGTTTGGCTTTAATCATATTCGTAGTTTCTGAGAAGAAGGCATTTGAACATTTTCCCATAGGGTCCAATGTTAATCTATGTCCTGCAGTGGCAGCCATCTTGGATTTCCGATCGGCATACAAAACAGTAATTTGGTAAAGGACATTCCAATGATCATTCCTGGGCAGTTTGGTTTTAATTGCCCAAGTGGTTTCAGAGAAGAAGCATTTTGAAACATTTTTCCCATAGGGTCCAATGTTAAACTAAGTCCTGCCGTAGCCGCCATTTTGAATTTCATATCGGAACAAAAAACCTTAAGATTGTAGAGGACCATCCAATGAACATTCATGTACAGTTTGGCTTTAATCATATTTGTAGTTTCTGAGAAGAAGGCATTTGAACATTTTCCCATAGGGTCCAATGTTAATCTATGTCCTGCAGTGGCGGCCATCTTGGATTTCCGATCGGCATAAAAAACAGTAATTTGGTTTTAATTGTCAAAGTGGTTTCAGAGAAGAAGCATTTTGAAACATTTTTCCCATAGGGTCCAATGTTAAACTAAGTCCTGCCGTAGCCACCATTTTGAATTTCATATCGGAACAAAAAACCTTAAGATTGTAGAGGACCATCCATGTACAGTTTGGCTTTAATCATATTTGTAGTTTCTGAGAAGAAGGCATTTGAACATTTTCCCATAGGGTCCAATGTTAATCTATGTCCTGCAGTGGTGGCCATCTTGGATTTCCGATCGGCATAAAAAACAGTAACTTGGTAAAGGACATTCCAATGATCATTCCTGGGCAGTTTAGTTTCAATTGTCCAAGTGGTTTCAGAGAAGAAGCATTTTGAAACATTTTTCCCATAGGGTCCAATGTTAAACTAAGTCCTGCTGTAGCCGCCATTTTGAATTTCATATCGGAACAAAAAACCTTAAGATTGTAGAGGACCATCCAATGAACATTCATGTACAGTTTGGCTTTAATCATATTCGTAGTTTCTGAGAAGAAGGCATTTGAACATTTTCCCATAGGGTCCAATGTTAATCTATGTCCTGCAGTGGCAGCCATCTTGGATTTCCGATCGGCATACAAAACAGTAATTTGGTAAAGGACATTCCAATGATCATTCCTGGGCAGTTTGGTTTTAATTGCCCAAGTGGTTTCAGAGAAGAAGCATTTTGAAACATTTTTCCCATAGGGTCCAATGTTAAACTAAGTCCTGCCGTAGCCGCCATTTTGAATTTCATATCGGAACAAAAAACCTTAAGATTGTAGAGGACCATCCAATGAACATTCATGTACAGTTTGGCTTTAATCATATTTGTAGTTTCTGAGAAGAAGGCATTTGAACATTTTCCCATAGGGTCCAATGTTAATCTATGTCCTGCAGTGGCGGCCATCTTGGATTTCCGATCGGCATAAAAAACAGTAATTTGGTTTTAATTGTCAAAGTGGTTTCAGAGAAGAAGCATTTTGAAACATTTTTCCCATAGGGTCCAATGTTAAACTAAGTCCTGCCGTAGCCACCATTTTGAATTTCATATCGGAACAAAAAACCTTAAGATTGTAGAGGACCATCCATGTACAGTTTGGCTTTAATCATATTTGTAGTTTCTGAGAAGAAGGCATTTGAACATTTTCCCATAGGGTCCAATGTTAATCTATGTCCTGCAGTGGTGGCCATCTTGGATTTCCGATCGGCATAAAAAACAGTAACTTGGTAAAGGACATTCCAATGATCATTCCTGGGCAGTTTAGTTTCAATTGTCCAAGTGGTTTCAGAGAAGAAGCATTTTGAAACATTTTTCCCATAGGGTCCAATGTTAAACTAAGTCCTGCTGTAGCCGCCATTTTGAATTTCATATCGGAACAAAAAACCTTAAGATTGTAGAGGACCATCCAATGAACATTCATGTACAGTTTGGCTTTAATCATATTCGTAGTTTCTGAGAAGAAGGCATTTGAACATTTTCCCATAGGGTCCAATGTTAATCTATGTCCTGCAGTGGCAGCCATCTTGGATTTCCGATCGGCATACAAAACAGTAATTTGGTAAAGGACATTCCAATGATCATTCCTGGGCAGTTTGGTTTTAATTGCCCAAGTGGTTTCAGAGAAGAAGCATTTTGAAACATTTTTCCCATAGGGTCCAATGTTAAACTAAGTCCTGCCGTAGCCGCCATTTTGAATTTCATATCGGAACAAAAAACCTTAAGATTGTAGAGGACCATCCAATGAACATTCATGTACAGTTTGGCTTTAATCATATTTGTAGTTTCTGAGAAGAAGGCATTTGAACATTTTCCCATAGGGTCCAATGTTAATCTATGTCCTGCGGTGGTGACCATCTTGGATTTCCGATCGGCATAAAAAACAGTAACTTGGTAAAGGACATTCCAATGATTATTCCTGGGCAGTTTGGTTTCAATTGTCCAAGTGGTTTCAGAGAAGAAGGCATTTGAACATTTTCCCATAGGGTCCAATGTTAATCTATGTCCTGCGGTGGCGGCCATCTTGGATTTCTGATTGGCATAAAAAACAGTAACTTGGTAAAGAACATTCCAATGATCATTCATTTACAGTTTGGGTTCAGTCAGTTCATTAGTTTCAGAGAAGAAGATCTTTGAAATTTCAGCCAATCAGAGCATATTATTGGCCCTGGCATCCATGTTGAATATCCGACTGGAACGAAAAACAGTAACTTTGTAGAGGACCATCCAAGGAACATTCCTGCTAAGTTTGGTTCCAATTGGCCCAGTGGTTTCGGAGAAGAAGCTTGAAATGTGAAAAGTTTACAGACGACGGACGCCAAGTGATGGCAATAGTTCACCTGGACCTAAGGTGAACTAACTAGAAAAGGATATATTGACAGATGGCAGGATAGGAAAAATTACTGAAATAATCATCTGTCATGATAGTGTAAGATTGTTAAATTCATTGTATAAAACATGATAACTTAAAACATGTCTAAATGCTGACCATTATTTATAATTAAGAAAGGTACAGAACAAAAACTTTTAAAGAGTTATCTCCCTTATCTCACTTTGGTTTTTATAATTATTATTTTGTTTTTTTTGTTTGTTTATTTTGTTGGGGGTGGGGGCTCAGATTGTTTAATCACAGCAAACTATGCTATTGTTTTAACTCCAGCTTCAAAATAATTTAAAGCAATTAGAAAAGAATTTTGAGTCTTTCTTTTCTTTTCTTTCCATTGAATTACATGTTAATCCTCGTTTTATAATAGATGTACACACATCTTTTACACATCATAGAATGTCAGTGTTACAAAGTAAATCAATTTACTTTACATTTCCCATACGAAAGACACACATCTCGACATACTACAAAATTTCAAACATTTAAATCTTATTCAAATAACTTCTTTGATAAAGTTTAAAGTTTATTCCTGAGCATGTATAGAAATAAAGCTTTAGTAATGAGCTGGGTACATTTAAATGTAAACATTACAATAAAAGGTCTACTTTAGTCTCTACTTTATATTGACAACAAACAGTTGACTTAGAACTGCTTCTGTAAAATAAATGTCTACACATCTCAACAGTTCCTAGTCTGTATTTTTGTAATTTATGCTTTTATTTGGTATTGTAATTGTATATATGTCGCTTAATTAGTTCTATGCACTTTATTAGCCAAAGGAAAATGTAGGGGAGCAGCACACTGCCTTCAAAGTTCAGAGTCCCTCTGCCCTTTCTGAGCACCCTTGGAAGTTGGTTCCTCTTCATAATTTCAACGTGACCTTATGTAACTATTTATTAAACAGGTACATTAATTATTAATAGGATTTTGATTACACAACAAAGTGATCGTCTGCTGTTCCATTATATTTTCAGATCCTAGCAAGAGCATTGTTTATGTGTGATGTTTTTACCATCGTCCTGTATTTTAATGTGATTATGTGATTATCTACATGTATTTATGTGTTGTTTTGTTATATATACTTATAGTCGATTTTTAAAGCTGATTAGAACTTGCGTATGTATGTTTAAAATGTAATGACTTAAAATAAATGTCTGACTCTTAATATGCATGTATTACTGGTACCGTATTTAGGGTTGTATAATGCGCAGGATTTTGCCCAGATTCTTATTTTGTAGGAGGGGTGCGCATTATAAACAGGAACAATGTGTTTCACTCTTTCCCAGACCGGGAAATCACATGTCTGCCAATAAAACCCAACACATTTAATATTTTGCAACTTTATTGAAGATGAAAAGAGATAAATGGTTCTTAAATTCTCCCAGCAAATGAAACATGCTCAAAGGACTGAAAAATATATATGATTGATATTTAATTCTTACATTTCCGACGGCAATTTTTTTAAAAGTCCATGCGCATTATAGACACGAACTAGTTTTTTTCTGGAGATTTTCAAGGCCAAGAGGGGGTGCGCATTATGCACCAATGTGCATTATACAACCCTTAATACGGTATTAATAATTGGTAGAGAAATAAATATGATATTTCATCAAAGAAGCATTTTCCATTTTCAGAATGTAATTCAAAATCAAATCTTGTGAGATTTCCCAATCAATTTAAATTTAACGTACATTATGACTATTAATTACAATAACAAACATATGATACATTCTAAATCAATAATGATAATCATGATAATGACAGTCCATGATGAGCACAGGTCGTCGGGCCCAAGACCAGCAAAACTTTGTTCGGACCTGTTAATTTTTGAGTTTTTATTTAGAACTATATACAAATAAATTCAAGAATGTTATTTGGACCAGTAAATTCAAATTTTCATTTCGAGGACCACAATGATGGGAGGTATCTAATATAACAACCTACAGTCAAATCTTGTTTTTATGAACTCTGTCAAGTTGTTTCTTTAGATAACATGAAGTAAAATATGGTTTGCTTATAATACTTGATAATTTAATCTACCATATGGTTGGTTTGGTTTATGGAGTTTAAACGCAAATTTCAACAATATTTCAGTTATACTTATATCGAAGTGGACAAAACCGGAGTGCCAGGAGTACCACCGACCTGTGTCTTTGCTAATATCTTGTTAATATCCTTCATATTTAACAATAAATTCATGTTTTGTATTTGTTTTATTATTATTATTGATCTTATATTTGTTGATTTTAGATTTTATTCATTTTTGCCTTGAAATCTGTAAAGATATGAATGACATCTAAATGTTTGTTTCCTTCCCCTGATTTTCTACGTCCCCATGATCGCCGTGTTTAAAATTTGACAAGTTGATTGTTTAGCTTTTAAAAAGCTACAAATAACTCAAGTTTTGTTAAAATAATTAGAATACAACACAATTCAACGGCCAATTTGGTACAGGAAGCGTATGTTTGTATATTTTTAGATTTGGAATCTAATTTTCGGTATCAGGTCGATTCGGCCCCAAGTCGTTTCGGCCCAAGTCAATCTGGCCACAAGTCGATTCGGCCCTACTATAAATATTACGTTATAAACTAGCAAACCTGAACGTCAAACAGAAAGTGTGTTCCGAATGATAAGCGGGAGATAACTAGTTTCCACAGGAGTCACACTCTAGAGCTTACTGCCGCGGTCTGACAGGTCTGGAACACACCACATGGGTAAGACATCATGGAAGGAATGAATGAAAGCTATAGTCATAGTTCCTTTTTTATAGCCACAGCGCGGCAGAACAAAGACTTTCAAATTTCTCAAACCCTAAAATTAGCTTGGGTTTTGAGTTCTTGTATGTTTTTACTACACTTGATTTTATAAATTATTCAAATTGTATCAAACAATAAAATTAGCTTGGGTGTAGCTTAATTTAGAGTACAATCAAAGACTTGTACACTAATCAGTACTAACTGCTGTATAATCATCATTTAATTGTAATAAATATATTTATTTAACGAGTACATTGATTTCTTGATTACACACAAAAAATTCTAATGTTTGAATTTTCTAAATTATAATCGATCAAAAACATTTTGAAATGATAAACACTTGTGTATTTCAGTTCAAACGTATTTAATTTTAAATGGGGCCGAATCAACTTTTAATTTTGGGCCGAATCGACTTGGGGCCAGAACGATCTGAAACCTAATTTTCACCTGGAATTTCGTCAGTACAAATTTACAGAAGTTTGCCGCGATTCTTTTCAACTTTTGTATCAACAAATTAAAACTTCTTTATTACTTGAATAAAACCTTTTTCTCTCATTCTTATGTATTTTCACATTGATTACAATTGCTTTGTCAATCAGCTTTACCATAAAACGAAGATAATTTGCAAGAAAAGAGTTACTTGCAAAAAGAAAGAAGGCAACATTAATTTCGCTCTGTAGTCGAGGGAGAGATACTTCAGCCGGTATAGGGCGAGAATTTCGCCCACTTCGCCTGGTTTGGTGAGCCCTCACTTACAAGTTACAGTAATTCTTTTATAGCATCTTTATGCAGCTTCATAATAAATAAGCCATTTTTCTCTGCATGATTTCTTTTTGAAACGAGGACATGGCATGTGTAGCTATTTATTTCATTTTTAGGACAGGCAATCCAGTTATTTATTAACAATAATGTGGTGTGGCATCATCATGAAAATTAAAGCAAATTTCAAAATCCTTCATGATAGGGAAATTATAATCAGAACATCTACTATTAGGCCAAAAAAAATATATGTGTGTTTACGGTCACCCGACCGACCCTAATTTTTGCTAGCGACCCTATCAATTTTTACACAGAATTCAGATAACCATTTTTGTTGTTTAATCAGCAGCAATGTTTTATTTATTCTACCACTAGCTTTTTGTCGAAATTGAGAGCAAAGAAGGTAGAAAAACTGCATAACTCGTCATAAAACAGCTTCAAAACAAATGACGGCTTACCGGAAATTTCGAAAGTGAAATACCGGAATCGGATTCATTTATTTCCGGTTTTGCAGATAGTAAAAATAAGAAAAACTATTTTTTTTAAATGTCGACCGATTTTTTGGACATGTGACAGTAAACACACATATTTTTTGTTTGGCCTTACATTACATACATTAAGAATTTCAAAATCAAAGTTTATCCTCACTGAACAATGGAATGATTGTAAATTTATACTGTTCACTAATCATGCTAATGAGAAATCAAAATAAAACCAAACTGAGAAGTGAAATTGGACATGTTACATGCTTATTCATGGTAAAGTTGAATTATCTCTCTCTTTTTCATTTATTTTTTGTAGTTATTGTAAATAATGTTACTCAACATATAGTTTAATACATCATATTACATTGTTTACACTGATGAAATCTTATATTTTGATAATAAAATTGAATTGAAGTATTAAAATTATAACAGCTCATTTATTTCTTACTTTAATAAATATATTTCAATATTTCCAATATTGTTTTCACAATTGATTCTACCATAATATGCAATCGTGTGTGAAAATTATACAGAGATGATCCTGGTTAGAAAATAAAAAAACTGAAACCATCTGAACCCCTTTTCAAAATCAAATGGTCATTTTTGACCACTTCTGACCGTGTCCAGCAACTTTCGGGAAAAAAAATTCAGAGGAAAATAGCTGAAATCAATTAATTGACTGAATAAAATCATCCCTGATTATAATATAAGCAATTCATAAAGGAACCATTCTACAAGGATCATTACACCTTTTAAAATATGGCAATTGTCAAGATAAAACTTCTTCAAACCATAAACTGCTAAAAAAAAATTACACTAACTAGTATGATTGAATATTTCAAATTTATGAAAATAAGTTCATATTTCAATTCCGTGGTTATTAACTAAATTCTAATTTTAAAGTGGCAGCCATGTACTATTCCATTTATTAAAGAATCAATCATCACTTCTAGGTAAGAGATGCCAGGTTTATGATGCCTTTAAATTTTAGTCTGTAAGTTACACACTGCAGCACAAATGTAAGACATGATACTCGGTAAATTGCAAGGTTAAAGTTCATATGATTGTAATAATAGTTCTTTCTTCATAAATCCTAGTTACAGCACTTACCTGGGACATGGTATTTTGTACTCTGTAAGTTATGGGTTTGAGCAAACTTCTCTGATAACATAAAAATTGGTCTCTGAATCATTATAAATTTATTATTTCCTATATCCAGCCTCTTTTGTGTAAATGTGAATGTACCAAGTGCATTTATATTTACACCCTGAAAATAAAAATATATTGTAGGTGAGAAAAAAAAACCTGTTAAAACATTAAAAAAACCTTATTATTTGTTGTAATATATCAAAGTCAGAGGTCACGCTAGATATTTTTACCTTTCATAAAAAACCCACTGAGGTCAATATTTTTTGAGTATGCTGAAAAACGCATTTTGCTGTGTGTTCATGACCCAGATGCTCATCTGTATACACTAAGTAAGTAAAGGTAGAGCATAGAGTTACAAGCTAGTAACAAAACAAGTATGACAATTTTATTGATATTCAATTAAGCTAAAACATTGTGTAAGTTCAGATGGATTTTTTTTATTTGTTTGTACCTGTACTGTCTGATCACTGGATAATTATAAAAGTGATATACCTTCGGGTTTGTCTCAAAGTGAATTTTAAATCTATAATAAGCGGGGGAAAAGTGAGGTGAGATATGATGATTCCTGTACAGCGCCGTTATCAAACCCAAAAGTGCTCAAAAGTAGACAATGACAGTCCCATAACATAAAAGAACGATGCCAGATCTGCACAAATTATATTCTAATGAACGCAAATTTTGTGATTGTCGAACGTAGATTAAAGACAACGACAGATTCAAATTTAATCTGGGACATTTATTTTGGCATCCAGCAAAAAGAAGGTCTACAATCTTATCTATTCTAATAGTAAGAATCGAGGTGTGGGGAATTGGACTTTTTTTTAAAATTATAGTCTTTAATAATTAGATCTACTGGTAGTAATAATACAAACCTTTTGTTGAGTCATCTGGTTTTCAATGAATCGTGATACATTTTCCCATACATTTGAAACATCTAGAACAAAAAAATACAAGTATTTAACATAGTAATGACATTTATATGTTATCTCATGTACAAAATGTATACTATATCTTGTCAAAATAGACTAGAGAACATTTAAATGGAAAAACAAATTACTTCCTTATCAAAGTTAACTATATCTATATCATGTTATGTGTAACTAAAATATAATTAATCACTGAACATGCTGAATGTCCAAATATGAAGACTGACAATAGCATATGGCATAACTAATATAACTCAGATTGTCTGCCTTCCTTTCTTATTATTTCCCATGGGCCATACCTATATAATGCCTTTTAGTATATTATGTGTCGGGGCGAGCAAAAAGTAAAGAATAGAAACTTTGCAAATGATTTGATTCCTGGACCTCATCCACAACAAGTCGACCATTTAAACAAAAGGGGAATTCTTACAGACCCAGTTAGCAAATGTATATTTAGAGCCTACTCAGAAAAATGTAATGCCCCAATAATTAAGCACACAATGTACCAAGTAAAGTAAAGGAGATATCCACTAATGCAATCAGTCGATGATAGATGTGAAGCTAGTATTATATCTATGACCTATGGTATGTATAAATATGCCATACTGGTAATGGAAGTTCTATACATCAATAGGGTGGGGAATTATGATCCTGGGCTACTTATTCAGTTATTGGTTCAACCCTGCCAAATCTTTTGTGCATGTAAATGGCCGGGCACTGGATTTCCAACGCCATATGACATGGTCTTTTTGTGTTCAATTGTTTGAGGTGGCTGATATTTTGATGGAATTGTTGTGGGGCCGATGACACTGTTTAAATTTTCTTAATTCTTTGCATAATGCATACCTGCCAAATAACCTGTTTTTGTCGGGTCACACCAGGAAATCGAGCTTGTCACCCTCATTTCCCTGAACACCCGTTGGGACATGGATTTCACTACGATGACCCGGAATCAGTCCAGATATTAGAAATATTTATCTATTCGGAAAATACCGGGATTTTACCTATCGAAAGGACAACAATCCGAATGGTCAACTACAATCAACCTTCGAGGTAAGTAATTAGCGATGATTGGGTCTTTTACAATAAAGTTTTAATCCCCTTGTGGAAAGTTTGAGTTGTTTTTACAATAAAAAAGTTAAATCATTTCTGCAAAATGTCTACTGGAAGGAAGAGGTCCTTATCAGGGCCTGCTTGTTCTTCACCCGCTAAACGAAAGAAATATTTATGCAAATATCAAAAAGCTTGGGAAGCAGAATTTAGTTGGCTCAGTCACAGTGATCGTAGCGTAAATGATGCATATTGCATTCTTTGTAAATCACATTTATCTATTGGATCCGGTGCAAAGAATGACCTGACAAGGCATGCAAAGTCACAAAACTATATGCAGCTGGAGATGGTTCAAAGGAAATCAAAATCAATGTCTTTGTTTGTAACAACGCCAAACAATTCTTTGAAGAGTAATATTGAACAGCTTTGGGGGGAAATGGGGAAACTTGATGACATTTTTTCTGGAACAAAAAGATTTTGTGTTCTTTCAAAACTTGCAAAAACTTTATTAGTATTACCAAACAGTTATGCTGATTCTGAAAGAGCTTTTTCAATCATTAAGAAGATACACACTGAATTCAGATCAGATTTGAACAATGACACCATATGTGGGTTACTGAGTTGTAAATTCAATCAAAATCAATGTTGTTATGCATATCAACCATCTGCAAAGAGTGCAACTAGTGATTATAACCAGAGCTTAGAGTCTATGACATAGTTTATTTGTACATACATGTCATATGATCATTAATAATACATATTAAACTAGATATGATATCATACGATTTACAATAATTATGGCCAAAAATGTCGTTACGCGTTATGACCCTCATTTTCATTTAGGAATGAGGGTCATGACCCTGATTTGGTGTTTCAGAGGTTGGCAGGTATGATAATGACAATGTGATTGATATTATACTATATTCTTATTGGTTATACACGAGATTCATGATATTTTATCAAAACAACAGGAACAGATCAAACAACATGATATATGTTAATTATGTGGATTTAGAATGTGAGGTCAGTAAATATTTGGCATTTGACTTCATACACACAACAGTGACAACTCACCATCGTCGGATAATGCGTCCTTGATTGTTGAATAGCGGTTTTTCTTGGCATCAGCCAAGATTCCTTGCATTTCCGCCATATTTCAGTATTACTATTTGCAGAGCAAATATCAGATGGTTATTGTTTCATCTATTTAAATGCACTTTAAGTAAACATCATATTGGTGTTCACTCAAAGTGTCCATAGTATAAACGTTGCCAGGGAAAAGATATTTTGATTGGCTATCACCAGACATTATAAGCAAAGCTAAGATAAAAGGAGATAATTTGGTTTCGATCAACTTTCAAAATCCATAAAAGTAAGATTGTATTTTGAATATTAATTGAAGCAATTTTTTATTTCAATATTTAATTTGAAATATTATAATTATACAGCATCTCAATAAATATTTTTACTGTCAGATACGAAATTAACATGGTCGTATGGCATCTCCAAAATGTTTTAAAATACGACGGTTAAAACGTTCCGAAAGTAAAGTAAAACGACGTTTAATATACCAAAAGTTAACTCCCCTGAAAGTACGTTTTCTTGAAAACAAATCAGTCTTGCAGCAGGTAATATTCTTGGAAGTATTAGCCCATAACCCTCATACCTTTTTTACTTTGTGTCATATGAACCAATTTTCCAAAAATATGGTATGTAATACGATAAGCTTTATTTTTACAATGGCAATGCTACAAAAGTATCGTTACGGTATGTGTTTTCGTATGTCATATGTTTTCGTATCCATTTTATGTTGATTTCCACAGTTCACGCGTTATTTTTGACGTGTCTTCCGGTTTCTATTTCTGGAACGTAATCAGGACTCCAACGTGATATCTGTCAAAAATGTTCAAGGTTGCTTTTAAATAGGTAGGTCGGGTGATTTTTTTTTGCTTCAGTAAACCAGAGCAAATTGTATATCATTGGATAGAGCTTTAAAAAAGAAGCTCTATGCACTTTATTTCAGGTCAATATCTTAAAGATTGACAGAGTCATGACATTTTTAGATTTCAAGGGGTTTGGTCTGGCTGATGCCAAAATTTCAAACTAGCAGGCAAACATAAAAATAAGCTACAAATGTTATTTATGATAACAAAAATAAGTCATTACGCCTACATATTAGACATGAATGCCATGTACATGTACTAGAGTGTGATATATCAATATCTCTCTTTTTAACAAAACTATATCAGGGTTCGACATTAACTTTTTGACCAACTTGTCCATTCGGGCCAGTGCCAATTTATTTTACTTGCCCGAAACTGTAAACTACTAGCCCGAATTCTCAAGTGCCATATATATGCAGAACTATGCAATCTATATTAACAATGACCGTTCATAGAGTAGAATAACAAGGTATAAGGTAGTTCCTCCTTCATTATGCAGTATGCAGTATTAAACATGTAAATCATAAGTGTCCTGTTTTTTTCACTGAGTTTTCTAATTGCTACGTTCATTATCCCTCCTTTGTGCAGCAAAATAGGCTTCAGAACATTGTAGATGTTTTGGTGAAGAAAAGTGTGAACGAATGCCATCTATTCTGTAGGACTTATTTCCAGATATAAAACTAGAAGGTCCAGCAATATTTGGAAACTTCTTGCAATAAGTGCATATCATTCCATCAGAAGAATCCTGTAATCCATCAATTTTTTTTTACCATGAATCAATAAATCCTCTCTTCCTCTTATGTTCATATATTTTCTTAGAATCACCATCCGATTCCCTTATCTGAGGAACCCCACTAAAAAATTTCCCGAGGGTTACTTGTGCCATATTGGCACCAAATTCTGGGACTGAGTGAGATATTGAGTAGACATTTGCGGGAATATGACATTTTTATAAATATGGGGGATTGATGAGGATTTCTGAAATATTTTTGTTAGAAAATTTAAATATAAATGTTCCTTATCATAGACTGACAATGCAGGGGTTTCAAAGTGGGCCGGTACCTGGTACTTTTACCCGTCTGAGATCGTGCATAGTACCGGCAGAAATTACTGAACCCCCCAAAATTAGCGGTGGTCAAAACCACAAGTACGATAGGCTTGTGGAATATTTTTCATAAAAAATTAATGATCACGTCAATTGCTGAATTCTCGCATTCAAATCGAACAACTGCGTCACGACCAAGTTGGTGGGATATTCCCTGTTTTAAAAATAACTTTACCATAGAATCGTAAATAGCGGTTTGCGCATGCGGTAAATAGATATGTTTTCGCCCCAATATCTTTTCATCCTTGTGTAAAACTCGGACCAGAACAAAGCTGACATCATTTCAAAATAAAAAATGACCGATTACAAATTATGTTCAAACACAATTTAGTGTAATCTTCAGTAATATAAGTATGATCATTATGTATTATGAATATATGACTACACAATATTTTGTGCGATTTTTGTTATCCATTTAAAACCCAGGGTCGAATCATTCTGGGGCGTACTGTCTTGTTGCTTACAGTACAGAAAGGGACATACCGTGATCAATCACCGTGATAGTGGTCATGTCTAGGAGAGTGATGGGGATTAAAAATTTTAATTCATGTCGGTGATCAGGGGGGCAATAAAACACCAGGTGTTAATCTTGTAATCAAGTGTGTCGTTTTACAGGTAAACTAGTCAGATAAGATGTACAGGTGAAATTACGTTTTTATATTGCCTATTTTTTTTTCAGGTACTGTCTCAGATTCCCCTCAGAATTAAAAAAAACATTTTTATTTCTTTCCTCAAAACGTAAAACATCCTTCAACGTAATCCCGGGAATGAAATCCCGAGATCGAGAAAATAGCACGAGAACGGAGAGTTCATTTGAATTGATGAATAAAATGTAAATAATAAATGATTATTCAACTTCAATTCAGTGAAATCATGGGTTGTGCAAATATGTTTCAAAGATTGTTAACCGTGACTGTGTATTGCGTATCTACACCTAGTATTTTATTGACACGCGTACACGTGACCTGGCTTGTGCACAAATGAAGTTTCATAAACACATGCGCGATATGCGTGATTTGTTACGTTTTAAAGCGTCAACACGTTTAGAGAACAGCTAACACCAACTGTTCTCAGCCATCTACAATCACAAATTTAAATAAAAATGAAATTGTAAATAGTTTTAACCACAAAATTTGTTTCTGTTGGCACCACTTGTAAATATGTTATAAACTGACTGAATTTATTATTATTTCTTATTTCCACGCATGCGCAACAGCTAGTAATCATCCAGTGGATGGATAGCTGTATACCAAAAGAAGAAGAAGAAAGCGTATTTCCAGTTCAATATTACATTTATTTCATCTATAACGGAATTACGTAACAAGCCAAGTGTGTAAAACAGTTTACTTGAATTGTTAATTTTTTCAATACGAGAGGTTAAAGTCCAAAACACAAAATAAACCAATAATCAATTTGAAGTCTGCTCTTTACCAACTAAACACTACAAAACCTGCGCTTGCAAAGTCCGTGCTTCAAAACCCCGCGCCTGCGGTTTAACTTATAAACAAAAAATACATTTATGAAGTAGCCCGTATTTACGAATAATTCAATACATACTGAATTCGACCCAAGAGAAGAAGAAAAATGAGAAATTAAAATTAAACAAGATAAAGTTCAGTTGCGGTTTCAACAAAATTCTTAATGTAGAACTCGAGGTCATAAAGTAGAACTTTCTAAAACAAACGAAAACGATAACTAGACAGACATTCTTTGGCAATGAAAAGCAACAAACAGTCAAATATTAACGGCAAGAGGATACAAAATTAATTGTCAAAAATACATCCTTCAGTAGCAATAATTACGGCTTACGATATTAAAAGTCAACAGGTAGAACAGGTAACGCTAATCTCTTAATTGGCGGTAAAATATCAATCGGCGCACAAGTGACCTAGAGCCATAAAATTTAATCCTCAATCGGCGCACAAGTGACCTAGAGCCATAAAATTTAATCCCCACCACCTTGTTTTATGGTCCTTTTTAGGTCTATCACAGTGGGTTTATGTCCGTGATGATATGTCTAAAGGATTAAAAATTATGTCTCTCGGAGTGATCAATCACGGTATGTCCCTTTCTGTACTGTTAACTCCGTCCATATTGTTTAACTTCTGGTATAAAAAAATAAAAACCTACTAATTAGACGAAATCTACTAAAGTGCAATAATGAAATATTTAGTAAAATAGAGAACTGTACCAGAAGATTATGCTATGCTTTACATTGTGGTAGACTCCGTATAACTAACTCGTGAATGTCGAAGAACTAGTTTTTATGATTTTATTTAGTTTTTTTTTTTTATCCAGTATCTGTGACTATAACTATATATAGGTGCACCAATCTAATGGTGGATAATACAAACAAAAGAAGAAAAATATGGCTAATTTATTTACATATTTTGACGGGGCCCTACTGCAGTTGTTCACAGAAATGAAAGTGTGCGGGAAAAACATTTGTACAAGGGGGTACGAGGAGATAAGGGATAGAAAATTACTAGAAATCTTGAAAAAGGACCGGACATGGCTCAAATACGAATTACATTGTAATGTCAAAACGCCGGCCCCACTTTTTTTCCAAAATAATTTAACTTTTGTGATTCAAATGTTAATAAATGTCTTCCCACGAATCGTTTTTGTTCGAACATTTTTTTTGCACATAAGTCGTGAAAGTAACAATATATATTGTTTTTGTTTAATTATATTTGTATTGATCTATTAAAATTATAAATTTTATTAAAGATTGATGATTGCAAATTAAATTTATATGTTTCATTGATTATGACACTTATACATGTATGTCTTGATCCGTGCCAATGGTCTTTGATGAGTTTAATTACTGGTAATAAAGTAAAAAAAAAAACCGCACAAGCCAAGGTATTGTGAAAAAGAAAAGGACAAAGCCAACAAAAGAATTTTGAGAAGTTTAAGCTTTGATAACAATGGCTTGGTCAAGCCTAGCTGTGGAACCGTAGCTTTTTATGGTCCTTTTGCGGTTTTTTTAAGATATGGCGGACTATCTATGAATAATCTTGGCTGAAGTCTGTAAACTGAAATATTCAATAAAGAAATTGGGGGAAAAAATCCAGGCATTATGCATGGTCTTCACTCTTGGTGAAATCTGAACTCTTAAAGTTAATGGGATTTTTCTTTCAAAAACACTTAATGTTTTGCAGTCTCTGAAGTACATTTTTTGGTCCACAAAATGCTAGATTTCAGGAGCTTCCGCCCCCTGGACCCCTTACGGCCGGCCCTCAGCCTAATTTTTTAGGTACCTCCTATTATAAAAAAACTTTGAAACCCCTGACAATGACTCTAGATTGTTTGAATTTTTATTCCGGTAATCTATCACGCTTTCAATATTTTGATCGCAAAGGCAATACACATCAGGGATAATTTTCTAAAATTAGAACACTGCAAATAACTCTAGCTTTACATTGGCCGGCGAAAATAAATAAGATGTTGATGCAGCGCCGCCGTCTAATTAGGCATTCGCGATTGGCTAATATAAATAACACGATCTTTATTTGAGAAAGGGGAAGATAAGATAAGAAAACTTTATTTGAATTCGGTTTTTGTAAACAATAAACACAAGCTCTCAGGAGCTTTTTACCGAATATAAAGTATTAAATAGACACAATTCTATATTAGGACATGAATTCCATAGTCAACAAAATAAAACAAAATGGCGTAAAAATACACGATAAATACGACGCGTTGTTTAGGTAAAATTCGCCACGACTTCCAACACTGAATAATTCAATATTAATCATTTTGCTCTCCAGGAATTGAACATATCACAGAATAATTTTCACTTGCCCCTACCAGTCGGAAAGCAAACCCATGATTTGACCGTTATAGCTAGTGATTCTAAAACCACGCAGTCAGGGGGCGATAACCGCAAAAAATTCCCGCTAGGTGCCGCTTTACAAGTCCCGCAAAATTTTTCATTCGCGCCGTTGTAGGATAAACCTGAAATAAAGTATTAAATAGACAAAATTGTGATAGAAACGTGATTTCTATAAAATATATATATATATTTTTGCAATGACTGGCTATATCAGACAAATGACCGAGGTTTATATTAGTCAAAAACGTGTTTCGAATCGTGCATTCTAAAATGTGTAAAAACACGAGGTTCGGTTTGTTTACATTTTTCGGCCAATGAAAAAGCTGACACAATTCTATATTAGGACATGAAATTGATGATACAGGAGTGATATAGCATCATCAACCAATAGTAAATGCTCTCTCAACTGGAAATTCCGTCACCCTGAATGGAAATCATTACTGAAAGAAAATTCGACGAGGCATGGTTTTTTTTATTTTCGCCTTGTTTTAGAGTAAAATTTGCCCATTTTGGTGAACATTTCTCCCCCAAAACACCCATGTAGTGTGTATATGTCTGCCTTTTATTAGATTTATTAATATCTTTATATTTTAACCGAAAGTTTACAAGAAAACTGCATTGTTTACATCAGATTACGCCCCCCCCCTTTTTCTCCCGTCTCGTCAATGCACTTTGTTTAAACTCCTTTCCCGTTTGCTGTACATATCTAATGTGGCGATTATTTCAAAGGCAATTGGTTTATCAAATATATTTAGGAATGCTGACTTTTAAGTTTTACCTGATTTTCTTCTGCAAATGAATTATGAATTTATGTGTAACAGGTATACAATGATTGAATGAATGTGACTCTAAAAACAAAAACCAGCCAGTGTGTGTGTTATAAATAGAAATTAGGCTAAATTTGTTTTCTGTATGTAACTGCATATATGATATTTAATTGATTAAACAACTGTAATTTGCAAGACTGTGATTTTACCATAGTTGACTAGTAGTTGTAATGCCCCCAAAAAACTTAACTGTTCTGAAGCCCACAGTGGCAGGGACCCTGGGCCCTGTGTTCATTGTCTGCAGGCAAAGCCATTTTATGCCTTACATGTTATAAAAATTTTAACAAATTTGTGAGGTCTGATGATTCTCTAAATGAACTTTCAAAAACTGAAGACTACCAGTTAACTAAATGTTTTCACAGTTTGATCAGGTGGAATATTGCAATGTAGACTCTGACAATCTTGACCGTTATGTACTGTTTTATCCTGTTTTAGAATTTGTAGTCAGTGACTTTTTATCCAACAAAGCTTTATTGTTGCCAGATTTGTACAAAAAAATTGAAGATTTAGTTGACAAAACAGCTTTAATTAAATCACTGAAAGAACCAGAAGACAAAATTGGTGAACCCTCTCCCATTAGAGGCAATAAATTCTCCCATTTAAGTTTGGAAGATTTCAAGGAAACGGGTGATGAAACCTTTGCATGGGAAAGTTTTGAGAAGAAATTGTCAGCTTACAGTTTTCTGAAATATTTGGTACAGGAAAATGATATACATGTAGATCTCCCAGGTCTTAAGACTTTTCTTTCATTTTCTGAAACTGACACTGAAAAATCCGAGTTTTGTTCAATTGAAGTTTTAGATGAGACAGCAGATTCAAAAGCCACAGTTTTGAAAACTTTGAATATTCTTCACAAAAAGTTTCAGATTGGGATAAAGCTTCAGTATCAAGTTGTTGTTGGGACAGGAAATCTTATGACCATTTAATAGAATTAAAATCAGAATATGGAGGTTCATTAAGCTGGGTTTTGCCATATCCTGGAGACTGCCACATACTTTTTTTTAATCTCATTTTCTATTAAATTAATAATTTATTGTACTTAGGATTTGTTCAACTTTCATAAAAAATTATGGACTTTTTACTGTTAATAGTTTATGGAAAAGAAATACACTTGAAAACTAATATGTACAGTCATCTGTCAAAAGTATTGGGAAATGTAAAAAATATCCCTATATAATCAACCAAAACCATATCTTTTTCAAAAAATTATTGTGAAATCATTTCTGGATAGATTGTAACAAATTTTACACCAAAACATTTGGAATTGTCTATATTTTGTTTGTTTATTTGCTCAAATCTTTATACGAGTGGTTTTTATTTGTACATAATTTTTCCATGATTGTTAATTTTTAGGATTTATTTTTAGTTGAAATATATAGGAAAATCAAAATCAATTTTTATTTGTTGTGTTTAAATTATGTACAAATAAAAATAACTCATAACTACATAATGAGTAAATAAACAATCAAAATATTGACAATTCTGAATGTTTTGGTGTAAAATTTGTTAAAATCTATCCAGAAATTACTTCACAATATTTTTTAAAAAAAAATATGGTTTTGGTTGATTATATAGGGATTTTTTCTACATTTCCCAATACTTTTGACAGATGACTGTATACATTTTCTTTAAATATTTATACATTTTTTTTATCTTTATATTGAATTTTATTTTCATGCCTAGAAAAAAAATACACCAGTTCTGTTCATGATTCATCAAAAGGATATAGAAATGTTTTTTCTTGAATTGCTAGAATAAAACCGGTGGACGTGTAAATTTTAGTCGCCTATCCTTTCTTTTGGGGAAAGGAGACCATATATAAATGTTTGTATTTTCCTAAATTTGTAGTTAATTATATGCATATGCTATTAAAATAGCAGCCTGCATCAGCATTAACATGTGTACACAGCGTGCTTTTAAGTCATTAGGTTAGTTCTAAATGTATTTTTAGAAATAGGGAAATTCATACGGAGTTATCTTTCTTGACTGACAATTTTTCTAAATCTTCTTCTTCTTTTGGTATACAGCTATCCATCCACTGGATGATCACTAGCTGTTGTGCATGCATGGGAATAAGAAATAATAATAAATTCAGTCAGTTTATAACATATTTACAAGTGGTGCCAATAGAAACAAATTTTGTGGTTAAAACTATTTACAATTTCATTTTTATTTAAATTTGTGATTGTAGATGGCTGAGAACAGTTGGTGTTAGCTGTTCTCTAAACGTGTTGACTGTTGGGCATAGAACTATAGTTTGAGGTAGTAAATTCCAGTGAATGATTGTGTTCGGAAAGAATGAGTACTTGTACGGATCTTTGAATGCATGAAGATGTCTGTATGTAAATGGATGAAATTGTCTGATTCTTGGGTCTGTAGGTATTAATATTGTTGTAGGAACTGCAACTATATGGTGAACAATCTTGTAGAACATGATAAGTTTTGTTTTGAGTCGACGTTGTTGTAATGAAGGCCAGGTGAGGGTTTGTAGCATGTCTGTGACGCTGCTAGTATTATGGTATCTGTTGCAGGCATACCTAGCTGCCCGTCGTTGGACCATCTCAATTTTATTGCAATGTTCTGCAGTGTGAGGGTTCCAAACTGAGCATGCATACTCTAGTTTTGGACGGACAAGAGATAGGTATGCCTGCGACTTTATATTTGTGTTGGAGGTTTTAAGGTTTCTTTTCAAGAATCCAAGACTTTTATTTGCATTGGCTACTATGTTGTTAGCATGCTGTGTCCATTTCAAGTCGGATTGAAGAGTGATTCCAAGATATTTTGCTGAAGAAACTGATTCCAAAGTATGATTGTGTAGCAAGTAGTTATGTTTTACAGGATTTTTCTTGTTTGTTATTGTAAGGACTGAGCATTTGTCTGGGTGGAATCTGAATAATTTTCGGCACTAAAAGCTGACAGAAACTCTTATTAATGAATAAAAACGTGTACCAGAGAAACATTTCGTTAAATAAATATATAACCTAGCGCAGTGTGAAGTTTGGGAATGTCATTCTACTGCAAACTTAATATATTTGCATTTTATTTCAATGCGATGGTACGGAGTTATCTTTCTTGGTTGACAATTTTTCGGCACTAAAAGCTGACACAATTTTTTATTAATGAATAAAAACGTGTACCAGAGAAACATTTCGTTAAATAAATATATAACCTAGCGCAGTGTGAAGTTTGGGAATGTCACTCTACTGCAAACTTAATATATTTGCATTTTATTCCAATGCGATGGCGACATTCCATCGAGGGGGTCACCCTCTAAATCATCAAAATTTTAATAGTAATCTCCCGTTTTAACTCAAATCTAATAAACAAATCGTGGAAGTAATTATTGCTGAAAAGAAAACAATGTAAGACGTTTCGATATTTTCTACGGTATAAATAAACGAGGTCTTTGTTCTACAATTTTCATGACCGACGAACATGTCAACGTTTTCAAATGATAATCACGTGACCCGTGGTTTTACCAGCGACGCCATTAATGAGTCTGCTTTCCGACTGTACGGGCAAGTTCAGTACCGTTTTCACTTGCCCGAAGACGCATTTCACTTGCCTCGGGCAACCGTTAATGTCGAACCCTGTATATTGATATACATACATGTACATGTATACGTTGATTTATTCGGAAAAGTATTATTTATAGTAGTCTCTTCAACAGAATATTAAGTTGCTACATGTTAATTTATTTCAACATTTTTTAGTGCTTATTTATTAATAATTGTAAAGAACATCAAATATCTAAATGAAAATGTTTTATATCTTAAACAATAACTTCTAAATATTTATTTTTCCAGTCGTCCAGCAATTTATATTTATACAGGGTATAAACTGTCTCTTCGTCGCCTTCATGTAAACAATATTGTACCATTGTGCAAATCCTGGGATATAATATTTTTTTAAATAATTTACATCTTTTTATTATCTCAGATTTATGGGAAACAACCAGACAAATGTAATACGAAATTATTTACATCATTTGCAAAATTGACCTAGTCACCTCCCCCCCCCCCCCCTTTTTTTTTTTTTTTTGTCAACAAAAATTTGAAGATGCAATGCAACATTTTACAAGTTTGGGCAGGTCCATTAGACTATTTTATTTCGTTATTAAGCACTCTGACTAGTAATAAACAACACTAAGAGGTACTACTTTGTTTATTTATTGAAACTCCAGCACAAGAAAAAAATGATGACAACCGGAAGTCACAAAGGGGAGGTAATTGAAAAAAAAATTCAATGGAATTGTGTGGTACCACCCCCAAAACGTGCAACTGCGCTCGTTAGCGCCAAACAATACTTGGACCATTCGGACATTAAAAGGTAGAAAAATGTGTCTTCTATCAAAAACACATATGCCATTCTATGCCAATGCTAAAGAAATATATAAAATATTGGTCTGAATATGTCCCTATTTGGCTATGAAAATATTCAACCAAAATTTTCAAAATATAGACCGCCACCTGTTTGCTTCTGCTGCTGCATCCATTTTCTATCATATTGTGCCATGCACATGTTCAGGGCTCTTCAATTTAGAGGTAAACAAAATAAATAATAACGTGACCGTTCAGCTGTTCAAAATGGCGACCTCCATATTTCATTGAAAAGAACTGCAGCGTTTAAAGTTGAACGCTAATTTCGAACCTAAATCTACGCTACCAGGAATTTCCCGGGAAGGTATTTACGTGCAAGATATTATTTGATTGTTTTAATTTGTTTTCGTACGGAAATAGATGAACATAACTCAGAAATCGAATTACAAAAATACCGATATTTACATTGCCGACTCATAGCTAAGCTTACTGGAAACGAGGCTCTGACCTGTCTATTTTAAAGACGTAAGTACCAAAAATAGTGAACCTACACTTAGGTGACAAAAGTATTTCACGTTTCGTGTACACGACGTCACGCCACCAGAAAAGAATGTACTTCGGTTGCCTATAACTTTATTGATATTTATCATTATGTTACTAAATTTAGACACCATAATTTCCAAAATATGACGTGTTAGATTTGATCCATTGGAAAATATAGAAAACAAGCCGTGAACAGGTCGACCCAGATCTACGAGCAAGCAAGGTGAGCGTACCGTTATAAGGCTTGTAAAAAAAGTTTACGCGATTTGATGGATGAATTTAGTCAGTCTGTTCCAGTTCCGATTTGTAAAAGGTCAGTTCAAAGATGATTGAGTAATTTATGGCTTTCACAAGAGAATTGTTGCGAAAAAACTGACAATTTCGTTGACTAAATAGAAAAAATCGTGTGCTATGGTGTCGAAATAGACTACACATGGAATAAAATAATATTTCAAATGAAATGTGGTGTTGACTAGGTGGAAAGCAGAAGAAAGGTGGAACACACTATGCTTAGGACTGTATGGATGTCGTAATGGCGGCGCCCGTGTGTTTAATGTTTTGGGATGTATTTGTAAAGACGAGGTTGGTTCAATCACAGAAGTAGAAGGAAATATTAACTAGGTTAAGTGTGTAGACATCCTTGACAATAATTGTTTGCCAGTCGTTTTAAAATTCGAAAATTATCAGTGGATTTTCCAAGATGACAACGCCCCCGGTACATCTGTCCATATAGACAAAATTGTAGAATGATAACAATGATGTCGATTGTCTTGTTTGGCCATCCCAATCACAGACCTTAATATAACTGAAAATATTTAAAGATTAATTAAAATATGATTAGAACTGGAACAACATACCATTCATTCCAAGGTTGACCTAGTCCGGGCCGCCACAAGAATTTGGTATGCCATTTCAAGTGTGTGCATTTCAAACTTATATCAATCTCTTCCAAGACAAATAAGATATGCAATTAAAGCTAGAGGTCATGTTACTAAATACTGAATGTTTGGTGGATATAATTCTATTTATTATGAAGTTATAGCTTCTCAAACATCAACAAACTGCAACCGCTTAACTTGGTGTGACGTCGTAAACGTGAAATACTTTTGTCACATAGCTGTACCTACTGAACCATACTTTTTGTAATGCTAAGAAATTACTTCATTTAATATGAGGCAGGTGCAACCTGAAACGCTCCCGAAGAACAGTAATTTTTCTTCCTGTTTACAAAATAATATGAAACCGGCACGGCCATGAATGCTCACGCATCTGAAAATTATCTGGCAATTTCACGCTCATCCAGTGCATCAAAAAGTGTCGAGATTTTTTGGGCCAAGATATATTGGGGACGACTTATTTTTAGGGCCGAATCTAGTCTCATTCAATCTTAGTCTGGTACTCGTGACCCCTCGGATTTTTTTGTTTGATATCAAACAAAAAAATCCGAGGGATCACGAGTACCAGACTACATTCAATCGAGCTGTCGTTCCTTTATTGGAGTTATCGTTCCTTGCGAAATCTCAAAAGTTAACTTCCGCGTAGAAACAAAAATTCTTGTCAGTATGTCAGAAGAGATTAAATAAATTAAAAAATAAATGACTTTTATTACACACGGGTTCCGGGTTTCAGTGGTATCGGACGTATGAGAGAGGGTACGAGACTTCAGGATCACCTTTGCGCTTTATGTTAAGAAGATCTTCATTAATTGAGTGTGTTAGTGTGTTACACGGAAACCAGAGTTTACAAAGCATCAAATTTTTTTTTCTTCGATAGTATGTTCAGCCATGTTTGTTAAAAAATCCTAAGTACACATTTTATACCATAAAGAGCTCGCTTAAGCTCGCATATCAAGCTTAAAAATAACACCACCTAAAACTCCAAACTCCGGACAGTTTTCGTATCCGCTACCGAACATTGTTTCATTTTTATTTCGACTAGAGTTCCGGTTTAAGTCATGTGATTTTTCTTTTAATTTATTTCCGGTTTGGCAGCCATATTGTTGAAGATTTTGAAGTTAACTATGTCGTCTGCCTCTCAGACACCGGCTCTTCCTGTCATGTGACTGTCATGGTCACTGATCATACTTGTAAACAAAAGAGCTGACTGAAATGTGCCTGTTTCTTATATAAAATACATGTCATCTTGCAGTGCATGTGGTTTCAGCACTAAAAAAAAAATCAAAAGTAAACACAATTTTGAAAGTGGTCATTTTCAAACATTCTGTTATTTTATTTAGATGTACAGTAGAGTTCGTTTATAGCGAAGTCCAGAAGACTCTCGATCTTCGTTCGTTATAAGAGAAACGATGTTGAATTACCTCCCCTTTTGAAAATCGTACAGTAGAACTTCGCTGGCTCGAACTCGAAGGGACTGTCAAAATCTGTTCTAGCTATCGGTAGTTCGAGTCACCGAGGTCGCGTAATTTTAGAGAGAAAAAAATCGGGTTCTGACCCGGGCAGTTTCATTACGCTATGATAACTGATGCACAGTAAAGTGGGCCTTTATCGTAAAAAAATATTTAATCCTTTAGACAGTTCTCAAAGACTACGGCTTCTGAATACCTCTTTGGTATCTTCAAACATTCCTTAGAAACATTTTTTCAACTTTGTTCACGATTTATTTTATAAACAGGAAATATGAGGTTGGGTATTACGTTTTATTAATTTTTAATGCAATAAATTAGCGCGTGTGTTATTAATTGACAACTTGTTAATCACATCATTAATACCCATTTTATTGTTTTAATATTTTAAAGAAAAGTCTTGATTGACATCATTAACAACATCAAAGGTGGGATTATTGATTTTTAAATTATCAATAACGGAAGTGTCAAGTGCACTTGACGGTTGACCATTCTAATATGTGATCGTCCGTGCGTAGCGGAAGACAGGTAAACGATTTGTTTGTTCAGCAATTTTCTTTGTTATATCAGGTCAATTTTGAGTAATAAAAACGTTGTTTGGGTTTAAAATTCACTTCGTTATAAGCCTGATTTCGTTATAAAAAAATTGTAATAGGCCTTCACAAATACATTGTTTAAATAGCGATGGGACCGGGGATTTATCTTTACTTCGCTATAAGCCTGATTTCGTTACAAGCCTGTTCGTTATAAACGAACTCTACTGTAGTATGATTTGTAGATGGCCAGAACCATGAAATTTTAAAACCAGCCATTTCCGGATTTTATATTCGTTTCCATCCTGTATATCGCCCCTGTTTTTACTTCATACGAAAACATATGACGCCATTTTACTGACGGCAAAAGTTGCCAGATAATCGAGAGTATATTAAAATACAAGAATGGCTTTTAAAACAATCTTACAAAATGTATGTACAAAGAAATATTTAACTAGCCATTCTTTGAAAATTCCAATCGTCATATGAATGAAGGGTTAACACTGTTAATCGCTATATCGGAAAATCGATAATAGTACGAAACCCCATAACACGATGCTACTAATTTCGTCAGATTATTCTTCCGAAGATATTTTGGTATCAGGTCATTCCTGCCCAAGTCGATTCAGCCCTCCTATAAATAATATGAAACAGTAGCCCTTTTCACAAAAATTCGTAACTATACTCCTAACTTTTTCACTTAAGATTATCTTACGACAATTCCTAAGTCCTTTTCACAAAGATTATCTTATTTTTTCATTTTGCCAGAGAAACGGAAAATGGGAATTACGAAGCCCTGCCTCTTCTAAAGTAGAACTAACATTATTGTCAAAGGTTCAAACTACAGGTATAATGTATATTCCAGTTAGTGAGTGATTGTTGTTTAAATTTAATGTCCAGTTTGTCTGTTATTTTATGGTGAGAACTACTTACTATCTGAAGAAATGTTGAAGAATTCTGTTTTAAACCAGACCAACACATTTGGTTGGAATTTTATAGTGCTATCGGACTGAAACAACATTTCACAACCGCAGGTAGATATGTCGTTCCACTGGGTTACACTATCTCAGACAGTGGTTACATTTAGGTAATTTTTCACATTTTGTTTGTGGTACTGTACAATTGTACACATTTATTTGTGTCCTGTGTATTTTTTACACAGAAATACTTGCTTCAGACTTGTCCTGTATCTTTTCTGTCAAAACTTTATCAAGTTTTCCAAAAACAACATTTGATTGGTTAAACTTAATTGAATTATCTTTTCTTTTTTGTAGGTTTTGAATACAATTATTAGTATGGCAGCTGCTGAAACATCCAGTAGTTTTGGTGGAACTTCTAAATCAGACAAAATTAACAGACTGAGAAACTTGCAACTAAGAATGGTACTTTTTAATTGAATAAAAAAATCTTTTAAGGAATGTCTGAATGATTAAATCACGAAGAATACAGTTAAAAAACAGAACAGAAGATGCCAATTGATTTTACTTACAAATTACTGTTTGATTTACCTTTAGTTATTTAACAGCCATGTTCTTTTGTTATCACTTGGAAGCCATAGTACATTGAAATCTGTCTAAACCGAATCTCATTGGGACCAGTTTCTATGTTCTGAATAAACAGGTTAAATTAACAAAGATTTTCTACACTCAAACTTGACCTAAAGTTCGGTTCATACAGGATTCCGTTTTATTCAGGGTTTGATATAGAAAGGTTTCAGAGTACTGGTATATCTGAGTTAATGTTGTCTGCCCTACATCTTCATAAAGTCTCTGGTCGATTGATCATGCTTAAAATATTTCTGGATTAAGCTATTGCAGTATTGGTGGTCCTCACAATTTCTCATTTCGTTCTGATTCAAGTTTCAATATGGCCACAATAATTATTTCTAATTTGCTGAAATATAATGTACAAAAAAATAATCAGTCTTTTACAAAATATGATATAGGCTGTTGCTAGTTCTAAGAATACAAATTACAAATCTTTTAAAAATATTATATCATCCTGAATATACTAGCCTTTATAAAATATTAGTTGCTGTTTATTACAAATTACTGTACAAGTCTTTTACAAAATATGATATAGGCTGCTGTGAGCCATATTGATGGTACGTGCATGTGTGTTAATGTATATGGCAACATTTAAATATAATTCATATTTTAAAACTTTTGACAAGTTCAGTGATATAATTCAAGGAAAAATGTGTTGCCCAACTTTCATATAACTGAAAACAAATTGATTCAGGAGGGTTATGGTTATGGTGTTTAATGCCACTTCCAACAATATTTCAGTTTTATTGTAGCATGTAGTTTTATTGATTCAAGGTAAATAAAATATGACGTATAATGATATAAAAACATTACTTTGGTGGCAACTTAAAACTTTTATCTAAATCGCCACACTTATCATGCTTATGTTGTTTTGTATATATAATTTGCTGTTACAGAATGAAGCAAGAAAAATGAATCACCAAGAAGTTGTTGAAGAAGACAGAAGAAAGAAATTACCACAAAACTGGGAACAGAAGAGAAAGAGGGTAGAATGGGATGAAGAACAAGAGAAAAAACGGAAGGTATGTCTTATTACCAAAAATATTTAGGAACAAATGAAGGAGAAATGACTGGAGAGAGAAATAAAATCATGATATTTTTCAAGTAAAATAATCAAGAGTTTTTTCTGATAATCCCCTTACAACTGTAAATTTATGTTAAAATTGAAAGACCGGACAAATTGGTATACAGTGTTCTCCATTGCTGGTTATAGCCGGCTTTGCCGACCAGCTATAATTCTCTTCCGACCGGCATTCATTTTTCAAAGCTGGTCGGAAAATTAACATATTGATCCCAATTAAAATCCTGTGTTGCATTTCATGTGGCTCTTATATTACAATCGTCAGAATGTCTTTAAACGTATATTGAATCAGGGGACAGTTGACTATTTTAATGACGAAATAAGTATGAGCATACCTTTTAATGGGTTATAATCCACATGCAAATGTTTTTGAATTATTTGACTTTGTAAAACAACAGAAATATTTATCTGTGAAAAGATTTTAACAACTTCCGATAAAAAATGACTTCCAAACTATACACTAACGGTGACACACTTTTACATGTAAGTGCTGTATAAACATTTCTCTTTTGAATTATAACACCCTTCGATTAGCATATTTGATCATCTTTCTTTAAGCAATTAAGTACAAGTTAACTGTACATTTGCCTCTGGGTCAGGATTAATTTTGTGACACAATTACGAGTGGTTTCAATCCGAGACAAGGGTAATGAAAGATCGAACATGTTGAAGTAATTTTACAAGTACAACCTGTCATAATGAGAAAAAAAAACTTTTTGTTCTTTTTTTTAGTTGTGAAAAACAAAAATTGAAAATAAAATGGAGATTAAATATTTGTAAAACATAAAAAAAAAAATTTTTTTTTTACATGTATCGACGGAAATTGCTAATATACATGCTCAAAGTAATTTCAGATGCTTTTTTTTAATTTTCAAATTCCATGAAATAACACTGATCTATAATTATGAAATTCAAAAACTGATTTTGTTCCGATTCTAAGTTGATATATGCAAAAAGAAATTGAGAAAGTGAACACGTTAATATTCACGTTCCACTTCTGATTACATAATTATACAGCTCGTTTGTCTAATGTATTGAATGTGAAAGGGGATTCAGTTGTATGTCCAGAGTGAAGAACATTGAGGAACAAACAGGCTGACTAACACCATATTACAAGGATTAATGATGGTTTCAATGCATGGACCGGATGACTCAGAATTTGATTTCAGGACAGCCTTGGGGGAAACTTAGAAAGAGACATATCTTGGTTGAAAAAGCAAAGGAATCAACAGAAAAATCAAAACTTTTGAAAAAAATTGTGATGAAATCTCTTTTGCTTTAAGGAAAATTACAAGAGAAAGAAGAATTATATATATATAAGAGAGACATGTTGAAAAGAAATTAAAATTGCTGTAGCAAGTTGTAGCATAAAATTGGAAAAATAAAGTATTCTTTGTATTATTTTTGTCGCGATTACGCGTACTTAAGCGCAACGGCGAAAAAATGAAAACACACTAAAAGTCAGAAACAAAAAACAACCACCTATCACTGATCAAAAATGGAGAACACTTGCATATTACATATTTTTCTTATATTTTCTTTTTTATATACAATACAGTATTATTAAACTTGCTTCAGAAATCTATACATGTATTAACAAAAAAAGATCAACAAGTATTAGTCTGATTTTAAAACTTTGAAAAATTTTGTTTTGTTCCATGTGATGGTTAGAATTAAATGTACATGTATATAGATGTTTAACGGCACTTTCCACAACTTTCCTGTGCATTGGTGGATAGTATCTGGTGGGAGGAACCCAGAAATAAATCTACAAACACAAACATTTGATCAGATTGAAACAATGCTATGATTTTGCAGTCTATCAATATCAAATCAAGTATTAATTGTAAAGATCTTTACAGAAATTATTATAGATTTTAAGATAATATCTAATATATGGGTTTATGGTGTTTAATGCCACTTTCAACAATATTTCTGTTATATCGTGGCAGTCAGTTTTATTGGTGGAGGATTCTAATATATGAAAATAATTGTAGGAATGTGAAGACAAGGGAGAAGACTTTGACAGAACTAAGTTGTTAGAAGTAGGAGCTGATGATGCTGAGAAGTGGGAAAGAAAAAAGAAAAAGAAAAACCCTGACCCTGGATTCTCAGGTAGGCAGAAAGATTCAGTCAACAGCTGCATAATAAATAAGTTAACCTTGTACACTAATTTATATCTATGTTTTTATTAAATAGATCAATTTTATGAGTAATTGTCATGGATAATGTGCAGTTCTCACAATTCAATTAAGGGAACCATCGTGGTCATGATCGTATGGTGCACTGTAAAAGTCTTACAAAGGGGAGGTAACTGTCAGAAATTAACATTGAAATGCACTACACTTAATGACACATCAATTACAAAGATTTCTCAGGATATAGCAAAATTCCACCCTTAGTACAGTACAAAATTTTTTTGTGTCAATCTTGTATAAATGGCATAATTATAATTTTTTCTAACAAATATATGTTTATGACCAAAATGAATGAATGCATGAAAACTCTGACATCCTATTTCTAATCCTGAATGTTTTGGTTCTGTACTCACACTTATGGGTATGTCCTTGTTGTCATTTTCAAGAGTTCTGGTACATTTTATATAACTGCATAAAGTGATTTTTAGTTGGGTAAGGGGAAGTAATCCAAAGTAAATTAAGCTTCACATTTGAAATTAAAAGTAAATGGTACATTTGGTAATGGGAAATTGAACATATTTTTTTTCCGAAACAAGAAATATGATTGAACCCAAGCTGTACATGACTAATCATTGAATGAACCCTTTTAATACAAACTTAATCTGAGGACCCTTTTGGGGAAAATATATCCTCCCTAAAAAGCCCTGTACCAGTTGAAAGAAAATTTAGCTGCAATATCCTTGGATGGTACTGTACAAAATGAATATATTTTATGTCGATATGTAGTTCAAGATGGCCATCTCATATAGAAACATATGGAAAATTAATAAAATATTGCTAGTCAGAAACTACAAATTTCACTGAATAGTCAGATGACGTTTTTCTAGTTTTTTTATCTTTTGTTGTTAATAGACTATGAAGCAGCAACATTCAGACAGTATCAACGTAATACAAAGTCTCTGAAACCAGACTTAGAAAACTACAACAGATTAAAGGACAAATTGTAAGTAAAGCAATAACATTCAGACAGTATCAACGTAATACAAAGTCTCTGAAACCAGACTTAGAAAACTACAACAGATTAAAGGACAAATTGTAAGTAAAGCAATAACGTTCAGAGTACATTACCTGCTATCATTTGATAGGTGTATTGGGGTTTGTTTACCAAAAGTAAAAACATATTTTATCAATCAAATTGTACATTATATACGACACGTTTTACAACACAGAAGTATGTAGAACAAAAACTTTGCCTGATACAACTTTGACATCATAATGTGTCTGACAGACATTCACATTAATGTTACATGTATATTGCTGTGTGTAGACCTTTTTCAGGGGCTAGCCCTTTCTAGATTTATTTGAATTTTACTATAGTTCTTCTTCATATCTTTGATTGTATTTTCTTCACATATATTCTGTGAAGACCTATATTACTTTGTAAGTCCTGATGCCTACCTCAAGTGTTAAGGTATTCAGACATCTACCAGAGGTTTAGGAGGTCCGTTTTTTATACTGTTCAGGCCTTTCCTGTCCCAATAATTTTGGTAGTCATGATATACCAGTAGCTGTGAAATTGCCAAAAGTGAAGATAAATGCCCATAAAGGACAGATAGCTAATATTTCTTGAATGAACATAATTGACATTTTATTTGTTTATTTCGTTGCTAGGGGAGATGAGGTGTATGCCACAACAAGTACTTTAAGTACAGTACAACATAAAGACAACCCAGATGCTGTAGATAGAATGGTTGAGGATTTAGAGAAACAGTAAGTACCAATCTAATTAAAATTACATATTTGTTTTACATGTATCGGTATCTTTATTTTAAAATTTGTATTGTAGTTACACCAAAATTTAATGAAATTTCTTGTAGGGTCACGTCAGGGGTCATATTTTCAACTGACCAATTAGGGGTGAGACTATTAGATCTCTAGGTATCAAAACCGAGTACACAACAAGAACTGCTGTCTGATTGTGTAATGTAGAGTTAATCCATGGACACTGAGTTTGCTAGAGCCTTCCATAAAATATTATATGTTTGCTGTTTCAGACCAACTGACCAAAAATCTCACAATCACAAGCAATTTTCTCAGTGTTTTTTTATTTTAATTTTGCTGTTTTTTTTCTCATGTTTTTTTTTAAACAATTTTGAGAGAGAAAATAAGGCTTACCTTCCTACCAACTACTCAAATTGTTAGTCAGGAAAAAAACTCTTTTTAAAGAATAACTTATTAACCCTAAACATGAAACCATACAACAGAAAATATAGTCTTCTGTCAAAATTCTACACAGCTGCTCTGACATTTTATGATCATGATCCAAGCTGACTTCCTTTTGTTAACATTTACTATTTTCTTAATATTTTGGCTTCTATATCTAATAGACACTCGTCAACATGCTTTCATTTTTTCACGTGCGGACAGAAAATATTCCCACATTCTACTCTTTACTATCTTCTTTCTATAGTTTTATTAAGTCTCCCAAACAACGTTTGGAGACTTATTGTTTTTGCTCCGTTTCTTATTATTATTATTATTATTATTCTTGTTCTTGTTATTCTCCTTTCTTTCCGTGCACCATGAACTTGTCCACGGCAGATCTCAGGAACTACAGGACAGAATTTCATGAAACTTGGTGGAGTTATAGATATATGTTTCTAGTTGATCTTAAAGTTTTCAGATTTGTGGTAAAGGGGGTCAAAGCCATATTTTTGGGGGTTCAAAGGGGGTGGGGGTTACTATAGAATCCTATGGGAAACTTGAAATTTCGTACATTAATGTAGATAACTTCTAAATGTATAATGATAGAGACATAACATTTGACATAGTGATAGGTCACCATTAGAGGAGCAATTCTGCATTTTCAAAATTTTCAAGATGTCTGCCATTTTCAAAATGGCTGCCAAAACACGGCATAAAAATGGGGGGTAAAAATTCAACATTGTCCGATATCATCAAAATTTTATATGTGGGTAGATAGTGTCAGTGGCCGGTTTGGGAGACTTCATAATTGTTAGATTATAATCATATCTTGTTCAAATCTTTCTTGGTCATGCAGTAAAATAACTTTAAATTGCATGGATGATGTACTAAAAAGTGCTTCTCAAACAAAGATAAATTTCCTCCCCTTCCCCAACTTAAATCTTTTGGCACAGGATAGCTTTTTTTAAAGATGTTTATTTGATTAAAGGCTAATTCAGTCACATTAAATTTGTAAATGCTCTGTGAAATAACTATACTCATATTTTTTCCAGAATTGAGAGAAGAGAAAAATTCAGTAGAAGAAGAACAACTGATGAGGAAGCTGACATTGACTTTATTAATGAGAGAAACCAGAAGTTTAACAAGAAATTAGAGAGATTTTATGGACAATATACAGCTGAAATTAAACAGAATCTGGAAAGAGGAACAGCTGTATAGTGTATTATACTGTCATGATGTCTTTTTCAATTAATACATTTTTCATGTCAACTACTTCTACTGGCATCAGAATATTCTTCAATGAAACATTTTAGCTCATCAAATAAAGTACAAAAGGGCTTTTGTATGGCCATGATTGTATGGTAGTTAGAATTATATCTGCCTATGTAGTAGGTGTCTTGTCAGCACTGAAGCTGTGAGCTTTATTACTGCCTGTGGTGAAGTGTATTCCTTACAGCTTTATATTATGAAGTTTGTCAGTTTCTTGTGGCAGATCAGATCAGATTTTATATGTGGCAACATTACAAAAGCACCTGAATATGGAGAATTAACCTCTTAGTTAAATATGATATTCCAGAGATTGTGTTTACCATCATTAAGGTGTCCTTGATAGAGGGTTGCTGTTAATGGTTACTGTTTCTTCCACCAATAAAACTGAATGCCACATATAATTGAAATATTGTTTGAAAGTGGCGTTAAACAGCTATAGCTCTAATCATACACCATGCAAACCTGTGTTAGTATAGCACTACTAAGATTTCTAAGTGTGACTATATTGGCATTGATTTTCTTGAAACAGTTTCTTGGTAACAATATGTCATTGGTAAACATACTGGGGTCAAGATACAGACATTGATTTCCCAAAACAGCTTCTTAGTATCCTTTGTGTCGTGGGTCAACTATCATTTCTATTGGTCCATGTATTCATCCTGGGGTTCATTTGTCAGCCAGATACATGCCACCTCTTATCTGTTTAACTAAATAATGTTAAACAACCATCATAAGACCCAATTGGTCCATGACTCACCATAGCCTTACAAAAGTTGTTGAGTGACTTACTGAAGATTTGTGGATTTCGTCAAGTATACTGGGTACCTCCACCAATAAAATGATACGATACAACTGTATTAACTTGATAATTCACAGGCCTAGAAATCATTTCAAATGGTGAAACTGTATTAACTTGATAATTCACAGGCCTAGAAATCATTTCAAATGGTGAAACTGTATTAACTTGATCATTCACAGGCGTAGAAATCATTTCAAATGGTGAAACTGTATTGACTTGATAATTCACAGAAATCATTTCAAATGGTGATTTTCATGTCATTTATCATTACAATATGTATATAGTTTTGAAAAGGAAAATATTGAAAACTGATGAATGTCATCTGTATTAAATGTTAAATCTTTGTATTCCTATTATTTAGAAATTTTACACCAAAGCACTGAATATACTATACATTCAGATTGATCTATTGTAGATTCTACACAGGGACCGTTATGGTAGTTGGATTTACAACTACCTATGCAATCAGTACCTATCACCACTAAAGTTGTGAGTTCGAATTCCACTCAGGTGGGATGTACTTGATAAAACATTATGTAATAAAGTTTGTCAGTGACTTGCGGCAGGTTTGTGGTTTTCTCCTGGTGCTCCGGTAGGAATCGCCACAATATAACTGAAATATTGTTGAAAGTGGCATTAAACACCATAACCCTAACCCTTGATTCTACACAGTTTGTGATCAATTGGTAGTGATTAATGGCTGATTAATGCTTTTTTTTTCTTCGGGTGCTCTGGCTTTATCAACCAATAAAACTGAACACCGTGACATAACTGAAATAATGTTGACAGTGGTGTTAAATTTCAATTATCCTAGCTAACACTAAGATCTTTCCAAGTCAAATACTGTTAACATATTATTGGGTATTTATAAAGTAGAATAGTGAAAGCTAATACCAGTACTTTTTATATTAATTCAGTTACAACAAAGGTAGCTTTAATTTTGTTTACAAAATATTATGGACATTGTGTGTGACTTGTTTAAATCGACAATAACCATGAAGCACAGATAACAATTGTATTTTTTTAAATTTATAAAGATCAGATTATATGTGATGTAAATCATACTATATGTAAATAAAACTTGTATATACAACGTTGTTTTCTAATTAATGCTTAATTGAGGTCAATATTTAGGCAATGATTTTCCTGAGACAGCTAATAAGCACTGTATAGAGTTAAACCTGTCTTATGTGACCATCCAAGGAGACATCAAAATACGGTCACATGAGATGGCTGCTAAATACAGGTGTAATTAATATGAAATACCCAATGAAGGAAAATAAAAAGTTACGGTCACATAATATAAGTTTTGCTCAATAGAGGTGGTCACTAAAGCAGGTTTGACTATGTCATAGGTCAACTATCATTTTTATTTGTCCACATGTTCATCCTGCAGTTAATTTGTCAGCCAGATACATGCCACCTCTTATTAAAAAATTTATTTTCATAATTTATTAAAAGACATTAAAAATAAGATAAACTGTATCACTTTCACAAATCACTATTAGACCGAATTATTCTGTCATTTAGAAAGCCCTTTCTATCATTCTATATTTATCTTTTACTTATCTGACTTTTTATGTTTATTTTTATTTTTTTATGCTGCTTTCTAACATAAAATAAACATAAAAAGTCAGATAAGTAAAAGATAAATATAGAATGATAGAAAGTGCTTTCTAAATGACAGAATAATTTGGTCTACAATCACTATCAACATGAAGTTGCTCAACAGAAGTCTAGGGGCCAGTCATTTTAAGGTACAATTAAACTCATTATTAAAGACCCTACTGTGACTGAAATGTAGAACAGCAATAATAGCACTGTTCTCTTACTCTAATGTGTGTGGTAATATTAGGTAGTCTCTCATGTTCATTTACATCTATATCCATACTTTCTAATCTAATTTGTGTCTTAAGTGTAATATTAGGTAGTCTCTCATGTTCATTTACATCTATATCCTTACTTTCTAATCTAATTTGTGTCTTAAGTGTAATGTTAGGTAGTCTCTCATGTTCATTTACATCTATATCCTTACTTTCTAATCTAATTTGTGTCTTAAGTGTAATATTAGGTAGTCTCTCATGTTCATTTACATCTATATCCTTACTTTCTAATCTAATTTGTGTCTTAAGTGTAATGTTAGGTAGTCTCTCATGTTCATTTACATCTATATCCTTACTTTCTAATCTAATTTGTGTCTTAAGTGTAATGTTAGGTAGTCTCTCATGTTCATTTACATCTATATCCTTACTTTCTAATCTAATTTGTGTCTTAAGTGTAATGTTAGGTAGTCTCTCATGTTCATTTACATCTATATCCTTACTTTCTAATCTAATTTGTGTCTTAAGTGTAATGTTAGGTAGTCTCTCATGTTCATTTACATCTATATCCTTACTTTCTAATCTAATTTGTGTCTTAAGTGTAATGTTAGGTAGTCTCTCATGTTCATTTACATCTATATCCTTACTTTCTAATCTAATTTGTGTCTTAAGTGTAATGTTAGGTAGTCTCTCATGTTCATTTACATCTATATCCTTACTTTCTAATCTAATTTGTGTCTTAAGTGTAATGTTAGGTAGTCTCTCATGTTCATTTACATCTATATCCTTACTTTCTAATCTAATTTGTGTCTTAAGTGTAATGTTAGGTAGTCTCTCATGTTCATTTACATCTATATCCTTACTTTCTAATCTAATTTGTGTCTTAAGTGTAATGTTAGGTAGTCTCTCATGTTCATTTACATCTATATCCTTACTTTCTAATCTAATTTGTGTCTTAAGTGTAATGTTAGGTAGTCTCTCATGTTCATTTACATCTATATCCTTACTTTCTAATCTAATTTGTGTCTTAAGTGTAATGTTAGGTAGTCTCTCATGTTCATTTACATCTATATCCTTACTTTCTAATCTAATTTGTGTCTTAAGTGTAATGTTAGGTAGTCTCTCATGTTCATTTACATCTATATCCTTACTTTCTAATCTAATTTGTGTCTTAAGTGTAATGTTAGGTAGTCTCTCATGTTCATTTACATCTATATCCTTACTTTCTAATCTAATTTGTGTCTTAAGTGTAATGTTAGGTAGTCTCTCATGTTCATTTACATCTATATCCTTACTTTCTAATCTAATTTGTGTCTTAAGTGTAATGTTAGGTAGTCTCTCATGTTCATTTACATCTATATCCTTACTTTCTAATCTAATTTGTGTCTTAAGTGTAATGTTAGGTAGTCTCTCATGTTCATTTACATCTATATCCTTACTTTCTAATCTAATTTGTGTCTTAAGTGTAATGTTAGGTAGTCTCTCATGTTCATTTACATCTATATCCTTACTTTCTAATCTAATTTGTGTCTTAAGTGTAATGTTAGGTAGTCTCTCATGTTCATTTACATCTATATCCTTACTTTCTAATCTAATTTGTGTCTTAAGTGTAATGTTAGGTAGTCTCTCATGTTCATTTACATCTATATCCTTACTTTCTAATCTAATTTGTGTCTTAAGTGTAATGTTAGGTAGTCTCTCATGTTCATTTACATCTATATCCTTACTTTCTAATCTAATTTGTGTCTTAAGTGTAATGTTAGGTAGTCTCTCATGTTCATTTACATCTATATCCTTACTTTCTAATCTAATTTGTGTCTTAAGTGTAATGTTAGGTAGTCTCTCATGTTCATTTACATCTATATCCTTACTTTCTAATCTAATTTGTGTCTTAAGTGTAATGTTAGGTAGTCTCTCATGTTCATTTACATCTATATCCTTACTTTCTAATCTAATTTGTGTCTTAAGTGTAATGTTAGGTAGTCTCTCATGTTCATTTACATCTATATCCTTACTTTCTAATCTAATTTGTGTCTTAAGTGTAATGTTAGGTAGTCTCTCATGTTCATTTACATCTATATCCTTACTTTCTAATCTAATTTGTGTCTTAAGTGTAATGTTAGGTAGTCTCTCATGTTCATTTACATCTATATCCTTACTTTCTAATCTAATTTGTGTCTTAAGTGTAATGTTAGGTAGTCTCTCATGTTCATTTACATCTATATCCTTACTTTCTAATCTAATTTGTGTCTTAAGTGTAATGTTAGGTAGTCTCTCATGTTCATTTACATCTATATCCTTACTTTCTAATCTAATTTGTGTCTTAAGTGTAATGTTAGGTAGTCTCTCATGTTCATTTACATCTATATCCTTACTTTCTAATCTAATTTGTGTCTTAAGTGTAATGTTAGGTAGTCTCTCATGTTCATTTACATCTATATCCTTACTTTCTAATCTAATTTGTGTCTTAAGTGTAATGTTAGGTAGTCTCTCATGTTCATTTACATCTATATCCTTACTTTCTAATCTAATTTGTGTCTTAAGTGTAATGTTAGGTAGTCTCTCATGTTCATTTACATCTATATCCTTACTTTCTAATCTAATTTGTGTCTTAAGTGTAATGTTAGGTAGTCTCTCATGTTCATTTACATCTATATCCTTACTTTCTAATCTAATTTGTGTCTTAAGTGTAATGTTAGGTAGTCTCTCATGTTCATTTACATCTATATCCTTACTTTCTAATCTAATTTGTGTCTTAAGTGTAATGTTAGGTAGTCTCTCATGTTCATTTACATCTATATCCTTACTTTCTAATCTAATTTGTGTCTTAAGTGTAATGTTAGGTAGTCTCTCATGTTCATTTACATCTATATCCTTACTTTCTAATCTAATTTGTGTCTTAAGTGTAATGTTAGGTAGTCTCTCATGTTCATTTACATCTATATCCTTACTTTCTAATCTAATTTGTGTCTTAAGTGTAATGTTAGGTAGTCTCTCATGTTCATTTACATCTATATCCTTACTTTCTAATCTAATTTGTGTCTTAAGTGTAATGTTAGGTAGTCTCTCATGTTCATTTACATCTATATCCTTACTTTCTAATCTAATTTGTGTCTTAAGTGTAATGTTAGGTAGTCTCTCATGTTCATTTACATCTATATCCTTACTTTCTAATCTAATTTGTGTCTTAAGTGTAATGTTAGGTAGTCTCTCATGTTCATTTACATCTATATCCTTACTTTCTAATCTAATTTGTGTCTTAAGTGTAATGTTAGGTAGTCTCTCATGTTCATTTACATCTATATCCTTACTTTCTAATCTAATTTGTGTCTTAAGTGTAATGTTAGGTAGTCTCTCATGTTCATTTACATCTATATCCTTACTTTCTAATCTAATTTGTGTCTTAAGTGTAATGTTAGGTAGTCTCTCATGTTCATTTACATCTATATCCTTACTTTCTAATCTAATTTGTGTCTTAAGTGTAATGTTAGGTAGTCTCTCATGTTCATTTACATCTATATCCTTACTTTCTAATCTAATTTGTGTCTTAAGTGTAATGTTAGGTAGTCTCTCATGTTCATTTACATCTATATCCTTACTTTCTAATCTAATTTGTGTCTTAAGTGTAATGTTAGGTAGTCTCTCATGTTCATTTACATCTATATCCTTACTTTCTAATCTAATTTGTGTCTTAAGTGTAATGTTAGGTAGTCTCTCATGTTCATTTACATCTATATCCTTACTTTCTAATCTAATTTGTGTCTTAAGTGTAATGTTAGGTAGTCTCTCATGTTCATTTACATCTATATCCTTACTTTCTAATCTAATTTGTGTCTTAAGTGTAATGTTAGGTAGTCTCTCATGTTCATTTACATCTATATCCTTACTTTCTAATCTAATTTGTGTCTTAAGTGTAATGTTAGGTAGTCTCTCATGTTCATTTACATCTATATCCTTACTTTCTAATCTAATTTGTGTCTTAAGTGTAATGTTAGGTAGTCTCTCATGTTCATTTACATCTATATCCTTACTTTCTAATCTAATTTGTGTCTTAAGTGTAATGTTAGGTAGTCTCTCATGTTCATTTACATCTATATCCTTACTTTCTAATCTAATTTGTGTCTTAAGTGTAATGTTAGGTAGTCTCTCATGTTCATTTACATCTATATCCTTACTTTCTAATCTAATTTGTGTCTTAAGTGTAATGTTAGGTAGTCTCTCATGTTCATTTACATCTATATCCTTACTTTCTAATCTAATTTGTGTCTTAAGTGTAATGTTAGGTAGTCTCTCATGTTCATTTACATCTATATCCTTACTTTCTAATCTAATTTGTGTCTTAAGTGTAATGTTAGGTAGTCTCTCATGTTCATTTACATCTATATCCTTACTTTCTAATCTAATTTGTGTCTTAAGTGTAATGTTAGGTAGTCTCTCATGTTCATTTACATCTATATCCTTACTTTCTAATCTAATTTGTGTCTTAAGTGTAATGTTAGGTAGTCTCTCATGTTCATTTACATCTATATCCTTACTTTCTAATCTAATTTGTGTCTTAAGTGTAATGTTAGGTAGTCTCTCATGTTCATTTACATCTATATCCTTACTTTCTAATCTAATTTGTGTCTTAAGTGTAATGTTAGGTAGTCTCTCATGTTCATTTACATCTATATCCTTACTTTCTAATCTAATTTGTGTCTTAAGTGTAATGTTAGGTAGTCTCTCATGTTCATTTACATCTATATCCTTACTTTCTAATCTAATTTGTGTCTTAAGTGTAATGTTAGGTAGTCTCTCATGTTCATTTACATCTATATCCTTACTTTCTAATCTAATTTGTGTCTTAAGTGTAATGTTAGGTAGTCTCTCATGTTCATTTACATCTATATCCTTACTTTCTAATCTAATTTGTGTCTTAAGTGTAATGTTAGGTAGTCTCTCATGTTCATTTACATCTATATCCTTACTTTCTAATCTAATTTGTGTCTTAAGTGTAATGTTAGGTAGTCTCTCATGTTCATTTACATCTATATCCTTACTTTCTAATCTAATTTGTGTCTTAAGTGTAATGTTAGGTAGTCTCTCATGTTCATTTACATCTATATCCTTACTTTCTAATCTAATTTGTGTCTTAAGTGTAATGTTAGGTAGTCTCTCATGTTCATTTACATCTATATCCTTACTTTCTAATCTAATTTGTGTCTTAAGTGTAATGTTAGGTAGTCTCTCATGTTCATTTACATCTATATCCTTACTTTCTAATCTAATTTGTGTCTTAAGTGTAATGTTAGGTAGTCTCTCATGTTCATTTACATCTATATCCTTACTTTCTAATCTAATTTGTGTCTTAAGTGTAATGTTAGGTAGTCTCTCATGTTCATTTACATCTATATCCTTACTTTCTAATCTAATTTGTGTCTTAAGTGTAATGTTAGGTAGTCTCTCATGTTCATTTACATCTATATCCTTACTTTCTAATCTAATTTGTGTCTTAAGTGTAATGTTAGGTAGTCTCTCATGTTCATTTACATCTATATCCTTACTTTCTAATCTAATTTGTGTCTTAAGTGTAATGTTAGGTAGTCTCTCATGTTCATTTACATCTATATCCTTACTTTCTAATCTAATTTGTGTCTTAAGTGTAATGTTAGGTAGTCTCTCATGTTCATTTACATCTATATCCTTACTTTCTAATCTAATTTGTGTCTTAAGTGTAATGTTAGGTAGTCTCTCATGTTCATTTACATCTATATCCTTACTTTCTAATCTAATTTGTGTCTTAAGTGTAATGTTAGGTAGTCTCTCATGTTCATTTACATCTATATCCTTACTTTCTAATCTAATTTGTGTCTTAAGTGTAATGTTAGGTAGTCTCTCATGTTCATTTACATCTATATCCTTACTTTCTAATCTAATTTGTGTCTTAAGTGTAATGTTAGGTAGTCTCTCATGTTCATTTACATCTATATCCTTACTTTCTAATCTAATTTGTGTCTTAAGTGTAATGTTAGGTAGTCTCTCATGTTCATTGACATCTATATCCTTACTTAATAATCTAATTTGTGTCTTAAGTGTAATGTTGGGTAGTCTCTCATGTTCATTTACATCTATATCCTTACTTTCTAATCTAATTTGTGTCTTAAGTGTAATGTTAGGTAGTCTCTCATGTTCATTTACATCTATATCCTTACTTTCTAATCTAATTTGTGTCTTAAGTGTAATGTTAGGTAGTCTCTCATGTTCATTTACATCTATATCCTTACTTTCTAATCTAATTTGTGTCTTAAGTGTAATGTTAGGTAGTCTCTCATGTTCATTTACATCTATATCCTTACTTTCTAATCTAATTTGTGTCTTAAGTGTAATGTTAGGTAGTCTCTCATGTTCATTTACATTTATATCCTTACTTTATAATCTAATTTGTGTCTTAAGTGTAATGTTAGGTAGTCTCTCATGTTCATTTACATCTATATCCATACTTTCTAATCTAATTTGTGTCTTAAGTGTAATGTTAGGTAGTCTCTCATGTTCATTTACATCTTTATCCTTACTTTCTAATCTAATTTGTGTCTTAAGTGTAATGTTAGGTAGTCTCTCATATTCATTTACATCTATATCCATACTTTCTAATCTAATTTGTGTCTTAAGTGTAATGTTAGGTAGTCTCTCATGTTCATTTACATCTATATCCATACTTTCTAATCTAATTTGTGTCTTAAGTGTAATGTTAGGTAGTCTCTCATATTCATTTACATCGTTATCCTTACTTTCTAATCTAATTTGTGTCTTAAGTGTAATGTTGGGTAGTCTCTCATGTTCATTTACATCTATATCCTTACTTTCTAATCTAATTTGTGTCTTAAGTGTAATGTTAGGTAGTCTTCTCATGTTCATTTACATCTATATCCATACTTTCTAATCTAATTTGTGTCTTAAGTGTAATGTTGGGTAGTCTCTCATGTTCATTTACATCTATATCCTTACTTTCTAATCTAATTTGTGTCTTAAGTGTAATGTTAGGTAGTCTCTCATGTTCATTTACATCTATATCCTTACTTTCTAATCTAATTTGTGTCTTAAGTGTAATGTTAGGTAGTCTCTCATGTTCATTTACATCTATATCCTTACTTTCTAATCTAATTTGTGTCTTAAGTGTAATGTTAGGTAGTCTCTCATGTTCATTTACATCTATATCCTTACTTTCTAATCTAATTTGTGTCTTAAGTGTAATGTTGGGTAGTCTCTCATGTTCATTTACATCTATATCCTTACTTTCTAATCCAATTTGTGTCTTAAGTGTAATGTTAGGTAGTCTCTCATGTTCATTTACATCTATATCCTTACTTTCTAATCTAATTTGTGTTGTAAGTGTAATGTTAGGTAGTCTCTCATGTTCATTTACATCTATATCCTTACTTTCTAATCTAATTTGTGTCTTAAGTGTAATGTTAGGTAGTCTCTCATGTTCATTTACATCTATATCCTTACTTTCTAATCTAATTTGTGTCTTAAGTGTAATGTTAGGTAGTCTCTCATGTTCATTTACATCTATATCCTTACTTTCTAATCTAATTTGTGTATTAAGTGTAATGTTAGGTAGTCTCTCATGTTCATTTACATCTATATCCTTACTTTCTAATCTAATTTGTGTCTTAAGTGTAATGTTAGGCTGTCTCTCATGTTCATTTACATCTATATCCTTACTTTCTAATCTAATTTGTGTCGTAAGTGTAATGTTAGGTAGTCTCTCATGTTCATTTACATCTATATCCATACTTTCTAATCTAATTTGTGTCTTAAGTGTAATGTTAGGTAGTCTCTCATGTTCATTTACATCTATATCCTTACTTTCTAATCTAATTTGTGTCTTAAGTGTAATGTTAGGTAGTCTCTCATGTTCATTTACATCTATATCCATACTTTCTAATCTAATTTGTGTCTTAAGTGAAATGTTAGGTAGTCTCTCATGTTCATTTACATCTATATCCTTACTTTCTAATCTAATTTGTGTCTTAAGTGTAATGTTAGGTAGTCTCTCATGTTCATTTACATCTATATCCATACTTTCTAATCTAATTTGTGTCTTAAGTGTAATGTTGGGTAGTCTCTCCTGTTCATTTACATCTATATCCTTACTTTCTAATCTAATTTGTGTCTTAAGTGTAATGTTAGGTAGTCTCTCATGTTCATTTACATCTATATCCTTACTTTCTAATCTAATTTGTGTCTTAAGTGTAATGTTAGGTAGTCTCTCATGTTCATTTACATTTATATCCTTACTTTATAATCTAATTTGTGTCTTAAGTGTAATGCTAGGTAGTCTCTCATGTTCATTTACATCTATATCCTTACTTTCTAATCTAATTTGTGTCTTAAGTGTAATGTTGGGTAGTCTCTCATGTTCATTTACATCTATATCCTTACTTTCTAATCTAATTTGTGTCTTAAGTGTAATGTTAGGTAGTCTCTCATGTTCATTTACATCTATATCCTTACTTTCTAATCTAATTTGTGTCTTAAGTGTAATGTTAGGTAGTCTCTCATGTTCATTTACATCTATATCCTTACTTTCTAATCTAATTTGTGTCGTAAGTGTAATGTTAGGTAGTCTCTCATGTTCATTTACATCTATATCCTTACTTTCTAATCTAATTTGTGTCTTAAGTGTAATGTTAGGTAGTCTCATGTTCATTTACATCTTTATCCTTACTTTCTAATCTAATTTGTGTCTTAAGTGTAATGTTAGGTAGTCTCTCATGTTCATTTACATCTATATCCTTACTTTCTAATCTAATTTGTGTCTTAAGTGTAATGTTAGGTAGTCTCTCATGTTCATTTACATCTATATCCTTACTTTCTAATCTAACTTTTGTCTTAAGTGTAATATTGGGTAGTCTCTCATGTTCATTTACATCTATATCCATACTTTTTAATCTAATTTGTATCATAAGTGTAATGTTAGGTAGTCTTTCATGTTCATTTACATCTATATCCATACTTTCTAATCTAATTTGTGTCTTAAGCGTAATGTTAGGTAGTCTCTCATGTTCATTTACATCTTTATCCTTACTTTCTAATCTAATTTGTGTCTTAAGTGTAATGTTAGGTAGTCTCTCATGTTCATTTACATCTATATCCTTACTTTCTAATCTAATTTGTGTCTTAAGTGTAATGTTAGGTAGTCTCTCATGTTCATTTACATCTATATCCTTACTTTCTAATCTAATTTGTGTCTTAAGTGTAATGTTAGGTAGTCTCTCATGTTCATTTACATCTATATCCTTACTTTCTAATCTAATTTGTGTCTTAAGTGTAATGTTAGGTAGTCTTCTCATGTTCATTTACATCTATATCCTTACTTTCTAATCTAATTTGTGTCTTAAGTGTAATGTTAGGTAGTCTCTCATGTTCATTTACATCTATATCCTTACTTTCTAATCTAATTTGTGTCTTAAGTGTAATGTTAGGTAGTCTCTCATGTTCATTTACATCTATATCCTTACTTTCTAATCTAATTTGTGTCTTAAGTGTAATGTTAGGTAGTCTCTCCTGTTCATTTACATCTATATCCTTACTTTCTAATCTAATTTGTCTCTTAAGTGTAATGTTGGGTAGTCTCTCATGTTCATTTACATCTTTATCCTTACTTACTAATCTAATTTGTGTCTTAAGTGTAATGTTGAGTAGTCTCTCATGTTCATTTACATCTATATCCTTACTTTCTAATCTAATTTGTCTCTTAAGTGTAATGTTAGGTAGTCTCTCATGTTCATTTACATCTATATCCATACTTTCTAATCTAATTTGTGTCTTAAGTGTAATGTTAGGTAGTCTCTCATGTTCATTTACATCTATATCCATACTTTCTAATCTAATTTGTGTCTTAAGTGTAATGTTGAGTAGTCTCTCATGTTCATTTACATCTATATCCATACTTTCTAATCTAATTTGTGTCTTAAGTGTAATGTTAGGTAGTCTCTCATGTTCATTTACATCTATATCCTTACTTTCTAATCTAATTTGTGTCTTAAGTGTAATGTTAGGTAGTCTCTCATGTTCATTTACATCTATATCCTTACTTTCTAATCTAATTTGTGTCTTAAGTGTAATGTTGGGTAGTCTCTCATGTTCATTTACATTTATATCCTTACTTTCTAATCTAATTTGTGTCTTAAGTGTAATGTTAGGTAGTCTCTCATGTTCATTTACATCTATATCCTTACTTTCTAATCTAATTTGTGTCTTAAGTGTAATGTTAGGTAGTCTCTCATGTTCATTGACATCTATATCCTTACTTAATAATCTAATTTGTGTCTTAAGTGTAATGTTGGGTAGTCTCTCATGTTCATTTACATCTATATCCTTACTTTCTAATCTAATTTGTGTCTTAAGTGTAATGTTAGGTAGTCTCTCATGTTCATTTACATCTATATCCTTACTTTCTAATCTAATTTGTGTCTTAAGTGTAATGTTAGGTAGTCTCTCATGTTCATTTACATCTATATCCTTACTTTCTAATCTAATTTGTGTCTTAAGTGTAATGTTAGGTAGTCTCTCATGTTCATTTACATCTATATCCTTACTTTCTAATCTAATTTGTGTCTTAAGTGTAATGTTAGGTAGTCTCTCATGTTCATTTACATTTATATCCTTACTTTATAATCTAATTTGTGTCTTAAGTGTAATGTTAGGTAGTCTCTCATGTTCATTTACATCTATATCCATACTTTCTAATCTAATTTGTGTCTTAAGTGTAATGTTAGGTAGTCTCTCATGTTCATTTACATCTTTATCCTTACTTTCTAATCTAATTTGTGTCTTAAGTGTAATGTTAGGTAGTCTCTCATGTTCATTTACATCTATATCCATACTTTCTAATCTAATTTGTGTCTTAAGTGTAATGTTGGGTAGTCTCTCATGTTCATTTACATCTATATCCTTACTTTCTAATCTAATTTGTGTCTTAAGTGTAATGTTAGGTAGTCTCTCATGTTCATTTACATCTATATCCATACTTTCTAATCTAATTTGTGTCTTAAGTGTAATGTTAGGTAGTCTCTCATGTTCATTTACATCTATATCCATACTTTCTAATCTAATTTGTGTCTTAAGTGTAATGTTAGGTAGTCTCTCATGTTCATTTACATCTATATCCATACTTTCTAATCTAATTTGTGTCTTAAGTGTAATGTTAGGTAGTCTCTCATGTTCATTTACATCTATATCCATACTTTCTAATCTAATTTGTGTCTTAAGTGTAATGTTAGGTAGTCTCTCATGTTCATTTACATCTATATCCATACTTTCTAATCTAATTTGTGTCTTAAGTGTAATGTTAGGTAGTCTCTCATGTTCATTTACATCTATATTCTTACTTAATAATCTAATTTGTGTCTTAAGTGTAATGTTGGGTAGTCTCTCCTGTTCATTTACATCTATATCCTTACTTTCTAATCTAATTTGTGTCTAAAGTGTAATGTTAGGTAGTCTCTCATGTTCATTTACATCTATATCCTTACTTTCTAATCTAATTTGTGTCTTAAGTGTAATGTTAGGTAGTCTCTCATGTTCATTTACATCTATATCCTTACTTTCTAATCTAATTTGTGTCTTAAGTGTAATGTTAGGTAGTCTCTCATGTTCATTTACATCTATATCCATACTTTCTAATCTAATTTGTGTCTTAAGTGTAATGTTAGGTAGTCTCTCATGTTCATTTACATCTATATCCTTACTTTCTAATCTAATTTGTGTCTTAAGTGTAATGTTAGGTAGTCTCTCATGTTCATTTACATCTATATCCTTACTTTCTAATCTAATTTGTGTCTTAAGTGTAATGTTGGGTAGTCTCTCATGTTCATTTACATATATATCCTTACTTTCTAATCTAATTTGTGTCTTAAGTGTAATGTTAGGTAGTCTCTCATGTTCATTTACATCTATATCCATACTTTCTAATCTAATTTGTCTCTTAAGTGTAATGTTAGGTAGTCTCTCATGTTCATTTACATCTATATCCTTACTTTCTAATCTAATTTGTGTCTTAAGTGTAATGTTGGGTAGTCTCTCATGTTCATTTACATCTATATCCTTACTTTCTAATCTAATTTGTGTCTTAAGTGTAATGTTAGGTAGTCTCTCATGTTCATTTACATCTATATCCATACTTTCTAATCTAATTTGTGTCTTAAGTGTAATGTTAGGTTGTCTCTCATGTTCATTTACATCTATATCCTTACTTTCTAATCTAATTTGTGTCTTAAGTGTAATGTTAGGTAGTCTCTCATGTTCATTTACATCTATATCCATACTTTCTAATCTAATTTGTGTCTTAAGTGTAATGTTAGGTAGTCTCTCATGTTCATTTACATCTATATCCATACTTTCTAATCTAATTTGTGTCTTAAGTGTAATGTTAGGTAGTCTCTCATATTCATTTACATCTTTATCCTTACTTTCTAATCTAATTTGTGTCTTAAGTGTAATGTTGGGTAGTCTCTCATGTTCATTTACATCTATATCCTTACTTTCTAATCTAATTTGTGTCTTGAGTGTAATGTTAGGTAGTCTCTCATGTTCATTTACATCTATATCCTTACTTTCTAATCTAATTTGTGTCTTAAGTGTAATGTTAGGTAGTCTCTCATGTTCATTTACATCTATATCCTTACTTTCTAATCCAATTTGTGTCTTAAGTGTAATGTTAGGTAGTCTCTCATGTTCATTTACATCTATATCCTTACTTTCTAATCTAATTTGTGTTGTAAGTGTAATGTTAGGTAGTCTCTCATGTTCATTTACATCTATATCCTTACTTTCTAATCTAATTTGTGTCTTAAGTGTAATGTTAGGTAGTCTCTCATGTTCATTTACATCTATATCCTTACTTTCTAATCTAATTTGTGTCTTAAGTGTAATGTTAGGTAGTCTCTCATGTTCATTTACATCTATATCCTTACTTTCTAATCTAATTTGTGTATTAAGTGTAATGTTAGGTAGTCTCTCATGTTCATTTACATCTATATCCTTACTTTCTAATCTAATTTGTGTCTTAAGTGTAATGTTAGGCTGTCTCTCATGTTCATTTACATCTATATCCTTACTTTCTAATCTAATTTGTGTTGTAAGTGTAATGTTAGGTAGTCTCTCATGTTCATTTACATCTATATCCTTACTTTCTAATCTAATTTGTGTCTTAAGTGTAATGTTAGGTAGTCTCTCATGTTCATTTACATCTATATCCTTACTTTCTAATCTAATTTGTGTCTTAAGTGTAATGTTAGGTAGTCTCTCATGTTCATTTACATCTATATCCTTACTTTCTAATCTAATTTGTGTATTAAGTGTAATGTTAGGTAGTCTCTCATGTTCATTTACATCTATATCCTTACTTTCTAATCTAATTTGTGTCTTAAGTGTAATGTTAGGCTGTCTCTCATGTTCATTTACATCTATATCCTTACTTTCTAATCTAATTTGTGTCGTAAGTGTAATGTTAGGTAGTCTCCAATGTTCATTTACATCTATATCCATACTTTCTAATCTAATTTGTGTCTTAAGTGTAATGTTAGGTAGTCTCTCATGTTCATTTACATCTATATCCTTACTTTCTAATCTAATTTGTGTCTTAAGTGTAATGTTAGGTAGTCTCTCATGTTCATTTACATCTATATCCTTACTTTCTAATCTAATTTGTGTCTTAAGTGTAATGTTAGGTAGTCTTCTCATGTTCATTTACATCTATATCCTTACTTTCTAATCTAATTTGTGTCTTAAGTGTAATGTTAGGTAGTCTCTCATGTTCATTTACATCTATATCCTTACTTTCTAATCTAATTTGTGTCTTAAGTGTAATGTTAGGTAGTCTCTCATGTTCATTTACATCTATATCCTTACTTTCTAATCTAATTTGTGTCTTAAGTGTAATGTTAGGTAGTCTCTCCTGTTCATTTACATCTATATCCTTACTTTCTAATCTAATTTGTCTCTTAAGTGTAATGTTGGGTAGTCTCTCATGTTCATTTACATCTTTATCCTTACTTACTAATCTAATTTGTGTCTTAAGTGTAATGTTGAGTAGTCTCTCATGTTCATTTACATCTATATCCTTACTTTCTAATCTAATTTGTCTCTTAAGTGTAATGTTAGGTAGTCTCTCATGTTCATTTACATCTATATCCATACTTTCTAATCTAATTTGTGTCTTAAGTGTAATGTTAGGTAGTCTCTCATGTTCATTTACATCTATATCCATACTTTCTAATCTAATTTGTGTCTTAAGTGTAATGTTGAGTAGTCTCTCATGTTCATTTACATCTATATCCATACTTTCTAATCTAATTTGTGTCTTAAGTGTAATGTTAGGTAGTCTCTCATGTTCATTTACATCTATATCCATACTTTCTAATCTAATTTGTGTCTTAAGTGTAATGTTAGGTAGTCTCTCATGTTCATTTACATCTATATCCTTACTTTCTAATCTAATTTGTGTCTTAAGTGTAATGTTAGGTAGTCTCTCATGTTCATTTACATTTATATCCTTACTTTATAATCTAATTTGTGTCTTAAGTGTAATGCTAGGTAGTCTCTCATGTTCATTTACATCTATATCCTTACTTTCTAATCTAATTTGTGTCTTAAGTGTAATGTTGGGTAGTCTCTCATGTTCATTTACATCTATATCCTTACTTTCTAATCTAATTTGTGTCTTAAGTGTAATGTTAGGTAGTCTCTCATGTTCATTTACATCTATATCCTTACTTTCTAATCTAATTTGTGTCTTAAGTGTAATGTTAGGTAGTCTCTCATGTTCATTTACATCTATATCCTTACTTTCTAATCTAATTTGTGTCGTAAGTGTAATGTTAGGTAGTCTCTCATGTTCATTTACATCTATATCCTTACTTTCTAATCTAATTTGTGTCTTAAGTGTAATGTTAGGTAGTCTCATGTTCATTTACATCTTTATCCTTACTTTCTAATCTAATTTGTGTCTTAAGTGTAATGTTAGGTAGTCTCTCATGTTCATTTACATCTATATCCTTACTTTCTAATCTAATTTGTGTCTTAAGTGTAATGTTAGGTAGTCTCTCATGTTCATTTACATCTATATCCTTACTTTCTAATCTAACTTTTGTCTTAAGTGTAATATTGGGTAGTCTCTCATGTTCATTTACATCTATATCCATACTTTTTAATCTAATTTGTATCATAAGTGTAATGTTAGGTAGTCTTTCATGTTCATTTACATCTATATCCATACTTTCTAATCTAATTTGTGTCTTAAGCGTAATGTTAGGTAGTCTCTCATGTTCATTTACATCTTTATCCTTACTTTCTAATCTAATTTGTGTCTTAAGTGTAATGTTAGGTAGTCTCTCATGTTCATTTACATCTATATCCTTACTTTCTAATCTAATTTGTGTCTTAAGTGTAATGTTAGGTAGTCTCTCATGTTCATTTACATCTATATCCTTACTTTCTAATCTAATTTGTGTCTTTAAGTGTAATGTTAGGTAGTCTCTCATGTTCATTTACATCTATATCCTTACTTTCTAATCTAATTTGTGTCTTAAGTGTAATGTTAGGTAGTCTTCTCATGTTCATTTACATCTATATCCTTACTTTCTAATCTAATTTGTGTCTTAAGTGTAATGTTAGGTAGTCTCTCATGTTCATTTACATCTATATCCTTACTTTCTAATCTAATTTGTGTCTTAAGTGTAATGTTAGGTAGTCTCTCATGTTCATTTACATCTATATCCTTACTTTCTAATCTAATTTGTGTCTTAAGTGTAATGTTAGGTAGTCTCTCCTGTTCATTTACATCTATATCCTTACTTTCTAATCTAATTTGTCTCTTAAGTGTAATGTTGGGTAGTCTCTCATGTTCATTTACATCTTTATCCTTACTTACTAATCTAATTTGTGTCTTAAGTGTAATGTTGAGTAGTCTCTCATGTTCATTTACATCTATATCCTTACTTTCTAATCTAATTTGTCTCTTAAGTGTAATGTTAGGTAGTCTCTCATGTTCATTTACATCTATATCCATACTTTCTAATCTAATTTGTGTCTTAAGTGTAATGTTAGGTAGTCTCTCATGTTCATTTACATCTATATCCATACTTTCTAATCTAATTTGTGTCTTAAGTGTAATGTTGAGTAGTCTCTCATGTTCATTTACATCTATATCCATACTTTCTAATCTAATTTGTGTCTTAAGTGTAATGTTAGGTAGTCTCTCATGTTCATTTACATCTATATCCTTACTTTCTAATCTAATTTGTGTCTTAAGTGTAATGTTAGGTAGTCTCTCATGTTCATTTACATCTATATCCTTACTTTCTAATCTAATTTGTGTCTTAAGTGTAATGTTGGGTAGTCTCTCATGTTCATTTACATTTATATCCTTACTTTCTAATCTAATTTGTGTCTTAAGTGTAATGTTAGGTAGTCTCTCATGTTCATTTACATCTATATCCTTACTTTCTAATCTAATTTGTGTCTTAAGTGTAATGTTAGGTAGTCTCTCATGTTCATTTACATCTATATCCTTACTTTCTAATCTAATTTGTGTCTTAAGTGTAATGTTGGGTAGTCTCTCATGTTCATTTACATCTATATCCTTACTTTCTAATCTAATTTGTGTCTTAAGTGTAATGTTAGGTAGTCTCTCATGTTCATTTACATCTATATCCATACTTTCTAATCTAATTTGTGTCTTAAGTGTAATGTTAGGTAGTCTCTCATGTTCATTTACATCTATATCCTTACTTTCTAATCTAATTTGTGTCTTAAGTGTAATGTTAGGTAGTCTCTCATGTTCATTTACATCTATATCCTTACTTTCTAATCTAATTTGTGTCTTAAGTGTAATGTTGGGTAGTCTCTCATGTTCATTTACATTTATATCCTTACTTTCTAATCTAATTTGTGTCTTAAGTGTAATGTTAGGTAGTCTCTCATGTTCATTTACATCTATATCCTTACTTTCTAATCTAATTTGTGTCTTAAGTGTAATGTTGGGTAGTCTCTCATGTTCATTTACATCTATATCCTTACTTTCTAATCTAATTTGTGTCTTAAGTGTAATGTTAGGTAGTCTCTCATGTTCATTTACATCTATATCCATACTTTCTAATCTAATTTGTGTCTTAAGTGTAATGTTAGGTAGTCTCTCATGTTCATTTACATCTATATCCTTACTTTCTAATCTAATTTGTGTCTTAAGTGTAATGTTAGGTAGTCTCTCATGTTCATTTACATCTATATCCTTACTTTCTAATCTAATTTGTGTCGTAAGTGTAATGTTAGGTAGTCTCTCATGTTCATTTACATCTATATCCATACTTTCTAATCTAATTTGTGTCTTAAGTGTAATGTTAGGTAGTCTCTCATGTTCATTTACATCTATATCCATACTTTCTAATCTAATTTGTGTCTTAAGTGTAATGTTGGGTAGTCTCTCCTGTTCATTTACATCTATATCCTTACTTTCTAATCTAATTTGTGTCTTAAGTGTAATGTTAGGTAGTCTCTCATGTTCATTTACATCTATATCCTTACTTTCTAATCTAATTTGTGTTTTAAGTGTAATGTTAGGTAGTCTCTCATGTTCATTTACATCTATATCCATACTTTCTAATCTAATTTGTGTCTTAAGTGTAATGTTAGGTAGTCTCTCATGTTCATTTACATCTATATCCTTACTTTCTAATCTAATTTGTGTCTTAAGTGTAATGTTGGGTAGTCTCTCATGTTCATTTACATTTATATCCTTACTTTCTAATCTAATTTGTGTCTTAAGTGTAATGTTAGGTAGTCTCTCATGTTCATTTACATCTATATCCATACTTTCTAATCTAATTTGTGTCTTAAGTGTAATGTTAGGTAGTCTCTCATGTTCATTTACATCTATATCCTTACTTTCTAATCTAACTTTTGTCTTAAGTGTAATATTGGGTAGTCTCTCATGTTCATTTACATCTATATCCATACTTTTTAATCTAATTTGTATCATAAGTGTAATGTTAGGTAGTCTTTCATGTTCATTTACATCTATATCCATACTTTCTAATCTAATTTGTGTCTTAAGCGTAATGTTAGGTAGTCTCTCATGTTCATTTACATCTTTATCCTTACTTTCTAATCTAATTTGTGTCTTAAGTGTAATGTTAGGTAGTCTCTCATGTTCATTTACATCTATATCCTTACTTTCTAATCTAATTTGTGTCTTAAGTGTAATGTTAGGTAGTCTCTCATGTTCATTTACATCTATATCCATACTTTCTAATCTAATTTGTGTCTTAAGTGTAATGTTAGGTAGTCTCTCATGTTCATTTACATCTATATCCTTACTTTCTAATCTAATTTGTGTCTTAAGTGTAATGTTAGGTAGTCTTCTCATGTTCATTTACATCTATATCCTTACTTTCTAATCTAATTTGTGTCTTAAGTGTAATGTTAGGTAGTCTCTCATGTTCATTTACATCTATATCCTTACTTTCTAATCTAATTTGTGTCTTAAGTGTAATGTTAGGTAGTCTCTCATGTTCATTTACATCTATATCCTTACTTTCTAATCTAATTTGTGTCTTAAGTGTAATGTTAGGTAGTCTCTCATGTTCATTTACATCTATATCCTTACTTTCTAATCTAATTTGTCTCTTAAGTGTAATGTTGGGTAGTCTCTCATGTTCATTTACATCTTTATCCTTACTTACTAATCTAATTTGTGTCTTAAGTGTAATGTTGAGTAGTCTCTCATGTTCATTTACATCTATATCCTTACTTTCTAATCTAATTTGTCTCTTAAGTGTAATGTTAGGTAGTCTCTCATGTTCATTTACATCTATATCCATACTTTCTAATCTAATTTGTGTCTTAAGTGTAATGTTAGGTAGTCTCTCATGTTCATTTACATCTATATCCTTACTTTCTAATCTAATTTGTGTCTTAAGTGTAATGTTAGGTAGTCTCTCATGTTCATTTACATCTATATCCTTACTTTCTAATCTAATTTGTGTCTTTAGTGTAATGTTGGGTAGTCTCTCATGTTCATTTACATTTATATCCTTACTTTCTAATCTAATTTGTGTCTTAAGTGTAATGTTAGGTAGTCTCTCATGTTCATTTACATCTATATCCTTACTTTCTAATCTAATTTGTGTCTTAAGTGTAATGTTGGGTAGTCTCTCATGTTCATTTACATCTATATCCTTACTTTCTAATCTAATTTGTGTCTTAAGTGTAATGTTAGGTAGTCTCTCATGTTCATTTACATCTATATCCATACTTTCTAATCTAATTTGTGTCTTAAGTGTAATGTTAGGTAGTCTCTCATGTTCATTTACATCTATATCCTTACTTTCTAATCTAATTTGTGTCTTAAGTGTAATGTTAGGTAGTCTCTCATGTTCATTTACATCTATATCCTTACTTTCTAATCTAATTTGTGTCGTAAGTGTAATGTTAGGTAGTCTCTCATGTTCATTTACATCTATATCCATACTTTCTAATCTAATTTGTGTCTTAAGTGTAATGTTAGGTAGTCTCTCATGTTCATTTACATCTATATCCATACTTTCTAATCTAATTTGTGTCTTAAGTGTAATGTTGGGTAGTCTCTCCTGTTCATTTACATCTATATCCTTACTTTCTAATCTAATTTGTGTCTTAAGTGTAATGTTAGGTAGTCTCTCATGTTCATTTACATCTATATCCTTACTTTCTAATCTAATTTGTGTTTTAAGTGTAATGTTAGGTAGTCTCTCATGTTCATTTACATCTATATCCATACTTTCTAATCTAATTTGTGTCTTAAGTGTAATGTTAGGTAGTCTCTCATGTTCATTTACATCTATATCCTTACTTTCTAATCTAATTTGTGTCTTAAGTGTAATGTTGGGTAGTCTCTCATGTTCATTTACATTTATATCCTTACTTTCTAATCTAATTTGTGTCTTAAGTGTAATGTTGGGTAGTCTCTCATGTTCATTTACATCTATATCCTTACTTTCTAATCTAATTTGTGTCTTAAGTGTAATGTTAGGTAGTCTCTCATGTTCATTTACATCTATATCCATACTTTCTAATCTAATTTGTGTCTTAAGTGTAATGTTAGGTAGTCTCTCATGTTCATTTACATCTATATCCTTACTTTCTAATCTAATTTGTGTCTTAAGTGTAATGTTAGGTAGTCTCTCATGTTCATTTACATCTATATCCTTACTTTCTAATCTAATTTGTGTCTTAAGTGTAATGTTAGGTAGTCTCTCATGTTCATTTACATCTATATCCATACTTTCTAATCTAATTTGTGTCTTAAGTGTAATGTTAGGTAGTCTCTCATGTTCATTTACATCTATATCCTTACTTTCTAATCTAATTTGTGTCTTAAGTGTAATGTTAGGTAGTCTCTCATGTTCATTTACATCTTTATCCTTACTTTCTAATCTAATTTGTGTCTTAAGTGTAATGTTAGGTAGTCTCTCATGTTCATTTACATCTATATCCTTACTTTCTAATCTAATTTGTGTCTCAAGTGTAATGTTGGGTAGTCTCTCATGTTCATTTACATCTTTATCCTTACTTTCTAATCTAATTTGTGTCTTAAGTGTAATGTTGGGTAGTCTCTCATGTTCATTTACATCTTTATCCTTACTTTCTAATCTAATTTCTGTCTTAAGTGTAATGTTAGGTAGTCTCTCATGTTCATTTACATCTATATCCTTACTTTCTAATCTAATTTGTGTCTAAAGTGTAATGTTAGGTAGTCTCTCATGTTCATTTACATCTATATCCTTACTTTCTAATCTAATTTGTGTCTTAAGTGTAATGTTGGGTAGTCTCTCATGTTCATTTACATCTTTATCCTTACTTTCTAATCTAATTTGTGTCTTAAGTGTAATGTTAGGTAGTCTCTCACGTTCATTTACATCTTTATCCTTACTTTCTAATCTAATTTGTGTCTTAAGTGTAATGTTAGGTAGTCTCTCATGTTCATTTACATCTATATCCATACTTTCTAATCTAATTTGTGTCTTAAGTGTAATGTTAGGTAGTCTCTCATGTTCATTTACATCTATATCCTTACTTTCTAATCTAATTTGTGTCTTAAGTGTAATGTTAGGTAGTCTCTCATGTTCATTTACATCTATATCCATACTTTCTAATCTAATTTGTGTCTTAAGTGTAATGTTAGGTAGTCTCTCATGTTCATTTACATCTATATCCTTACTTTCTAATCTAATTTGTGTCTTAAGTGTAATGTTAGGTAGTCTCTCATGTTCATTTACATCTATATCCATACTTTCTAATCTAATTTGTGTCTTAAGTGTAATGTTAGGTAGTCTCTCATGTTCATTTACATCTATATCCTTACTTTCTAATCTAATTTGTGTTGTAAGTGTAATGTTAGGTAGTCTCTCATGTTCATTTACATCTATATCCTTACTTTCTAATCTAATTTGTGTCTTAAGTGTAATGTTGGGTAGTCTTTCATGTTCATTTACATCTATATCCATACTTTCTAATCTAATTTGTGTCTTAAGTGTAATGTTAGGTAGTCTCTCATGTTCATTTACATCTATATCCTTACTTTCTAATCTAATTTGTGTCTTAAGTGTAATGTTAGGTAGTCTCTCATGTTCATTTACATCTATATCCATACTTTCTAATCTAATTTGTGTCTTAAGTGTAATGTTAGGTAGTCTCTCATGTTCATTTACATCTATATTCATACTTTCTAATCTAATTTGTGTCTTGAGTGTAATGTTAGGTGGTCGCTGATGTTCATTTACATCTTTATCCTTACTTTCTAATCTAATGTGTGTCTTAAGTGTAATGTTAGGTAGTCTCTCATGTTCATTTACATCTTTATCCTTACTTTCTAATCTAATTTGTGTCTTAAGTGTAATGTAAGGTAGTCTCTCGTGTTCATTTACATCTATATCCTTACTTTCTAATCTAATTTGTGTCTTAAGTGTAATGTAAGGTAGTCTCTCATGTTCATTTACATCTATATCCTTACTTTCTAATCTAATTTGTGTCTTAAGTGTAATGTTAGGTAGTCTCTCATGTTCATTTACATCTTTATCCTTACTTTCTAATCTAATTTGTGTCTTGAGTGTAATGTTAGGTAGTCGCTGATGTTCATTTACATCTTTATCCTTACTTTCTAATCTAATGTGTGTCTTAAGTGTAATGTTAGGTAGTCTCTCATGTTCATTTACATCTTTATCCTTACTTTCTAATCTAATTTGTGTCTTAAGTGTAATGTAAGGTAGTCTCTCATGTTCATTTACATCTATATCCTTACTTTCTAATCTAATTTGTGTCTTAAGTGTAATGTAAGGTAGTCTCTCATGTTCATTTACATCTATATCCTTACTTTCTAATCTAATTTGTGTCTTAAGTGTAATGTTAGGTAGTCTCTCATGTTCATTTACATCTTTATCCTTACTTTCTAATCTAATTTGTGTCTTGAGTGTAATGTTGGGTAGTCTCTCATGTTCATTTACATCTATATCCTTACTTTCTAATCTAATTTGTGTCTTAAGTGTAATGTTAGGTAGTCTCTCATGTTCATTTACATCTATATCCATACTTTCTAATCTAATTTGTGTCTTAAGTGTAATGTTGGGTAGTCTCTCCTGTTCATTTACATCTATATCCTTACTTTCTAATCTAATTTGTGTCTTAAGTGTAATGTTAGGTAGTCTCTCATGTTCATTTACATCTATATCCTTACTTTCTAATCTAATTTGTGTTTTAAGTGTAATGTTAGGTAGTCTCTCATGTTCATTTACATCTATATCCATACTTTCTAATCTAATTTGTGTCTTAAGTGTAATGTTAGGTAGTCTCTCATGTTCATTTACATCTATATCCTTACTTTCTAATCTAATTTGTGTCTTAAGTGTAATGTTGGGTAGTCTCTCATGTTCATTTACATTTATATCCTTACTTTCTAATCTAATTTGTGTCTTAAGTGTAATGTTGGGTAGTCTCTCATGTTCATTTACATCTATATCCTTACTTTCTAATCTAATTTGTGTCTTAAGTGTAATGTTAGGTAGTCTCTCATGTTCATTTACATCTATATCCATACTTTCTAATCTAATTTGTGTCTTAAGTGTAATGTTAGGTAGTCTCTCATGTTCATTTACATCTATATCCTTACTTTCTAATCTAATTTGTGTCTTAAGTGTAATGTTAGGTAGTCTCTCATGTTCATTTACATCTATATCCTTACTTTCTAATCTAATTTGTGTCTTAAGTGTAATGTTAGGTAGTCTCTCATGTTCATTTACATCTATATCCATACTTTCTAATCTAATTTGTGTCTTAAGTGTAATGTTAGGTAGTCTCTCATGTTCATTTACATCTATATCCTTACTTTCTAATCTAATTTGTGTCTTAAGTGTAATGTTAGGTAGTCTCTCATGTTCATTTACATCTTTATCCTTACTTTCTAATCTAATTTGTGTCTTAAGTGTAATGTTAGGTAGTCTCTCATGTTCATTTACATCTATATCCTTACTTTCTAATCTAATTTGTGTCTCAAGTGTAATGTTGGGTAGTCTCTCATGTTCATTTACATCTTTATCCTTACTTTCTAATCTAATTTGTGTCTTAAGTGTAATGTTGGGTAGTCTCTCATGTTCATTTACATCTTTATCCTTACTTTCTAATCTAATTTCTGTCTTAAGTGTAATGTTAGGTAGTCTCTCATGTTCATTTACATCTATATCCTTACTTTCTAATCTAATTTGTGTCTAAAGTGTAATGTTAGGTAGTCTCTCATGTTCATTTACATCTATATCCTTACTTTCTAATCTAATTTGTGTCTTAAGTGTAATGTTGGGTAGTCTCTCATGTTCATTTACATCTTTATCCTTACTTTCTAATCTAATTTGTGTCTTAAGTGTAATGTTAGGTAGTCTCTCACGTTCATTTACATCTTTATCCTTACTTTCTAATCTAATTTGTGTCTTAAGTGTAATGTTAGGTAGTCTCTCATGTTCATTTACATCTATATCCATACTTTCTAATCTAATTTGTGTCTTTAGTGTAATGTTAGGTAGTCTCTCATGTTCATTTACATCTATATCCTTACTTTCTAATCTAATTTGTGTCTTAAGTGTAATGTTAGGTAGTCTCTCATGTTCATTTACATCTATATCCATACTTTCTAATCTAATTTGTGTCTTAAGTGTAATGTTAGGTAGTCTCTCATGTTCATTTACATCTATATCCTTACTTTCTAATCTAATTTGTGTCTTAAGTGTAATGTTAGGTAGTCTCTCATGTTCATTTACATCTATATCCATACTTTCTAATCTAATTTGTGTCTTAAGTGTAATGTTAGGTAGTCTCTCATGTTCATTTACATCTATATCCTTACTTTCTAATCTAATTTGTGTTGTAAGTGTAATGTTAGGTAGTCTCTCATGTTCATTTACATCTATATCCTTACTTTCTAATCTAATTTGTGTCTTAAGTGTAATGTTGGGTAGTCTTTCATGTTCATTTACATCTATATCCATACTTTCTAATCTAATTTGTGTCTTAAGTGTAATGTTAGGTAGTCTCTCATGTTCATTTACATCTATATCCTTACTTTCTAATCTAATTTGTGTCTTAAGTGTAATGTTAGGTAGTCTCTCATGTTCATTTACATCTATATCCATACTTTCTAATCTAATTTGTGTCTTAAGTGTAATGTTAGGTAGTCTCTCATGTTCATTTACATCTATATTCATACTTTCTAATCTAATTTGTGTCTTGAGTGTAATGTTAGGTGGTCGCTGATGTTCATTTACATCTTTATCCTTACTTTCTAATCTAATGTGTGTCTTAAGTGTAATGTTAGGTAGTCTCTCATGTTCATTTACATCTTTATCCTTACTTTCTAATCTAATTTGTGTCTTAAGTGTAATGTAAGGTAGTCTCTCGTGTTCATTTACATCTATATCCTTACTTTCTAATCTAATTTGTGTCTTAAGTGTAATGTAAGGTAGTCTCTCATGTTCATTTACATCTATATCCTTACTTTCTAATCTAATTTGTGTCTTAAGTGTAATGTTAGGTAGTCTCTCATGTTCATTTACATCTTTATCCTTACTTTCTAATCTAATTTGTGTCTTGAGTGTAATGTTAGGTAGTCGCTGATGTTCATTTACATCTTTATCCTTACTTTCTAATCTAATGTGTGTCTTAAGTGTAATGTTAGGTAGTCTCTCATGTTCATTTACATCTTTATCCTTACTTTCTAATCTAATTTGTGTCTTAAGTGTAATGTAAGGTAGTCTCTCATGTTCATTTACATCTATATCCTTACTTTCTAATCTAATTTGTGTCTTAAGTGTAATGTAAGGTAGTCTCTCATGTTCATTTACATCTATATCCTTACTTTCTAATCTAATTTGTGTCTTAAGTGTAATGTTAGGTAGTCTCTCATGTTCATTTACATCTTTATCCTTACTTTCTAATCTAATTTGTGTCTTGAGTGTAATGTTGGGTAGTCTCTCATGTTCATTTACATCTATATCCTTACTTTCTAATCTAATTTGTGTCTTAAGTGTAATGTTAGGTAGTCTCTCATGTTCATTTACATCTATATCCTTACTTTCTAATCTAATTTGTGTCTTGAGTGTAATGTTAGGTAGTCTCTCATGTTCATTTACATCTATATCCTTACTTTCTAATCTAATTTGTGTCTTAAGTGTAATGTTAGGTAGTCTCTCATGTTCATTTACATCTATATCCATACTTTCTAATCTAATTTGTGTCTTAAGTGTAATGTTGGGTAGTCTCTCATGTTCATTTACATCTATATCCTTACTTTCTAATCTAATTTGTGTCTTGAGTGTAATGTTGGGTAGTCTCTCATGTTCATTTACATCTATATCCTTACTTTCTAATCTAATTTGTGTCTTGAGTGTAATGTTAGGTAGTATCTGATGTTCATTTACATCTTTATCCTTACTTTCTAATCTAATGTGTGTCTTAAGTGTAATGTTAGGTAGTCTCTCACGTTCATTTACATCTTTATCCTTACTTTCTAATCTAATTTGTGTCTTAAGTGTAATGTAAGGTAGTCTCTCATGTTCATTTACATCTTTATCGATACTTTCTAATCTAATTTGTGTCTTGAGTGTAATGTTGGGTAGTCTCTCATGTTCATTTACATCTATATCCTTACTTTCTAATCTAATTTGTGTCTTGAGTGTAATGTTGGGTAGTCTCTCATGTTCATTTACATCTATATCCATACTTTCTAATCTAATTTGTGTCTTAAGTGTAATGTTAGGTAGTCTCTCATGTTCATTTACATCTATATCCTTACTTTCTAATCTAATTTGTGTCTTGAGTGTAATGTTGGGTAGTCTCTCATGTTCATTTACATCTATATCCTTACTTTCTAATCTAATTTGTGTCTTAAGTGTAATGTTAGGTAGTCTCTCATGTTCATTTACATCTATATCCTTACTTTCTAATCTAATTTGTGTCTTGAGTGTAATGTAAGGTAGTCTCTCATGTTCATATACATCTATATTCATACTTTCTAATCTAATTTGTGTCTTGAGTGTAATGTTAGGTAGTATCTGATGTTCATTTACATCTTTATCCTTACTTTCTAATCTAATGTGTGTCTTAAGTGTAATGTTAGGTAGTCTCTCACGTTCATTTACATCTTTATCCTTACTTTCTAATCTAATTTGTGTCTTAAGTGTAATATTAGGTAGTCTCTCATGTTCATTTACATCTATATCCTTACTTTCTAATCTAATTTGTGTCTTAAATGTAATGTTAGGTAGTCTCTCATGTTCATTTACATGTATATCCTTACTTTCTAATCTAATTTGTGTCTTAAGTGTAATGTTAGGTAGTCTCTCATGTTCATTTATATCTATATCCTTACTTTCTAATCTAATTTGTGTCTTAAGTGTAATGTTAGGTAGTCTCTCATGTTCATTATACCCCCGCTCACCGAAGGGGGAGGGGGGTATACTGTTTTACCTCTGTCCGTCTGTCCGTCCGTCTGTCCTTCCGTCCGTCCGAGATGTTTTTCGTCGCACTTTTCTCAGTAACTGTTGATGGCAGAAATCTGATATTTGGTCACAAGCATCATATAGGTATATCATATTGTGGGTAGCGTTTTTGGACCCGTCAGATTCCTACTTCCTGTTTGCCGACTTAGTTGGTTTTTATACACATTGAACATATATGCACATTTTTCGTGACATTTTTCTCAGCAACTATTGATGGCAGAAATCTGATATTTGGTCACAGACTTCATATAGGTATCCCATATCGTGGTAAGCATTTTTGGACCCATCAGATTCCTACTTCCTGTTTGCCGACTTTGTTGATTTTTATACACATTGAACATATATGCTCATTTTTCGTCGCATTTTTCTCAACAACTATTGATGGCAGAGATCTGATATTTGGTCACAAGCTTCATATAGGTATCCCATATTATGGGAAGCGTTTTTGGACCAATCAGATTCCTACTTCCTGTTTGCCGACTTTGTTGATTTTTATACACATTGAACATATATGCTCATTTTTCGTCGCATTTTTCTCAGCAACTATTGATGGCAGAGATCTGATATTTGGTCACAAGCTTCATATAGGTACCCCATATCGTGAGAAGCGTTTTTGGATCCATCAGATTCCTACTTCCTGTTTGCCGAAGAGGGGGGTATCATAAGTGAGCATTAGCTCACAGTTCATCTTGTTTACATCTTTATCCTTACTTTCTAATCTAATTTGTGTCTTAAGTGTAATGTTAGGTAGTCTCTCATGTTCATTTACATCTATATCCATACTTTCTAATCTAATTTGTGTCTTAAGTGTAATGTTAGGTAGTCTCTCATGTTCATTTACATCTTTATCCTTACTTTCTAATCTAATTTGTGTCTTAAGTGTAATGTTAGGTAGTCTCTCATGTTCATTTACATCTATATCCATACTTTCTAATCTAATTTGTGTCTTAAGTGTAATGTTAGGTAGTTTCTCATGTTCATTTACATCTATATCCTTACTTTCTAAAAGATGATTTCCTGTCGTAATCATACCATGACCATTAGCTCACAAAACACCCAAAACAAAATCACAATTTGAGAGTTTGATGGAAATTTAGGTGATAGTTTGGGTAAGGTACAGAAATGTTGTTGCTGGATTATACCAGTTGGTGGGAACTAAAGCAATGACTAGTGATTACTAGATTTTCAAAACTGAAACCAAACAAAATCGAACCATTAAAAAACAGTTTTGCCTCACTCAAGTAGACATACTAACGAAGAAATGATGATCACAAAAAGGACGGTAGCAGGGGGAATACTTGTAGTTAACTAAATACAAAAAAATGTGCAAACCTAAAAAATGATAGATACAACCCTTTCTTTGTTTTTTTTTAATTCGATCTCTGAAACTTTTCATTGTTTTTTGTGTGTTAAACTATGTATACCATAATGGCATCTCGATCGGAATATTTTATTTGTCTTTGTTCTGTGTCTTGGCTCAATGTTGTGAGTGTCTCTGGACTGCACCTACGGTTTTCTCTTACGTTTATTTACAATCTGTGTGGAGATGAGACAGTACCTAATTTATTAACAGATTTTATGTGGATAGATATATTGTCTTTTCATTACATAGACAAGACATGTTGTCTCTGTTCTCCGTCTTTGGAATGAAGTTTATATTTAAGGTCTATGTGGGTAGTAAAGTTGTTGCTTTATATACCGACTATCTGAAAAGTTTTCAAAAGATGAAAGATAGAAATTATATGTTATTGACAGTATCTGTGTTTTCAAGTAGATTGATAGATGGTTATGATAATTAACTACACTCACAGGTGCTCGTGGCACGGACCACCCCCTTTTTTCTAACTTTCTGTTTACAAATTTATTTTCAATCAAATTTCTTTATTTCTTTATTATTTCATCTCTTTTTCCTTATTTTAACTTGTTCGTGTCAATATTCATACAATCTTATGTTAACATCAAATTGCATGTGTCGACCCTATTAGATACTATAATACATAATGTTAACATCAAATTGCATGTGTCGACCCTATTAGATACTATAATACATAATGTTAACATCAAATTGCATGTGTCGACCCTATTAGATACTATAATACATAATGTTGACATCAAATTGTATGTGTCGACCCTATTAGATACTATAATACATAATGTTAACATCAAATTGCATGTGTCGAACCTATTAGATACTATAATACATAATGTTAACATCAAATTGCATGTGTCGACCCTATTAGATACTATAATACATAATGTTGACATCAAATTGCATGTGTCGACCCTATTAGATACTATAATACATAATGTTAACATCAAATTGCATGTGTCGACCCTATTAGATACTATAATACATAATGTTAACATCAAATTGCATGTGTCGACCCTATTAGATACTATAATACATAATGTTAACATCAAATTGCATGTGTCGACCCTATTAGATACTATAATACATAATGTTAACATCAAATTGCATGTGTCGACCCTATTAGATACTATAATACATAATGTTGACATCAAATTGCATGTGTCGACCCTATTAGATACTATAATACATAATGTTAACATCAAATTGCATGTGTCGACCCTATTAGATACTATAATACATAATGTTAACATCAAATTGCATGTGTCGACCCTATTAGATACTATAATACATAATGTTAACATCAAATTGCATGTGTCGACCCTATTAGATACTATAATACATAATGTTAACATCAAATTGCATGTGTCGACCCTATTAGATACTATAATACATAATGTTGACATCAAATTGCATGTGTCGACCCTATTAGATACTATAATACATAATGTTAACATCAAATTGCATGTGTCGAACCTATTAGATACTATAATACATAATGTTAACATCAAATTGCATGTGTCGACCCTATTAGATACTATAATACATAATGTTAACATCAAATTGCATGTGTCGACCCTATTAGATACTATAATACATAATGTTAACATCAAATTGCATGTGTCGACCCTATTAGATACTATAATACATAATGTACATGTATTATAGTATCTAATAGGGTCGACACATGCAATTTGATGTTAACATAAAATTGTATGAATATTGACACGAACAAGTTAAAATAAGGAAAAAGAGAGGAAATAATAAAGAAATAAAAAACTTTTATTGAAAATAAATTTGTAAACAGAAAGTTAGAAAAAGGGGGGTGGTCCATGCCACGAGCGCCTGTGACTACACTTTCAATAATATTTCAGTTATATCCTGGAGGTCAGTTTTATTGGTGGAGGAAATCGGAGAAACCCACCGATCACATAATGTATCGAGTACACCTCACCATTCTTCTTCTCTTCGTAGTTTCCTCCACTGTGTCACACTGTAAAAATATTGTGTTTTTTAGGATTTAAAACTTAAAACATAAAAAATAATAAAACACATTGGAACCACTGAATATTTTCTATTACTCTTAGTATTAGAATAAAACTATTACTTTGGGTATTAAAAAGTAAAAGATATTTGCAAAATAAAAAATATTTACAAAATTTACAATCCTAAAATAAAGAATCATTAATCTTATCCATCTGTTAACTCAGATATATATTTTTATATCTTACAATAGTTTAGTGCCTTAAATCTATTCCTTTTAAATATATTTAAAAGGGGTTGGCTTTATTAGTGTAATACATATCATTATTATTGTATTAAGTTTGATATTAATTATCAATAAACCAATAAAAGTATACTTTTAAAAGGTAAAACAAAATTACTGTTTACTAACTTGGCCATGCCCAGGTTCATTAATGCCATTCAGCCAGCAAGTTTAATCCTTCTATACATCAATATTCTCTGAACATGGAGATCATAGCAAAGATTCCTGCTGATCATTTCGATCTCCTTAAATGTTTCCTGATTTATATTTAATTCATCTGCCACAGCTGTAACATCAATAATGGTTTGTAATAATAATGTTTTATTCCCTACAATAGTCTCTGTCCAGTTGATTGAATTAAAGTGTGTTTCAGCTTAGATAGTGTTATTTTCCTTTTCTCATTAAGAGCTGGACATCTTAATAGAAAGTGCTACATATTTTCCTGTTCAATTTGGCATAGTCCGCATTTTTGTTCATCCTTTTCTTTCGAAAATCTTTGCATATCAGATTGAAGCAGGTATGTACCTGTGAGCAACCTGATCTTAATCTGGGCTTTCTTTACCTCCCGTGTAACTGCTGGCAATGAGCTCCAGACTGGATGAACACCGTAGATTTTTAATATGTCCCTATTACACAATTTCATTGTACTTTTTCCTTCAACTTCTTCTGACAGTTTATTTGTCCATTTCCCCGCTATGTTCAAATTGATACCTCGTTTCCATGCAAGCTTAGTTGGCAATACATCAACAAGCACATAAATTGGTGGTAAGTTGTACAAGTCCAGTATATCTTGTATTCTCGAAAAAAAGCTTTCCGGGTTGTTTTTATTGACAGTCAGCTGTCTTTCCATCAGGTTCTTCAGCTTTGTGTTCTCTGAGGCTAATATTGAGTAATCTCGTTGAGATTAGGATTCCGAAGAAATTTTCTGTCTGTTCTTCACCCTAATCTAGTTTCAAGCCCTATCAAGGGTATTCTGGAAATTTTAAATTTGACCACCGGGTGCATTCCGATGAATATTTTGGCATGGACGGATTGTGTCAGATCAAGTGGAGGTAAGAGTTAAAATTCCTGTCTTGAAGACTTTTGGGATTTTTCCAGATTGTATGATTTTGTTAAATAAATTCACAATGCTTGGTACAATACTTTCTCCAGCATATTTAAAGTGTTCAGCTGTAAGTGTACACCCATCTGAAGTTTTACCAGTATTTAACTTTCCAATTGAGAGGTGAATATCTTCCTCATTACATTTTGTATTTATGCTTTCTTTTGCAGTATGTTGTATAATATTATTGATGAGTGAATACCGGTATTCACAATCTTCCAGATGGTCATTATCAAAATGTTCTTCATTAGATGGTATTGCTAATGATTCATAGAATTGTGCAAACAGGTCTGCTTGTTCCTTATGGTCTGATACGTCTTGATTTTGATCCCCCTTTATCACCATTGTTGCCGTTTCATTTGAGTAGGCTTTATTTTTTTCTAATAAGACGGAAAAATGTTTTTGAATCTGGTTTGTCCATCAAATTGTTGTAAAAATTCAGTTTGTATTCATGTTCCTCTCTTCTAATTTGGTTTCTTTGTTGTCTTTTACACCTTTTCATTTCTATATATTCAATGCTGTTTTCATCCTTTGGTCTCCCAATTTGTTTCCAGTTATAAAAAGCCCTTTTGTTTTATGAGATTGGCTCTTTCACAGGTGGTGAGGCCTTCCATGATGGTCCTTTTAGAGTGACAGTTTTATTTGTTACATTGGTTTTGCTGGTTGTTACTATCAAGTTTATGATGTCTTCAGCTTGTATATCTACATCGGAATTGTTCGACAAGTTTTCCAGTACAGCTTTTTCTATAGCGTCCTGATAAAATGGAATGTTGGTTTCTTCCCATTTTAATATTGTTTTATGTTTCTGTTCTTTGTCCTGACTTTTGTTAAGAGATATTACCAATGTGGTTTTTGTTCGAACTGGAACATGTGCAGAACCATTTAGTTGATGTTGATCCTCAATTTTGGTATCTAGTAGGATATTACTTTGTATATTTTCTAAGATGTAATCAATTTGTGAGTTGGACTTTCCATTGTGATGATGAAACGTTGGGCAATGAGTGTTGTTTATAGTATGTCTTAGTTGATGTCTCCTACAGAACGGTTTCAATAACTTATCATGATTGTTGTTTCTTGCTGGTAATAAAGAGCCATTCAAATCGCAATAACTATATTGTGAGTATCCTCATATTTTTCTATTAAAGCTGATAGTTTATCTAAATGTTCTGTATAGTTAGGTTCTGAGCCTGTCATCATGGTTGGTAGGTAGTTGTTAATCAAGATCATCTTATGTTTGTCTGCTAGGACTTCAATTACTACATATCTTTCACCTTTTTCCAGTTTTTTAATCTTATGTGAGAACTGTTGTGGCCAGATAGTAATAACTCCCCCTTTTCCTCTTCATTAACGGATTCTTCGAACTAGTGATGATTGGCACTACCATACACTCACGACCACGTAGACCCCTTATGTTGATAGACTGTCTTGCACTTGTCTTTATATGGGGAGGTATGTCTTTGAAATTAACTTCACCTGGATAGTCTTTATGTGGATAGATAGGCATCTATGATGACATCTATAAAAAAAATCAATCATTATTTTACGCTGAATAGAATGGTGCATAGTCGTTACCTTTCTTCATAATACCACATTGACTTCACCGAGGAGATTAACAATATAAATTTTGACGAAAGGACAAACAATAACAGTCCAGAAAACTTAATATTGAGCACACTGTTATGTTGTTATGTTGTGTACCTACATGTTGGGTCAGAATAACTTGTTGTAAAGTTGTAAATCCATGTCCTAAAGTTGGTTAATAAATATGTAAGGTTTAATCTGCATTATGTTGAGTTAACACGACATTATCTTTCGAGCAAAAATCAAATTGTAAAGGTGAAATCTCATTATGTTATGTTGAAATTTCATTACTTGAAGTTAACAATTTCTTACGTTGAGCCAAAACAACACTATGTAAAGTGACCACGGGATTATGATAGGTTGAAACTTCATTATGTTGAGTGTATTTACCTAAATGTTGGGTCGTTGGGTGGTCCCCTTCAAAATTTAGGTCCGACAGTTCCACCCTATATCCAAGATGGCCACCACCGGAGAACATAGTTTAACATTGGACACTATGGGAAATTATTTCAAAAATCTTCTCATCAGAAACTTGGACAATTGAAACCAAACGAGGTCACAATGGTCCTTATATGGTCCCCTGCAAAATTGTGTCAGACATTATGACCCTTCATCTGAGATGGCGCTATTGGGAACATAGTTTAAAATTATACTTTTTTTTAAATTCATATTCTCAGAACCTATATATTATATGTTATTTAGCTATCAGACAGGGTATATTATAGTATTATTACGGGATGTTTTTTCTTATTGGCCTAGTTATAGGTCCAAGGCCTGCTGTATTGGCCTGAGGCGCAGCCGAACGCCAATACAGCAGACCGAGGACCTATAACTACGCCAATATGAAAAACACCACGTAATGATACCTTTATTAATTAACCAGTCCAATATCTCTCGGGACTTTTCCTTGCAATTGTCGAAACGTCTAGTGGATTCCGATCTAGCTGTTATTGGACTGACTGGAATTGGGCCAATACGGAAAATATCTGTATTGGACTGGTTTTTGCCGTATTGAATGAAAGTTTTTATATTGTATTGTCAGATTTGACCATATATAGGCTAATAAATCAAAGTTAATTAATAAAATGTGACATTCCCGGCTTAGGATCTATATTCCCTGAGGCGCAGCCGAAGGGAATATATATCATAAGCCGGGAATGTCACATTATATACCCTGTCTGATAGCTGAATAACAGATATATTACGGATTTAACCATTGTTTTTTTTAAATACAATATCCAACTGTATTAAATAAATTTGGGTCTTTTATTTTCATTTTCCGTATCTCTAGATGTCCGTTTCCGTACCTTTGACGTCATTCTTCAATGACGTCAAAATATGTGTCACGTCATATTTCATGTATGGGGTGTTTCATGAAGGAAAATACTGTACTAAATTGCTAAATCAATACAGTTTCATATGTAGTAAATTTTATAAACTCTATAAATATAACATTAATATATCACATATCAAAACAACGGGTTTGCGAAACAGTTTCAATAATATAAATGTTAACAACATGTAAATAAAACCTCGGTGTGGCCCCATGACGTCGAAAGTTTTCAAGGCTCAACGTTTTGTTTATTTGTTATGGTACAGCCGTGGAACAAAGGAGTTTGCTGAATCGATCAGGTATTTGTGACGGAATTAACCGTTGTAATATTTGTTTGTTCATGCAGCCGTTTTGAGTATAAAAACAGCATTTAATTTGGTAAAAATACATTTATTATTCCGTATTATACCATTGATTCAGTGAAGCGTAATGTTTTGTCGTTCATGTTTTAATCGTTTTTGGGGACTGAAATTTTTTTTTAATTTTTTTTTATTTATTTTTGTTTGTTTGTTTCCTTTTTGTTTGTTTATTTTTATTTTCCTTTTGGGTTTTTTTTACCACGTACATAGTCCCAATTCATATTTAAAACCTTATTAAATATTTTGCGTCTTTTATTTTCATTTTCCGTATTTCTAGATGTCCCTTTTCGTACCTCTGACATTCTTTGTTCAATGACGTCAAATATTTGTCACGTGATATTTTATGTACTGAGGTGTCTCATAAAGGAAAATCCTGTTCAATATTTCTAAATCAACACAATTTTATATGAAGTAAATTTAATAAACTTTATAATTATAACATTAATATATTACATAACAAAACAACGCGTTTGTGAAACAATTTCAATAATTAAAATGTTAACAATAAGCAAAATCTTGGTGTGACCCCGTGATCTCGAAAGTTTTAAAGGCGGAAACTTTAACACACTTTCACTTGTTGATTGTTATGTTCAAATTTGTAATGGTACAGCCGTGGAACATGGGAGTTTGCTGAATTGTTCTGGTGTTTGTGACGGAATTAACTGTTGTAAGAGTGTTATAATCACAAAATAAATCATCATAATTTACATCCAAAATGTCAACGACGTCCGTAACCGACGATGAAACATGTGTATTGGCTCTCATTTGAACAAGTGATGTTGAACTTGAACTGTTTTGTGTCGGCGGCATGAGTTGCAACCGGGAAGTACTGTGCGGTGGCATTATTGAGGATAGTTGAGATGGTTGCTCTCCACGAACAGAACTTGTGATAATGTCTCCCATAACTTGTTTTTCTTTGGATGAAACACGTTGATATACTGCAACTGACGAGGCAGATTTGTGTCCGGTAACTGCCATAATTTGTGCCATTGAACAGTTTCTTCCGAGGATAATTGCACCCGTTGCACGAGTGGTTGGTGTAGATATCTTTTTTGTTCATACAACCGTTTTGAGTTTAAAAACAGCATTTAATTTGGTAAAAATACATTTATTATTCCGTATTATGATATTGATTCAGTGAAGCGTAAATATTTCTGTTTATGTCCACCACGTTGTTATTGTTTTTTGGGGCCCAAATGAGGGAGACCGAAAACGTACATATATACCCCGTCTGTTTTCCGAATATATGCTGACATTCAGGGTTGAATAACCAATGAAAATATGTGTAACAAACTAAATTCGTAATATTACCATATGATTGGTTTCAGTTGTCAGATATTAACCCAAAGAGGGAGAGGCGTTAAGGTGCAAAATTGGCCCTACATTTTATTAAAAAATAATGCTTCACATAGAATAAACACAATTTACTAATTTAATTGTTATATAAACAAATTTTCAAAAAATATATCTTTCCGTGAAATTGGATGCGTTATGACGTCATAATGACATTATAATTAGACGGATAATGCTAAGAATGGACTATAAACGACATATTCAATGTACATTTTAGCTATTTTATATACCTCCAGTCTTCCACCAACACTAAATTGAGCAGTTGTTTTGAGTATAGAGGGTTAATGATTGTATCAAAATATTTTGTTGGTGGAGGATTATGGAGGTTGTTAAATAATATGGAGTAGGCATTGCCTAGATGCGAGCACAGCATTTCTGTCTGGCCAGTGTGTATATATTTGAGTGAAAGTTGAATATCACAAAACAATATGAGTAGGCATGGCCTATAGTAGAGAGGACGTTAGTATTTGAAATTAAATGATACTAAAAATACCTTTATATCCCCTATGACATCCATTGGAAAGTTAAATGAAGTAGAATAGAAAAGTACGAAAATAAAGTATGGAATCTTTGATTGTTTGACTAGGGACAGTGCAAACATTGAAGACTAACTACTAGTACGCGGGTGGTATCAACCATTATAAAGCCTAAAGGGGGTAGTAGACGCCGGTGTCTGTAAAATGAAAGTATGGTCTTTTAAGTCATAAGAAAAGAGTTTTATTACGAAAATATCAATTAATGCAACCAACATACATAAGCTATATTGGCCTATACCATGCTATGTACAGCCGATACATGTTCATGAAGTGTAAATGATGAATGACGTACGGTCAGGGCCGTCTTATCAGCAATATAGGCCCTGGTCAAAGCAGTGCACTGAGGCCCCTATCTATACAAACACTCACATAAACAAAACTATAAATGGTCGATAAAATTAAACATACATTTCTTGTATTGATACTTCCAACAAAGTCAGTGTTTAAAAATTAAAAATTATGCCGTATACAACATACATAGATTAGCATGGGGTTCATTTGCTTGTGGGACCACCGTGCAACTGCCCATTGTGCCCATACATAAGACTGCACTGCGTACGGTTACTGTAATACTGATAATCTTCATTTCGACATTTTAAAGTATGTGTATTTGGGCCAATATTATGCTATCTCCAAGTGAACAAAATAGTTTTTAATTTTAAAAGAATTATATAGGTACCGCTTTCATCAGACATGTCTCTGCTTTCATAAACAAAACATTTATCAATATTCAATATTTTTTTTATTGGAAAAAGCACAGTAGAGGCGTGATATATATATTAAGGCAATATTCAGTATACTCTTTAAAATTATCTGTGACAAAATTATGCAGACATATATTCCTTCTTGTGTAATGTTATTACCTTTTAAAGTTTCAACAACAAGCTGGTTAATAATTTTATAGCATTTATTTTAGAAAGACTGAGTTTAATATAGTATTAATGTATGGCCTTTTTCATATTGGCCCTGTTACATGCCCGAGGTATTAATAATGGCCGAGGATGTCTGTGATGGCCCGAGGCAACGCCGAGGGCCATTACAGCCGTCCGAGGCCATTATTAATACCAAGGGCATGTAACAGGGCCAATATGAAAAAGGCCATATATTGATACTGTTATTAACCAACTTTAACAGAGAATACAGTGTAGGTATGTAATGATGTTTTTTTTTCAATCTAAAAGCATTTTCATTGTCGATAGTTTCTTCGTTTTCTATATAACAAGGCCAATGTGGAAAGGCAAAGTATAGATTTTAAATTATCTAACAGAAAAGATTGTTTGATACTTTTAATTGAAAGCAAGCACAGGTTACCCAATTTTCAACTTGTTTTTCATCAACTGTTTTGGCTTGATTCAAAAACTTGGAAATATTTTTCAATTAAAACCTCACCACAAGTTCTGAGAAATGTCTGAATTAGATTTACTATTATGGATCTACAATATGAAAATCAGTTTGGTTGAGGATAATATCTTCAATCATTCTCATCTCCCCATTAGATGAGGCCCACTCATAGAACATTTTCAAGTCTGATTTTGTTTTGGTACAGGTGTTTTTATTCCTATTGTCCTTGATAAAATGTTCTGTGTCCTCCAATGTTACGACTTTATGCCTATCCTGTTGCACACCTTCATCATTCGATGTATCTACATTATCCGGATCAACAGAGTTTTGTGTTTGAGCTACCAGTATGCCTGTGACATCAACAGGATCAATGGGATCAAGCGTGGGCACCACCTAAAGTACTGCTCCATTTCCGGCCAGAGCGTAAAATCGTGATTTTACCCCAACAAATTTCGCACCTCCCTCCGCTCGGTGCAATTTTTTTAAGTGCGCCCCCCTAACTTGAAATCCTGGATCCGCCCCTGAATACCACAGAAGAATCAACATAAATTTTAAAGGAACAGGAATATTTGACTTAAAAAGAACCCAGATATATACTCATACATTTGCATGATCAGAAGTAATCGATGAAATAGAATTTTGGAGCTGTTTGTATTGTGTAGAGTCTGTGTGTATTACATGTGGTAGTGAACAGGACACATTATACAAGATTATCTATACAAAAATGTGCATATGATGTAAAACAATGTATTTGATTCCTCATAGTCTACTTGCGATTTTTCATGTATAAATCCAAAGAATACAATGGTATGGATATTTTGGATTCAATATCCAGTGATCAAAGACAGAAAGATGTGATGAATTAAGTGATTGAATATGTTTTAAACAATAGATGTGATAGAGCAGCAATTTGTAAAATCCGTATAAGTGCTCATCCATTAATGATTGAACGAGGAAGACACTTAAACATACCTAGAACAGAGAGGTATTGTTTATTATGTAAATCAAATCAAATTGAAGATGAAAAACATTTTCTCCTACATTGTAAAAAATTCAATACTGACTCAAAGAAACATATTTAATGAAAAAATATCAAATATACTTGACAATGCAAGTTATAAAAATGCAAACAACAAAATAAGCTTTTTGTTTAATAATAAGTTATACTCAATTCTTAGATTGACTTCCTCTTTCATATCAAACTGTTTGAATATAAGAAAAGATTTGCTATAATTATTATAGCATTTTATATTGTAACTATTATGATTTGTTCCACTACATGCATACTATGTTATTGTGTATTATCATATATTCTGAGCCTTAACCATTTATTGTTGATGAGTTTGTGCTAATAAAGTATTTGTATTTGTATTTGTATTTAATATTTATTTAATGATTCAGAAACACATGCATAATTGTAGTTTTCAGTTCAGTCAAGAAATCAGGATTCAGCCATACCTACATGTACATATTAAGATGCAATAAACACTGAAACATAATTTTGAGATCATGGATATAATTTAATTTAATTGTTAATAAAAAATTTGAAAGTGAAGTTGTTTCTTTTTCAGTACATTGTTTAATGACATGATATGTGTATAACAGTTCCCATAATTGTGTGGGAAACAATATTGTTGTAGTATTATTGGTACTTGTAAAGATATTCCACATTATGACCCAAAAGTGTTTTATGTTATGCACTACATACACAAACTTTTGATCCATCATTTGTCCATTGGAGGTTAGGTGTTTAACACCACTTTCAAAAATATTTCAGTTAGTACTTTTGTGGCGGAAATTGGAGTACCCAGAGAAATCCACAGACCTGTCGCAAGTCACTGACAAACTTTATCACATAATGTTTTATCGAGTACACCTCGCCATGAATGGGGTTCAAACTCACAACTTACGTGGTGATACGCAACGATTGCACAGGTAGTTGTCATCCGGAACTCCTCACGCCTTTCCCCAAGTGAAAAAACAAGCTCAGATATGAATAGTATTCTTTGTACCGCGTGACTTATGAAATCACATGATATAACAATGGAGGACCGTCATCCAAGAAACGCATAGCCAGAAATGATGGGTACTTTTCTCATTTGCATATCTAAGATGGCGACGCCGGGACGTCTGCAATTTTCATATGATCTATATAGACGATATCATTCATAATTGCATGTGTGTCATTTTCTGAACTTGAAAATGATACATTGAATCAAGCTGAAAATGAAATAAAAATTAATGAAAACAATTAAATATTCGAGGTTCCCGGACTAAATGAAAATCCGAGGCGACGAACCCTTTTTTGGCCTTAAGAGTCTATGTAAAAATATCTGAAATACATGAAACTGGTGGCGTGTCACACAAAATTTAACAATGATTAATGAATGACATTTGGCGACATATTTTCTGAAATTAATTTAGATTCCTCAATAATATATGTAATTATATTGACTAACCTTATATTTCTAGCTTCTAAACTCGGGGTTCCCACATTAAATATAATATGATCATTTTTGCATGATTGCGATATCAAAGACATGTCTAAATCGTTACAAAACACAAATATTTGAATTTTGACAGAAGAAAAACTTTGCGGAAATAAACCATAACTTTTAATTTTCGAATAATTGACGGACACATTGAATTTCCTAGTCCGAGATTCCTCTGTCGTTTAACGGCATTGATAAAGTTGCTTGTAGCCGTTCAACGACAGAGGGTGCTATATACGGAAACCATCGAATTTGCCTCACGCCATAGGATCGGCACATTTCCACGTTTCGTGGCTATCGGATTTTATTTTCTATCATAAACCTTATATAAATCGCTTCACCAATCATTTTTCTATTCATTCATAACCATCTTACCCTCAGAAAGTGGTGTTACACTCCATTACAGCACGGTTTTGCCTTAGATCCTATTATTCCGCCATTTGACTTCCATTTTCGAATCTACACACGTGATCTCGCGATACTAACTGAATGATGACAGCAACGCATTGCATGATGGGAGCTAATTAATGCAGCATGCCAAATTATTTGGAGCATTATTTGCATACGTAAACAACATTCAAATCACATGGAAGACGATATATTTAAGCGTATTCTGCAGGACAAACAGTCCATCTACAGATCAAAGCAGAGCAGAAGGAAATAATACAGAATGTGTTGGAAAGAAAAGATTCAATGGCAGAGTGTTACCAACGGGCTTCGGAAAGAGCATGTGTTACGTTCCCCCTTTTTGTTTTTGGACAAGGTACTACATTTTTTTTTCTTATGGTTATCTGTAATTCACTAAATTTGCTGTTAAAATCATTACCAATCAATATAATCAACTGTATTAAATTTTATGTTAATTGTTCTGCCTTAACAGGGGCCTATGATTGGCAATAAAAATATTTGTTTGTTTGTTTATATGCAAATCGTCTCCCATGATACATTGCGGTAATTGTAGTTTTCTCGTAGTCACGTGACAAATGTTTGAAAAATGGAAGACAAATATCGAAATCATAGGATCTAAGGCAAAATCGTGCTGTAATGGAGTGTAACACCATTTTCTGAGGGTAAGATGTTTATGAATGAATAGAAAAATGATTGGTGAAGCGATTTATATAAGGTTTATGATAGAAAATAAAATCCGATAGCCACGAAACGTGGAAATGTGCTGATCCAGAGTTGGAGAAGCAAATCCGCTGTTTTCCGTATATAGCACGCTCTGTCGTTGAACGGCTACAAGCAACTTTATCAATGCCGTTAAACGACAGAGGAATCTCGGACTGTGAATTTCCGTACTGTAGGCTATTTTTTGACAAATCTAATAAACGATCCATCAAGTTTGAAACTGCAGTCACGTGATCAAAATCTAATTTAAATATGATGAATATTTACGAGGAAAGTACCATCAATTTCTGGATATGGTGGGATTCAGTCATCAAGGATTCGTATAGGAGAAATTTTTATCTGCTAACAGTCTAAGCATGCAGTATTAAGAAGAAACATTAAAGACTGATTGGCTTGAAGTCATGATAATTGATCTAATGTGTGCAAACGCCAAAACTCCATGCTTGTTTGTTTGCATATTAGAGGACAAGGTCAATGTCAAATTTTAGATAATTATTAGTTTTATTTATCGATTTTATATTTGTAATGCTTACTTGGCAATAATATAGATAAAATTGATGATATGAAATTATTTTATAAAATACTTTTTATTTTTTTGGGGAAAGGATTATTTTCTCTTCCTCTTCACAACCCTGGCCGAATAACCAGCATTTTAACGCATATCAATACATTCATATCCGAGCTTGTTTTTTCACTTGGGGAAAGGCGCGAGGAGTTCCGGATGAGGTAGATGTAAATTCAACTACCATACGACCACGACGGCTCAAGTTCAGTTAAGCTGAAAGGTAATTGTTTTATTGATATTGATGGAATTTATGATTATCACTGTTTATAAACTTTCTTTTCATATCAATCAATGAAAATAATTGTTTTACTGAAAGTATGTTTTTTGTTGGGGTTCATTGGATGGAATTTGTATCTCATGTGAAGTTCCGTCAATTGCAGACACAACGTTAGGCATATCAGAACAATACCCTTTCTTTTGCCACCACTGGCACCAGACTGGGATGGTTGGCCACTGAATTTTACGATTACACACTTTCTATAAGTCGACCCATGTTGAATTTAAAACTCTGTCAACAGTTGAAACAGACACCAAAGCATAAATAAATAAATAAATAAATAAATAAATAAATAAATAAATAAATATTGTTATTTATCTTACTGAATCTCATGATCATCGATGAGCTAAAACAATTGACGAAGGTGGTTCGTTGCTGAGTATGAGCAGTATAAAACTGGTGCTCTTAAAAGAAAACGACAAGGAAAACAAAGTGGAAATATTTTAAAATAACATTACTATCATTTGAAATATACATATGTATAAAAGTGTAGACAAATGTACATTTGAGTGAAATAGTGATGTAATAAGAGATCGTGAACGTGATGTACAAGTATGCAAAAATGTCAAGGTAAATTTTAAATGAGGTTGAAACAACTCATCATTTGATATCAATTCGGTTGTATTTCATTTTGACGATTTAAATTACGGTAGACGATCACAACCATATTTTTTTTTAACAATTGCAACTCAGCTGGTTTTTTTCATAACCTATAATAAAATGAAAAAATATATATCACACTGTCGGAACAGTTCCAACATTCAAAGGAAAAATCGTAGAAATATGTAAATTCGATATCCCTAACACACATATAAATGACCCATCCTGGCTTAGTTCAGGTACTTCAATAAAAAGTGACGGGGTTAAACTAGTATACAGTAGATTTTTCTAAGACATTTCTCTTATTTAATAAAAACAATAGAAAGCGAAAATCGCACGATTTTTGCACGACAATCGGTCAATGGTCGGGCGACCGTCGCCGATAAGGTATCAATAAGCCTAAACGGGGATATTGTTTTACCATGGGACAGACAGGTTTTGGGAGAATGGAATCATTTATTTTTCTCTACATATGAAACCAGAAATGTTTCATTCAATATCCAGTATTACATAACTATTATACTGCTTGATTTTCCTTAGTCAGATTTTTTTTTCTCCCAAGTCTGGCAAAATTATTTATTTGTGCGAAAATTTAAATCAGAAATATTAACAAAAATAAGTAAATAAATTTGAAAAGCACCCCTCCTTGAAGTATATCTATAAATAGCGTTTGAGGAAAATATGTATTTTGTATGCAGACTGTAATGTCACTGTGAAACCATTATTTGGCCAGTGATATTAATTTTTAACTGTTTTAAACACCGAAATGAAAAAAATATATATCTAATCACTCAATGAACAATTGAAGACAAATGTTGCAATAAGGTCTCCCTCAAAAGATCTTTACGTAAATTAACATTGTTTCGTTATGTTACGGGAAGATACGTTCGTTCGTCAATTATCAAGAAATCTCTATTAATGGAGATTCCAGTTAGCAAAGTTCGTATTATTAATTGGCAGAACATCATCAATATACCTGGGAGTGAGATTAAAGGCTTAAGCCTCTCTACTTTTTTTTTGTCTTTGATAAGTTTTTGTATAAACTCAGACTCATAGGAGTATAGAAAAAGTTGGAGAGGAGAGGGGCATAGTTTGTTCCCATAGGGATGCCTAGCTATGATTTGTTGAAAATTGTGCTATTCGAACTCTACAAATATATGTTATCGATAAGGAACTCCAATATTTTGATAACTTCATTTTATGTGTAGCACTTTTTACCTTTCGTTTCGTACTTGACAAAATAAGTTAATTCGTGACCCAATACTATAAACTTATAACGTTGCCACCATTTTTTAAAGTAAAATGCGTTGTGAATAATTTACTTTAAAGAGGAAATGAAAGTGTAAAAGGCAAAAAAGTCAAATATTTGGCTAGATGAAATTTTCGAGAATTAGAATTATCCTCTTCTTTCAGTATCCACTTTTGATTGATTGAGTGAGTGAGTGATTGTTGTTTAATGCCAATTCAGCAAATTTTCAGCTATATTATGGCGAGAACAAGTTAATTATCAATGAGATGATGATGAGGTCCGCTTTATGCTAGACCAACATGCTGAGTTGGGTTTTTATAGTGCTAGCTCACTGAAACAAGAGTCCGCGGGTAGAAATGTCACTCCATTCGGACACATTATTCTGATTCCGAGCCAACCAATCTTTGCTCTTTCTCCGTAATGCTGCGTGCTTAGCGGAGGCTCGAACCCACGATCTACCGCACTCGAGGCGAGCACGCAAACCATTACCAGGGGCGGATCCAGGATTTGTGGTTAAGGGGGGCGTGAGTATGCGAGGGGTCTGGGGACCTTAGCGGGTCCCGGACAGAACCCTTATACGGAACGGAAGCTCTGGGGGTTTGAGGAATTACAGACATTTATTTGAACGACAATTCTGAACCAACCACACCATTTTTATCAGACCAACAAAAAAAAACTTGACTTTGAGTCTTAATTTTGTCGGATAATTGTTAACAACTCGGTGTATGTTTTTGTCAGATTATAAGAACCTAAAGTAAAACTTTTTTTGAACAACCGTGATGCGAATTGTTCAACTCATGACTGATCGATCACGATATGCTAACCCTTCAAAGTACTATTGCTTTAGTTTTAGAACATTCCTCAGACATCCTCAAATGCATGCTATTGGTAGATATAAATAATATAAACGTACCCGGGCAAAGGATTTTTTTCACACTTTCTTGTGCAGATACCCCG